>OX439137.1:655066-805131 GCA_949318235.1 Ecdyonurus torrentis | reverse complement strand
AAAAATTGTAGTGTACATCGTATGTGCCTATTTTCTTTGTAGAATTAGCTAATTTTGGTGTTAATTTGTTAATAAAGCTACATATTTAAAATCTTCACTCATTTACATACATTATAGGGCCTTATCTATAGGGTCTATGCATTCCTGTTAAAGTTGACGCCATGTTGGATAAGTCAATAACATGGGTGACATAGGAAAAAAATCCTTTTGCGAGTTTAAAACCACTATGCAATATTTTTGAGAGCATTGATGTTGTAAATATGTTGAATTAGTATCTCAAGTATGTGAGAAAAATAAAAATAACAAAAAATTCACCGATTTCCCAAAGAAAATTGGCTTAAATGACGTTTGTCCTATGCTGAGCAATGTTAAGCACTACTCCAGTATGGCCACCAAGCGCAATAAATATGACGTCATCCACATACAACCTCACTAACCAACTTTGCAATCAACATATATCGTGCTCAACGTCTGCTATATCAAGTTCTCTATAAAGTTATAACATTTTATTTTCATTCTCTATTCTTACTTTTAAATATTTCTTACCTCTCGCCTGTATCGAGTGAAAACTGTATTCTACTGGTTTTGATATATATGCATTTTCACTTCAATTTCAAAGCTGATAAATAAAATATATGAGTAAGACTTAAAAAAGATGTTGGCAGATAGGTGGCGGTTGGAGCGTAAACAATTAGAGAACTTTACCAGAGAAACGACATCTCTATGTTTTAGGCCGACCCGCAACACTCAACAATTTTGACTTGGCAACGTTGCATTTTAAAGCACCAATCAGAGGACAGAAGTGGTCAAATCAAGGCGCCAATGAGAGAGCGCGATATAGTAATTTTGTGTGCTGTGTTGCAGTCAGCCTAAATTGTTGGGATGTCACTTCTCTGTTAAAGTTCTCTAAATCAATTGTTTTTTTGAACGCAGTTGTAGTAAGACTTTTTTGAATGATGATTATATAATACATAGTCAAAGGTCATTGTCATATGTTCAATGACCTTCACTTTTCAGCATCCATCGTATCGTGAATTATTTTTATTAAGGCGGGAAATCAGCTACTGCGGGATTTGACTAAAAAATTGTAAAGACAGAAAAATCTGAAATTTTGCCCAGTGATACATTAGGATTAGGTATCTTCAAAAATGTAAAAATTTTGGGGGGTCACCATGTTAGATTTTTAATTATGATTTTTTGAAATTTTATTCCCATAAGAGTCCATGTTAATTTCAATATTTCTCTCTTATCTGATGGTCACGGGTTCTGAAAATTTTATCATAGGTAGCTGTTACTGTTAACTTGCAAATGGCATCATAAAATTTCGAAGTTTTCTTTTTAGATTTTGAGATACAAGCCATAATCTATATACAATCCTTAAGAAAAATAGGAACAAAAATAAAATAGAATGCACTGTAATTTCTGGGTTACGCACGCCCTAAATTCATTTTATACGTGTGTATAATGTGTATGTGTATATGTATATATATATATATATATATATATATATATATATATATATATATATATATATATATATATATATATATATGATTGAAGAAATGTTGGTCTTACCTTTTTAAGACCCTGGGCTTTTCACTCGCTGAAGTTTGTCTTGAATTTTAACAAATTAAAATTACGTCACAATACAATGTACATATTAAAAACTCAATTCACTATAGTCTTTAAAATTTACATAGCTATGTTAAAATTACACTACACAAACATGAACGTTTTCGGAAAACTGCATATATAAAAATATATGTGTGTCGGTTTTCCTTACTCATATGTCACTGAACTATGAAATGTTGGTTCGTTTCTCTATGCGAGCCGACCGTCACAGAGGGAGGGGAAGTTTGTTGTTATTTTGCACGTGATTCTTCTCCTTATCTATACGGTCAGGTTGTATAGCTTTCTTATATGGAGGTAAGAGTGATGTCCAAATGGGGGGTAAATCATAACTTGGTTGACTTATCGTGTCATTCTGCCTTCTCACCATCTCTATTGCTTCTAATATTTTCCTCTTTTTATAATGACTCTCCCTGCCAATTACCTTAGCCTCATCCCACTTAATCTGATGTTTGTTTTTTAATGCATGGTCTACTAATTTTGAATAACCAGCAAATAAAAATATTAACAAAAATGTAGTATATTCAATACCATGCATGTGTGAAAAAGAATATATTGGAGAAACAAGCCGCCCACTTAATATATGAGTGAAAGAACACAGACAAAAGATAGAAAAAGAAGACGCTGGTTATTCAAAATTTATTTATTTATTTATTTATTTATTTATTTATTTATTTATTTATTTATTTATTTATTTTTATTTATTTATTTATTTAATTATTTATTTATTTATGTTTTCATGTTTTCTATGCCTTTTAGTAAAAAAAAACTCTCGTAATGTTATATTATCTACTCTAAGTTATAACTTGACGGATGTGTGTGGTTTTAAATCTTTCCTTAACTAAATGTAAAACAAGGAAATGATTTTGCTTTTGTATGACAATCAGAAATATACAAAATATTTCAGTTCCAATTGAGTTACCATGCACTGTGCGACTTTAATTCAGATAATTATTTGTATTACTTGCATAAGGGCACAATATGTTGGTGAGTATGAAAATAATAATTAATAAATAAAAAAATAATAATAATAAATAAATAATAAATAAATAAATAAATAAATAAATAAATAAATAAATAAATAAATAAATAAATAAGTAAATAAATAAATTAATTAATTAATTAATTAATTAATTAATTAATTAATTAATTAATTAATTAATTAATTAATTAATAAATTAATAATATATAATAAATAATTATAAATAAATAAATAATAATAAATAAATAATAATAAATAAATTAAAAAATTAAAATTAAATTGTCTGAAAATAAAAATGTTATAATAAATATAATTCAGCTTATTATCGTTATACACAAAAGTAGCAATGTTTATAATATTTTACCCATGAACTATTTAATACTAATGCTGTTCGTACACCCTGTTCTCTGCACCAAAAATGACGATCGCCTATGGTTATTCAAATGGAATGCGCATTTTTTGGTGCAAGAGAACAGGGTTTACGAACAGCATTACTGTTTAATATTGGTTCATTCAATGGACACTTTGTAAGGAAAATACTGTTCAAGTATTTTTTTTTTTATTATTATTTATTTAATTTATTTTTATACTATTTTCTTTTAATTTGCAAATAATTTGCATATATATATATATATATATATATATATATATATATGTATATATATATATATATATATGTATATATATATATATATATATATATATATATATATATATATATATATATATATATATATATATATATATATATATATATATAATAAATATATATATACTGTATATATATAAAGCCCTTGCACATCCTTACGCGTTGCCGCCATGTTTGTGGTGCTTAATGTATTGTCTAGCATAGGCGAAACATCATTTCTCTTAATTTTACACACAAAAAGAGTTTATTTCTACTGAACAAATTTTTCTCATATACTTGTAGCTTTTTAGGAGCTAGACATAAGGCTTTGAACCATTTTATAGATATTAAAAAGAATAAAAATGTTTTTCCTATGCTGGCTTGTGTATTCCTGACCACCAAAATGGCGGCTCTTAAATATGAGTGCAACCGGTCTTTATGTAAACATTACTCATAAAATATCGATTAAAATGTTTGAAAAAAATCAGCCAAATTCGCATGAAGTTAAAATTTAAAATAGTTTAAAAACAATGCAAGTTTAACTATAAAAAGTAATAAATATTTTAGAGTATAATAATTAAATATAAATTTATTTCTGTTTGATCAAGTTGACAGTTATGTTTGTTTTGATCAAATAACTGCCATGAAGAAACATTTATGACGCAAAAAACATTTTTTTTTATTTAAACAAGTAAACTGATAAAAAAAACATTTTTTTTTATTTTAATTTTATTTATTTCATTTCAGTTTTTTCATTGATTATATGTAATACCAATTGGTCGCATTGATAACAAAAATATATGTAAAAAAATAAAATATATTTCAATAAATTTTTTCCATCATCATAATTTTTTAACAAAGAACCTCATAAGAAAAAACTAAAAAATTATTTATAATTTTTTTTTTAATTTAATTTCATTTATTTCATTTCATTGATTTATAATACCAATTGGTACATATCGATTAAAAATATTTATAAAGAATACAATATATTTCATTAATTAGTTTCTATCATCATAATTGATATTATAATAGGAAAATAGTTTTATAATATTTAATAAAATTTAAATTATATCTAAAACATTTTAAACATTTATTGTTTATGTAAAACATTTTTTACAGTTGAAATATATATAATAATGCAATAATTGTCTTTTTCTTTGTTTACAGATATATATATATATTTAAATTATTAATTATATATTTACTATAGCAACTTTTTGTAGTGATTTTTTTTATTTTTTAAATATACAAAATATCATTTCTGTAAGTATTTATTTAAAGCCATAGACCATATAAAACAGCACGTGCTTTTTAATGAATAAACTAGAAATGGGATCTTAAAAACTGAAGACAATTTTTACCGGAATGTTATTGTAGCCCCACGAGAGAGCATGAAAAAACTGTAAAGTATGCAATTTACGTGACAATTCATGTTTATGACGTCAGAAACATGCAAAAATTAGTTTGAAAATGTTGTGCGGGTTGCATAAATCGAATATTCTAATCACTGCTATGGGGCTACTATTGGGTTTTGAGACAAACTAAAGTTATTTATGTAAGTCCCATCAAGTGTTTTGTGATATGAATGCTTTTGTTTTTCTCTGGTCTATTGCTTTAATGGATAAAAAAATAATAAATTTAAAAGTTATAATAGTTAAGTTTAGTGTTTTAAATGTTAATTGTTACAAATGTATATTCTGTATTTAAAGTTTAAAACTGTCCGATATTGACATACAAATTGTTTTCTAATATTATTACATTAACATTCACCTAGGTAACTTATGCAGTTCACCACCAGGACAAACAGCTGATACAGTCACAAATTGCACTCCAGCAAATAATTTGTACCCTGCTCCATTTGTGACGTGTGTCAATAAGTGTGGAGATTTAGTTCACTTTGAGTGCGGGAGTCACGACACTTGGCTACCTTTAAACATTTACATCTACAATTGCACTAGTAAGATTTTATTTGTTATAATTGCTGAAAATACTGTATATTATATATATATATATATATATATATATATATATATATATATATATATATATATATATATATATATATATATATATATATATATTTATATATATATATATATATATATATATATATATATATATATATATATATGTTGGCAACCATTGCCGAATTTGCTCATTGGCCGAAATAAGTGACCACGTCGCGGCGTGGCATTGCATTTTTGCCAAGATCCGAAATTCTGCACTTGTGCATCAAAATTTTGACCACGTCGCAGAGTGGTTTTTAACAAATGCCACTCCGCGACGTGGTGATTGTAATTTGACCAGATCGCGGACTGGCAAATACATTTTAGCAAGTTCGCGGAGTGGCTTTTTGATAATTGCCAGGCTGCAGCGAGGTCAAAATGTTTAATGCGCAGGTTTTACGATATTCGTTATTAATATAAATAATATTATATATTGTTTTATTATTATCAACTTTAATTATTTTCCATTATGGTGTTCAGTTAATTAAAATATTTATAAATTTATAAAAATGATTTTTTATTAAATTTTAACTGTTTTATTTATTTATTTATTTTTTTTTTTGCCTCCACATTATCATTTTGTAAATATAAAAACGTATTAAAATCAACAAAAAGCACAGCAACATTCGGCAACAATGGAGTGCGATATTGCATGCGGTAATATACTTACGTTTTTTTTTTTTTATTTCTTTGTTTTGTTTCGAAGTAAATGAATTTTCTAATGAAATGTACGTAACTTCACTTCCAAAAAAACTTATAATATACGTGAATATAATCAAAGACCAGTATGGCCTTTGATATATAATGAAATGCACATTTATACTGTAAAAAGCACAGTGTAATAATAACAATGAACCATATGAAAACAATAACACGTAAGCTACTTTTAATATTATATCAATTCTTTTCACATACGCAAACACTTGATGCACATCTTAAATAAAATTATGTTAACACTAATTTCACAAAATAGAAGCTAAATATAACCACGTCTGCTCAACTTGACCAAAGTTTTTATACCAACAAAATATAACTATAAAGTATAAACTATACGATGATGTGCGCACAGGTTAAAGTCTAAATTACAAAGCCTGTTTATACCTATATTCAACTCAAAAAATCTGAGTTACCTGCCGTTCGACCTTTTACGGTATCGCCCAGCCACCCCCCTTCTCCTCAAATGTGACAATGGGCGATACTTTAAGCATGCCCGATTTAAATCGACTGAGGTTTTTGAGTTGAATATATATATTTCAAAGAAAAAAAAGAAAATATTAAGATAATATAAAATGTGAGAAATATAAGTTGTTGTTTTTTTTTTTTTCATTTTGTTTTTCCATCTAAATAATATTTTATTATAAAATATAATAATAATATAACAATAATATAACAATATAAGACAGTCAAAATTTAATAAGAAATCATTTTTATAAAGTTATAAATATTTTAATTAACCATAACAGAAAATAATTTAAGTTATAATAATAAAAAAATATATAATATTATTCATATTAGTAACGAATATCGTAACCTGCGCATTAAACATTTTCACCTCGCTGCAGCCTGGCAATTATCAAAAAGCCACTCCGCGAACTGGCTAAATTGTATTTGCCAGTCCACGATCTGGTCAAATTACAATCACCACGTCGCGGAGTGGCATTTGTTAAAAACCACTCTGCGACGTGGTCAAAATTACGATGCACGATTGCCGAACTTCGGATCTTGGCAAAAATGCATTGCCACGCCGCGACGTGGTCACTTATTTCGGCCAGTGAGCGAATTCGGCAATGGTTGCCAACGTATATATATATATATATACGAGTATATATATATAAATCAATGCTTCCGCGCCAAAAAGAAGCATCTACACTTTCCATATTTGCGACGAGTGGAGCATCTGCAGTTTCCACCGCAGCATGGTGAGAGGACTAACGGCCATTTACTTAACATTGCAGATGCTTCACAGTGGAAAGTGCATCTGCAGTTTCCACCGCAGCATGGTAAGTGGACTAGCGGCCATTTACTTAACATTGCAGATGCTTCACAGTGGAAAGTGCATCTGCAGTTTCCACCGCAGCATGGTGAGAGAACTAACGGCCATTTACTTAACATTGCAGATGCTTCACAGTGGAAAGTGCATCTGCAGTTTCCACCGCAGCATGGTGAGAGGACTAGCGGCCATTTACTTAACATTGCAGATGCTTCACAGTGGAAAGTGCATCTGCAGTTTCCACCGCAGCATGGTAAGTGGACTAACGGCCATTTACTTAACATTGCAGATGCTTCACAGTGGAAAGTGCATCTAAAGTTTCCACCGCAGCATGGTAAGTGGACTAACGGCCATTTACTTAACATTGCAGATGCTTCACAGTGGAAAGTGCATCTACAGTTTCCACCGCAGCATGGTGAGAGGACTAGCGGCCATTTACTTAACATTGCAGATGCTTCACAGTGGAAAGTGCATCTGCAGTTTCCACCGCAGCATGGTGAGAGGACTAGCGGCCATTTACTTAACATTGCAGATGCTTCACAGTGGAAAGTGCATCTGCAGTTTCCACCGCAGCATGGTGAGAGGACTAGCGGCCATTTACTTAACATTGCAGATGCTTCACAGTGGAAAGTGCATCTGCAGTTTCCACCGCAGCATGGTAAGTGGACTAACGGCCATTTACTTAACATTGCAGATGCTTCACAGTGGAAAGTGCATCTGCAGTTTCCACCGCAGCATGGTGAGAGGACTAGCGGCCATTTACTTAACATTGCAGATGCTTCACAGTGGAAAGTGCATCTGCAGTTTCCACCGCAGCATGGTGAGAGGCCTAACGGCCATTTACTTAACATTGCAGATGCTTCACAGTGGAAAGTGCATCTGCAGTTTCCACCGCAGCATGGTGAGAGGACTAACGGCCATTTACTTAACATTGCATATGCTTCACAGTGGAAAGTGCATCTGCAGTTTCCACCGCAGCATGGTGAGAGGACTAACGGCCATTTACTTAACATTGCAGATGCTTCACAGTGGAAAGTGCATCTACAGTTTCCACCGCAGCATGGTGAGAGGACTAGCGGCCATTTACTTAACATTGCAGATGCTTCACAGTGGAAAGTGCATCTACAGTTTCCACCGCAGCATGGTAAGTGGACTAACGGCCATTTACTTAACATTGCAGATGCTTCACAGTGGAAAGTGCATCTGCAGTTTCCACCGCAGCATGGTGAGAGGACTAGCGGCCATTTACTTAACATTGCAGATGCTTCACAGTGGAAAGTGCATCTACAGTTTCCACCGCAGCATGGTAAGTGGACTAACGGCCATTTACTTAACATTGCAGATGTTTCACAGTGGAAAGTGCATCTGCAGTTTCCACCGCAGCATGGTGAGAGGACTAGCGGCCATTTACTTAACATTGCAGATGTTTCACAGTGGAAAGTGCATCTACAGTTTCCACCGCAGCATGGTGAGAGGACTAGCGGCCATTCACTTAACATTGCAGATGCTTCACAGTGGAAAGTGCATCTGCAGTTTCCACCGCAGCATGGTGAGAGGACTAGCGGCCATTTACTTAACATTACATATGCTTCACAATGGAAAGTGCATCTACAGTTTCCACCGCAGCATGGTAAGTGGACTAACGGCCATTTACTTAACATTGCAGATGCTTCACAGTGGAAAGTGCATCTGCAGTTTCCACCGCAGCATGGTGAGAGGACTAGCGGCCATTTACTTAACATTGCAGATGCTTCACAGTGGAAAGTGCATCTGCAGTTTCCACCGCAGCATGGTAAGTGGACTAACGGCCATTTACTTAACATTGCAGATGCTTCACAGTGGAAAGTGCATCTGCAGTTTCCACCGCAGCATGGTGAGAGGACTAGCGGCCATTTACTTAACATTGCAGATGCTTCACAGTGGAAAGTGCATCTGCAGTTTCCACCGCAGCATGGTGAGAGGCCTAACGGCCATTTACTTAACATTGCAGATGCTTCACAGTGGAAAGTGCATCTGCAGTTTCCACCGCAGCATGGTGAGAGGACTAACGGCCATTTACTTAACATTGCATATGCTTCACAGTGGAAAGTGCATCTGCAGTTTCCACCGCAGCATGGTTAGAGGACTAACGGCCATTTACTTAACATTGCAGATGCTTCACAGTGGAAAGTGCATCTACAGTTTCCACCGCAGCATGGTGAGAGGACTAGCGGCCTTTTACTTAACATTGCAGATGCTTCACAGTGGAAAGTGCATCTACAGTTTCCACCGCAGCATGGTAAGTGGACTAACGGCCATTTACTTAACATTGCAGATGCTTCACAGTGGAAAGTGCATCTGCAGTTTCCACCGCAGCATGGTGAGAGGACTAGCGGCCATTTACTTAACATTGCAGATGCTTCACAGTGGAAAGTGCATCTACAGTTTCCACCGCAGCATGGTAAGTGGACTAACGGCCATTTACTTAACATTGCAGATGTTTCACACTGGAAAGTGCATCTGCAGTTTCCACCGCAGCATGGTGAGAGGACTAGTGGCCATTTACTTAACATTGCAGATGCTTCACAGTGGAAAGTGCATCTACAGTTTCCACCGCAGCATGGTGAGAGGACTAGCGGCCATTCACTTAACATTGCAGATGCTTCACAGTGGAAAGTGCATCTGCAGTTTCCACCGCAGCATGGTGAGAGGACTAGCGGCCATTTACTTAACATTGCAGATGCTTCACAGTGGAAAGTGCATCTACAGTTTCCACCGCAGCATGGTAAGTGGACTAACGGCCATTTACTTAACATTGCAGATGTTTCACAGTGGAAAGTGCATCTGCAGTTTCCACCGCAGCATGGTGAGAGGACTAGCGGCCATTTACTTAACATTGCAGATGCTTCACAGTGGAAAGTGCATCTACAGTATCCACCGCAGCATGGTGAGAGGACTAGCGGCAATTCACTTAACATTGCAGATGCTTCACAGTGGAAAGTGCATCTGCAGTTTCCACCGCAGCATGGTGAGAGGACTAGCGGCCATTTACTTAACTTTGCAGATGCTTCACAGTGGAAAGTGCATCTACAGTTTCCACCGCAGCATGGTGAGAGGACTAGCGGCCATTCACTTAACATTGCAGATGCTTCACAGTGGAAAGTGCATCTGCAGTTTCCACCGCAGCATGGTGAGAGGACTAACGGCCATTTACTTAACATTGCAGATGCTTCACAGTGGAAAGTGCATCTGCAGTTTCCACCGCAGCATGGTGAGAGGACTAACGGCCATTTACTTAACATTGCAGATGCTTCACAGTGGAAAGTGCATCTGCAGTTTCCACCGCAGCATGGTGAGAGGACTAGCGGCCATTTACTTAACATTGCAGATGTTTCACAGTGGAAAGTGCATCTGCAGTTTCCACCGCAGCATGGTGAGAGGACTAGCGGCCATTTACTTAACATTGCAGATGCTTCACAGTGGAAAGTGCATCTGCAGTTTCCACCGCAGCATGGTGAGAGGACTAGCGGCCATTTACTTAACATTGCAGATGCTTCACAGTGGAAAGTGCATCTGCAGTTTCCACCGCAGCATGGTAAGTGGACTAACGGCCATTTACTTAACATTGCAGATGCTTCACAGTGGAAAGTGCATCTGCAGTTTCCACCGCAGCATGGTGAGAGGACTAGCGGCCATTTACTTAACATTGCAGATGCTTCACAGTGGAAAGTGCATCTGCAGTTTCCACCGCAGCATGGTGAGAGGCCTAACGGCCATTTACTTAACATTGCAGATGCTTCACAGTGGAAAGTGCATCTGCAGTTTCCACCGCAGCATGGTGAGAGGACTAACGGCCATTTACTTAACATTGCAGATGCTTCACAGTGGAAAGTGCATCTGCAGTTTCCACCGCAGCATGGTGAGAGGACTAACGGCCATTTACTTAACATTGCAGATGCTTCACAGTGGAAAGTGCATCTACAGTTTCCACCGCAGCATGGTGAGAGGACTAGCGGCCATTCACTTAACATTGCAGATGCTTCACAGTGGAAAGTGCATCTGCAGTTTCCACCGCAGCATGGTGAGAGGACTAGCGGCCATTTACTTAACATTGCAGATGCTTCACAGTGGAAAGTGCATCTACAGTTTCCACCGCAGCATGGTAAGTGGACTAACGGCCATTTACTTAACATTGCAGATGTTTCACAGTGGAAAGTGCATCTGCAGTTTCCACCGCAGCATGGTGAGAGGACTAGCGGCCATTTACTTAACATTGCAGATGCTTCACAGTGGAAAGTGCATCTACAGTTTCCACCGCAGCATGGTGAGAGGACTAGCGGCCATTTACTTAACATTGCAGATGCTTCACAGTGGAAAGTGCATCTGCAGTTTCCACCGCAGCATGGTGAGAGGACTAGCGGCCATTTACTTAACATTGCAGATGCTTCACAGTGGAAAGTGCATCTACAGTTTCCACCGCAGCATGGTGAGAGGACTAGCGGCCATTCACTTAACATTGCAGATGCTTCACAGTGGAAAGTGCATCTGCAGTTTCCACCGCAGCATGGTGAGAGGACTAACGGCCATTTACTTAACATTGCAGATGCTTCACAGTGGAAAGTGCATCTGCAGTTTCCACCGCAGCATGGTGAGAGGACTAACGGCCATTTACTTAACATTGCAGATGCTTCACAGTGGAAAGTGCATCTGCAGTTTCCACCGCAGCATGGTAAGTGGACTAACAGCCATTTACTTAACATTGCAGATGTTTCACAGTGGAAAGTGCATCTGCAGTTTCCACCGCAGCATGGTGAGAGGACTAGTGGCCATTTACTTAACATTGCAGATGCTTCACAGTGGAAAGTGCATCTACAGTTTCCACCGCAGCATGGTGAGAGGACTAGCGGCCATTCACTTAACATTGCAGATGCTTCACAGTGGAAAGTGCATCTGCAGTTTCCACCGCAGCATGGTGAGAGGACTAGCGGCCATTTACTTAACATTGCAGATGCTTCACAGTGGAAAGTGCATCTACAGTTTCCACCGCAGCATGGTAAGTGGACTAACGGCCATTTACTTAACATTGCAGATGTTTCACAGTGGAAAGTGCATCTGCAGTTTCCACCGCAGCATGGTGAGAGGACTAGCGGCCATTTACTTAACATTGCAGATGCTTCACAGTGGAAAGTGCATCTACAGTTTCCACCGCAGCATGGTGAGAGGACTAGCGGCCATTCACTTAACATTGCAGATGCTTCACAGTGGAAAGTGCATCTGCAGTTTCCACCGCAGCATGGTGAGAGGACTAGCGGCCATTTACTTAACATTGCAGATGCTTCACAGTGGAAAGTGCATCTACAGTTTCCACCGCAGCATGGTAAGAGGACTAGCGGCCATTCACTTAACATTGCAGATGCTTCACAGTGGAAAGTGCATCTGCAGTTTCCACCGCAGCATGGTGAGAGGACTAACGGCCATTTACTTAACATTGCAGATGCTTCACAGTGGAAAGTGCATCTGCAGTTTCCACCGCAGCATGGTGAGAGGACTAACGGCCATTTACTTAACATTGCAGATGCTTCACAGTGGAAAGTGCATCTGCAGTTTCCACCGCAGCATGGTGAGAGGACTAACAGCCATTTACTTAACATTGCAGATGTTTCACAGTGGAAAGTGCATCTGCAGTTTCCACCGCAGCATGGTGAGAGGACTAGCGGCCATTTACTTAACATTGCAGATGCTTCACAGTGGAAAGTGCATCTACAGTTTCCACCGCAGCATGGTGAGAGGACTAGCGGCCATTCACTTAACATTGCAGATGCTTCACAGTGGAAAGTGCATCTACAGTTTCCACCGCAGCATGGTAAGTGGACTAACGGCCATTTACTTAACATTGCAGATGCTTCACAGTGGAAAGTGCATCTGCAGTTTCCACCGCAGCATGGTGAGAGGACTAGCGGCCATTTACTTAACATTGCAGATGCTTCACAGTGGAAAGTGCATCTACAGTTTCCACCGCAGCATGGTAAGTGGACTAACGGCCATTTACTTAACATTGCAGATGTTTCACACTGGAAAGTGCATCTGCAGTTTCCACCGCAGCATGGTGAGAGGACTAGTGGCCATTTACTTAACATTGCAGATGCTTCACAGTGGAAAGTGCATCTACAGTTTCCACCGCAGCATGGTGAGAGGACTAGCGGCCATTCACTTAACATTGCAGATGCTTCACAGTGGAAAGTGCATCTGCAGTTTCCACCGCAGCATGGTGAGAGGACTAGCGGCAATTTACTTAACATTGCAGATGCTTCACAGTGGA
The DNA here is from genome assembly GCA_949318235.1 of Ecdyonurus torrentis. NCBI lineage: Eukaryota > Metazoa > Arthropoda > Insecta > Ephemeroptera > Heptageniidae > Ecdyonurus > Ecdyonurus torrentis. The sequence continues at coordinate 791,595 of OX439137.1, read as the reverse complement.
AAGTGCATCTACAGTTTCCACCGCAGCATGGTAAGTGGACTAACGGCCAGTTACTTAACATTGCAGATGTTTCACAGTGGAAAGTGCATCTGCAGTTTCCACCGCAGCATGGTGAGAGGACTAGCGGCCATTTACTTAACATTGCAGATGCTTCACAGTGGAAAGTGCATCTACAGTTTCCACCGCAGCATGGTGAGAGGACTAGCGGCCATTCACTTAACATTGCAGATGCTTCACAGTGGAAAGTGCATCTGCAGTTTCCACCGCAGCATGGTGAGAGGACTAGCGGCCATTTACTTAACATTGCAGATGCTTCACAGTGGAAAGTGCATCTACAGTTTCCACCGCAGCATGGTGAGAGGACTAGCGGCCATTCACTTAACATTGCAGATGCTTCACAGTGGAAAGTGCATCTGCAGTTTCCACCGCAGCATGGTGAGAGGACTAACGGCCATTTACTTAACATTGGAGATGCTTCACAGTGGAAAGTGCATCTGCAGTTTCCACCGCAGCATGGTGAGAGGACTAACGGCCATTTACTTAACATTGCAGATGCTTCACAGTGGAAAGTGCATCTGCAGTTTCCACCGCAGCATGGTGAGAGGACTAGCGGCCATTTACTTAACATTGCAGATGTTTCACAGTGGAAAGTGCATCTGCAGTTTCCACCGCAGCATGGTGAGAGGACTAGCGGCCATTTACTTAACATTGCAGATGCTTCACAGTGGAAAGTGCATCTGCAGTTTCCACCGCAGCATGGTGAGAGGACTAGCGGCCATTTACTTAACATTGCAGATGCTTCACAGTGGAAAGTGCATCTGCAGTTTCCACCGCAGCATGGTAAGTGGACTAACGGTTATTTACTTAACATTGCAGATGCTTCACAGTGGAAAGTGCATCTGCAGTTTCCACCGCAGCATGGTGAGAGGACTAGCGGCCATTTACTTAACATTGCAGATGCTTCACAGTGGAAAGTGCATCTGCAGTTTCCACCGCAGCATGGTGAGAGGCCTAACGGCCATTTACTTAACATTGCAGATGCTTCACAGTGGAAAGTGCATCTGCAGTTTCCACCGCAGCATGGTGAGAGGACTAACGGCCATTTACTTAACATTGCATATGCTTCACAGTGGAAAGTGCATCTGCAGTTTCCACCGCAGCATGGTGAGAGGACTAACGGCCATTTACTTAACATTGCAGATGCTTCACAGTGGAAAGTGCATCTACAGTTTCCACCGCAGCATGGTGAGAGGACTAACGGCCATTTACTTAACATTGCAGATGCTTCACAGTGGAAAGTGCATCTGCAGTTTCCACCGCAGCATGGTGAGAGGACTAGCGGCCATTTACTTAACATTGCAGATGCTTCACAGTGGAAAGTGCATCTACAGTTTCCACCGCAGCATGGTAAGTGGACTAACGGCCATTTACTTAACATTGCAGATGTTTCACACTGGAAAGTGCATCTGCAGTTTCCACCGCAGCATGGTGAGAGGACTAGTGGCCATTTACTTAACATTGCAGATGCTTCACAGTGGAAAGTGCATCTACAGTTTCCACCGCAGCATGGTGAGAGGACTAGCGGCCATTCACTTAACATTGCAGATGCTTCACAGTGGAAAGTGCATCTGCAGTTTCCACCGCAGCATGGTGAGAGGACTAGCGGCCATTTACTTAACATTGCAGATGCTTCACAGTGGAAAGTGCATCTACAGTTTCCACCGCAGCATGGTAAGTGGACTAACGGCCATTTACTTAACATTGCAGATGTTTCACAGTGGAAAGTGCATCTGCAGTTTCCACCGCAGCATGGTGAGAGGACTAGCGGCCATTTACTTAACATTGCAGATGCTTCACAGTGGAAAGTGCATCTGCAGTTTCCACCGCAGCATGGTGAGAGGACTAGCGGCCATTTACTTAACATTGCAGATGCTTCACAGTGGAAAGTGCATCTACAGTTTCCACCGCAGCATGGTAAGTGGACTAACGGCCATTTACTTAACATTGCAGATGTTTCACACTGGAAAGTGCATCTGCAGTTTCCACCGCAGCATGGTGAGAGGACTAGTGGCCATTTACTTAACATTGCAGATGCTTCACAGTGGAAAGTGCATCTACAGTTTCCACCGCAGCATGGTGAGAGGACTAGCGGCCATTCACTTAACATTGCAGATGCTTCACAGTGGAAAGTGCATCTGCAGTTTCCACCGCAGCATGGTGAGAGGACTAGCGGCCATTTACTTAACATTGCAGATGCTTCACAGTGGAAAGTGCATCTACAGTTTCCACCGCAGCATGGTAAGTGGACTAACGGCCATTTACTTAACATTGCAGATGTTTCACAGTGGAAAGTGCATCTGCAGTTTCCACCGCAGCATGGTGAGAGGACTAGCGGCCATTTACTTAACATTGCAGATGCTTCACAGTGGAAAGTGCATCTACAGTTTCCACCGCAGCATGGTGAGAGGACTAGCGGCCATTCACTTAACATTGCAGATGCTTCACAGTGGAAAGTGCATCTGCAGTTTCCACCGCAGCATGGTGAGAGGACTAGCGGCCATTTACTTAACATTGCAGATGCTTCACAGTGGAAAGTGCATCTACAGTTTCCACCGCAGCATGGTGAGAGGACTAGCGGCCATTCACTTAACATTGCAGATGCTTCACAGTGGAAAGTGCATCTGCAGTTTCCACCGCAGCATGGTGAGAGGACTAACGGCCATTTACTTAACATTGCAGATGCTTCACAGTGGAAAGTGCATCTGCAGTTTCCACCGCAGCATGGTGAGAGGACTAACGGCCATTTACTTAACATTGCAGATGCTTCACAGTGGAAAGTGCATCTGCAGTTTCCACCGCAGCATGGTGAGAGGACTAACAGCCATTTACTTAACATTGCAGATGTTTCACAGTGGAAAGTGCATCTGCAGTTTCCACCGCAGCATGGTGAGAGGACTAGCGGCCATTTACTTAACATTGCAGATGCTTCACAGTGGAAAGTGCATCTACAGTTTCCACCGCAGCATGGTGAGAGGACTAGCGGCCATTCACTTAACATTGCAGATGCTTCACAGTGGAAAGTGCATCTACAGTTTCCACCGCAGCATGGTAAGTGGACTAACGGCCATTTACTTAACATTGCAGATGCTTCACAGTGGAAAGTGCATCTGCAGTTTCCACCGCAGCATGGTGAGAGGACTAGCGGCCATTTACTTAACATTGCAGATGCTTCACAGTGGAAAGTGCATCTACAGTTTCCACCGCAGCATGGTAAGTGGACTAACGGCCATTTACTTAACATTGCAGATGTTTCACACTGGAAAGTGCATCTGCAGTTTCCACCGCAGCATGGTGAGAGGACTAGTGGCCATTTACTTAACATTGCAGATGCTTCACAGTGGAAAGTGCATCTACAGTTTCCACCGCAGCATGGTGAGAGGACTAGCGGCCATTCACTTAACATTGCAGATGCTTCACAGTGGAAAGTGCATCTGCAGTTTCCACCGCAGCATGGTGAGAGGACTAGCGGCAATTTACTTAACATTGCAGATGCTTCACAGTGGAAAGTGCATCTACAGTTTCCACCGCAGCATGGTAAGTTGACTAACGGCCAGTTACTTAACATTGCAGATGTTTCACAGTGGAAAGTGCATCTGCAGTTTCCACCGCAGCATGGTGAGAGGACTAGCGGCCATTTACTTAACATTGCAGATGCTTCACAGTGGAAAGTGCATCTACAGTTTCCACCGCAGCATTGTGAGAGGACTAGCGGCCATTCACTTAACATTGCAGATGCTTCACAGTGGAAAGTGCATCTGCAGTTTCCACCGCAGCATGGTGAGAGGACTAGCGGCCATTTACTTAACATTGCAGATGCTTCACAGTGGAAAGTGCATCTACAGTTTCCACCGCAGCATGGTGAGAGGACTAGCGGCCATTCACTTAACATTGCAGATGCTTCACAGTGGAAAGTGCATCTGCAGTTTCCACCGCAGCATGGTGAGAGGACTAACGGCCATTTACTTAACATTGCAGATGCTTCACAGTGGAAAGTGCATCTGCAGTTTCCACCGCAGCATGGTGAGAGGACTAACGGCCATTTACTTAACATTGCAGATGCTTCACAGTGGAAAGTGCATCTGCAGTTTCCACCGCAGCATGGTGAGAGGACTAGCGGCCATTTACTTAACATTGCAGATGTTTCACAGTGGAAAGTGCATCTGCAGTTTCCACCGCAGCATGGTGAGAGGACTAGCGGCCATTTACTTAACATTGCAGATGCTTCACAGTGGAAAGTGCATCTGCAGTTTCCACCGCAGCATGGTGAGAGGACTAGCGGCCATTTACTTAACATTGCAGATGCTTCACAGTGGAAAGTGCATCTGCAGTTTCCACCGCAGCATGGTAAGTGGACTAACGGTTATTTACTTAACATTGCAGATGCTTCACAGTGGAAAGTGCATCTGCAGTTTCCACCGCAGCATGGTGAGAGGACTAGCGGCAATTTACTTAACATTGCAGATGCTTCACAGTGGAAAGTGCATCTACAGTTTCCACCGCAGCATGGTGAGAGGACTAGCGGCCATTCACTTAACATTGCAGATGCTTCACAGTGGAAAGTGCATCTGCAGTTTCCACCGCAGCATGGTAAGTGGACTAACGGTTATTTACTTAACATTGCAGATGCTTCACAGTGGAAAGTGCATCTGCAGTTTCCACCGCAGCATGGTGAGAGGACTAGCGGCCATTTACTTAACATTGCAGATGCTTCACAGTGGAAAGTGCATCTGCAGTTTCCACCGCAGCATGGTGAGAGGCCTAACGGCCATTTACTTAACATTGCAGATGCTTCACAGTGGAAAGTGCATCTGCAGTTTCCACCGCAGCATGGTGAGAGGACTAACGGCCATTTACTTAACATTGCATATGCTTCACAGTGGAAAGTGCATCTGCAGTTTCCACCGCAGCATGGTGAGAGGACTAACAGCCATTTACTTAACATTGCAGATGTTTCACAGTGGAAAGTGCATCTGCAGTTTCCACCGCAGCATGGGAGAGGACTAGCGGCCATTTACTTAACATTGCAGATGCTTCACAGTGGAAAGTGCATCTACAGTTTCCACCGCAGCATGGTGAGAGGACTAGCGGCCATTCACTTAACATTGCAGATGCTTCACAGTGGAAAGTGCATCTACAGTTTCCACCGCAGCATGGTAAGTGGACTAACGGCCATTTACTTAACATTGCAGATGCTTCACAGTGGAAAGTGCATCTGCAGTTTCCACCGCAGCATGGTGAGAGGACTAGCGGCCATTTACTTAACATTGCAGATGCTTCACAGTGGAAAGTGCATCTACAGTTTCCACCGCAGCATGGTAAGTTGACTAACGGCCATTTACTTAACATTGCAGATGTTTCACACTGGAAAGTGCATCTGCAGTTTCCACCGCAGCATGGTGAGAGGACTAGTGGCCATTTACTTAACATTGCAGATGCTTCACAGTGGAAAGTGCATCTACAGTTTCCACCGCAGCATGGTGAGAGGACTAGCGGCCATTCACTTAACATTGCAGATGCTTCACAGTGGAAAGTGCATCTGCAGTTTCCACCGCAGCATGGTGAGAGGACTAGCGGCAATTTACTTAACATTGCAGATGCTTCACAGTGGAAAGTGCATCTACAGTTTCCACCGCAGCATGGTAAGTGGACTAACGGCCAGTTACTTAACATTGCAGATGTTTCACAGTGGAAAGTGCATCTGCAGTTTCCACCGCAGCATGGTGAGAGGACTAGCGGCCATTTACTTAACATTGCAGATGCTTCACAGTGGAAAGTGCATCTACAGTTTCCACCGCAGCATGGTGAGAGGACTAGCGGCCATTCACTTAACATTGCAGATGCTTCACAGTGGAAAGTGCATCTGCAGTTTCCACCGCAGCATGGTGAGAGGACTAGCGGCCATTTACTTAACATTGCAGATGCTTCACAGTGGAAAGTGCATCTACAGTTTCCACCGCAGCATGGTGAGAGGACTAGCGGCCATTCACTTAACATTGCAGATGCTTCACAGTGGAAAGTGCATCTGCAGTTTCCACCGCAGCATGGTGAGAGGACTAACGGCCATTTACTTAACATTGCAGATGCTTCACAGTGGAAAGTGCATCTGCAGTTTCCACCGCAGCATGGTGAGAGGACTAACGGCCATTTACTTAACATTGCAGATGCTTCACAGTGGAAAGTGCATCTGCAGTTTCCACCGCAGCATGGTGAGAGGACTAGCGGCCATTTACTTAACATTGCAGATGTTTCACAGTGGAAAGTGCATCTGCAGTTTCCACCGCAGCATGGTGAGAGGACTAGCGGCCATTTACTTAACATTGCAGATGCTTCACAGTGGAAAGTGCATCTGCAGTTTCCACCGCAGCATGGTGAGAGGACTAGCGGCCATTTACTTAACATTGCAGATGCTTCACAGTGGAAAGTGCATCTGCAGTTTCCACCGCAGCATGGTAAGTGGACTAACGGTTATTTACTTAACATTGCAGATGCTTCACAGTGGAAAGTGCATCTGCAGTTTCCACCGCAGCATGGTGAGAGGACTAGCGGCCATTTACTTAACATTGCAGATGCTTCACAGTGGAAAGTGCATCTGCAGTTTCCACCGCAGCATGGTGAGAGGCCTAACGGCCATTTACTTAACATTGCAGATGCTTCACAGTGGAAAGTGCATCTGCAGTTTCCACCGCAGCATGGTGAGAGGACTAACGGCCATTTACTTAACATTGCATATGCTTCACAGTGGAAAGTGCATCTGCAGTTTCCACCGCAGCATGGTGAGAGGACTAACGGCCATTTACTTAACATTGCAGATGCTTCACAGTGGAAAGTGCATCTACAGTTTCCACCGCAGCATGGTGAGAGGACTAGCGGCCATTTACTTAACATTGCAGATGCTTCACAGTGGAAAGTGCATCTACAGTTTCCACCGCAGCATGGTAAGTGGACTAACGGTCATTTACTTAACATTGCAGATGCTTCACAGTGGAAAGTGCATCTGCAGTTTCCACCGCAGCATGGTGAGAGGACTAGCGGCCATTTACTTAACATTGCAGATGCTTCACAGTGGAAAGTGCATCTACAGTTTCCACCGCAGCATGGTAAGTGGACTAACGGCCATTTACTTAACATTGCAGATGTTTCACACTGGAAAGTGCATCTGCAGTTTCCACCGCAGCATGGTGAGAGGACTAGTGGCCATTTACTTAACATTGCAGATGCTTCACAGTGGAAAGTGCATCTACAGTTTCCACCGCAGCATGGTGAGAGGACTAGCGGCCATTCACTTAACATTGCAGATGCTTCACAGTGGAAAGTGCATCTGCAGTTTCCACCGCAGCATGGTGAGAGGACTAGCGGCCATTTACTTAACATTGCAGATGCTTCACAGTGGAAAGTGCATCTACAGTTTCCACCGCAGCATGGTAAGTGGACTAACGGCCATTTACTTAACATTGCAGATGTTTCACAGTGGAAAGTGCATCTGCAGTTTCCACCGCAGCATGGTGAGAGGACTAGCGGCCATTTACTTAACATTGCAGATGCTTCACAGTGGAAAGTGCATCTACAGTTTCCACCGCAGCATGGTGAGAGGACTAGCGGCCATTCACTTAACATTGCAGATGCTTCACAGTGGAAAGTGCATCTGCAGTTTCCACCGCAGCATGGTGAGAGGACTAGCGGCCATTTACTTAACATTGCAGATGCTTCACAGTGGAAAGTGCATCTACAGTTTCCACCGCAGCATGGTGAGAGGACTAGCGGCCATTCACTTAACATTGCAGATGCTTTACAGTGGAAAGTGCATCTGCAGTTTCCACCGCAGCATGGTGAGAGGACTAACGGCCATTTACTTAACATTGCAGATGCTTCACAGTGGAAAGTGCATCTGCAGTTTCCACCGCAGCATGGTGAGAGGACTAACGGCCATTTACTTAACATTGCAGATGCTTCACAGTGGAAAGTGCATCTGCAGTTTCCACCGCAGCATGGTGAGAGGACTAACAGCCATTTACTTAACATTGCAGATGTTTCACAGTGGAAAGTGCATCTGCAGTTTCCACCGCAGCATGGTGAGAGGACTAGCGGCCATTTACTTAACATTGCAGATGCTTCACAGTGGAAAGTGCATCTACAGTTTCCACCGCAGCATGGTGAGAGGACTAGCGGCCATTCACTTAACATTGCAGATGCTTCACAGTGGAAAGTGCATCTACAGTTTCCACCGCAGCATGGTAAGTGGACTAACGGCCATTTACTTAACATTGCAGATGTTTCACACTGGAAAGTGCATCTGCAGTTTCCACCGCAGCATGGTGAGAGGACTAGTGGCCATTTACTTAACATTGCAGATGCTTCACAGTGGAAAGTGCATCTACAGTTTCCACCGCAGCATGGTGAGAGGACTAGCGGCCATTCACTTAACATTGCAGATGCTTCACAGTGGAAAGTGCATCTGCAGTTTCCACCGCAGCATGGTGAGAGGACTAGCGGCCATTTACTTAACATTGCAGATGCTTCACAGTGGAAAGTGCATCTACAGTTTCCACCGCAGCATGGTAAGTGGACTAACGGCCATTTACTTAACATTGCAGATGTTTCACAGTGGAAAGTGCATCTGCAGTTTCCACCGCAGCATGGTGAGAGGACTAGCGGCCATTTACTTAACATTGCAGATGCTTCACAGTGGAAAGTGCATCTACAGTTTCCACCGCAGCATGGTGAGAGGACTAGCGGCCATTCACTTAACATTGCAGATGCTTCACAGTGGAAAGTGCATCTGCAGTTTCCACCGCAGCATGGTGAGAGGACTAGCGGCCATTTACTTAACATTGCAGATGCTTCACAGTGGAAAGTGCATCTACAGTTTCCACCGCAGCATGGTGAGAGGACTAGCGGCCATTCACTTAACATTGCAGATGCTTCACAGTGGAAAGTGCATCTGCAGTTTTCACCGCAGCATGGTGAGAGGACTAACGGCCATTTACTTAACATTGCAGATGCTTCACAGTGGAAAGTGCATCTGCAGTTTCCACCGCAGCATGGTGAGAGGACTAACGGCCATTTACTTAACATTGCAGATGCTTCACAGTGGAAAGTGCATCTGCAGTTTCCACCGCAGCATGGTGAGAGGACTAACAGCCATTTACTTAACATTGCAGATGTTTCACAGTGGAAAGTGCATCTGCAGTTTCCACCGCAGCATGGTGAGAGGACTAGCGGCCATTTACTTAACATTGCAGATGCTTCACAGTGGAAAGTGCATCTACAGTTTCCACCGCAGCATGGTGAGAGGACTAGCGGCCATTCACTTAACATTGCAGATGCTTCACAGTGGAAAGTGCATCTGCAGTTTCCACCGCAGCATGGTGAGAGGACTAACGGCCATTTACTTAACATTGCAGATGCTGTACAGTGGAAAGTGCATCTGCAGTTTCCACCGCAGCATGGTGAGAGGACTAACAGCCATTCACTTAACATTGCAGATGCTCCACTCGCCGTAAATCTGGAATGTGTAGATGCTTCTTTTTGGCGCGGAGATTTGTGTGTTTGGGTGCATGCCTTATACTATGTATAATATTCACAACAATATTACAATATTTGAGTATATCCCTTTTATATTATAGTATCCTGATGGTTTTGCAATTTCACTTAAAAATTAATTTTGTTGTTCTTGTTCATTTGTATTTGTTTTGTTTCTTTTTTTTTAAGTAGCACAATCATTTTTCTAACTTTCTTCGGAACATAAAACTTTTGAAATCTTTTGGAAATAACATATTGCATACACAATTTAAAGCTGTAAAAAAACTCGAAAATCCTTTACACAGAGTTGAAATCTTTAAGACCATAGTTTGACTCGAAACTTGGTTTCAGCTTGAAATCGAGCTTAAAACTCGAAAACGAGCCAAAGCTCAAAAATAAAGCTTTCAACTTGAAAAATCGAGGTTCGGGCTAAAGCTTGAACACGAGTTTTTGAGCCCAAATACAAAATCTCGTACATTTCTATTAAAAAATTACTTTTTATTCCAATGAAGAAATCGTGAATTAATTTACATAAATGCTTAATTTTATTTTAAAATAATACAGTATGTTAAAATATGTAATTTTTGGTATTGATTGATCAGAAATGCTTGCAACACAATTAATATTTACTGAAATGTAGAAATGAAATTGTTTGAAATGTAGGGACAATGGCATTCTGCATTCTGTCAAAACCCTTATATCATCTTTGTTATATCGTACAAAAAATAAAGAAAAAAGTTTTTGGACCAATTTTAATTCAATAGCTTGTCTATTTTGACGACTCGTTTACGGTCTTAACTCGAGGGGCTCGTTTTTCAACTAAATACTCAAAAAAACTCAAAACCCGTTTTTTTTGGTCGTTCCAAACCAAATACTCGAAAATGTTGGACCGAGCTCGGGTTCAGCTCGGTTTAAATTTACAGCTCTAATATTCAAATATATATCCAACAATTTTAAAAGTTTTATGGTGCCAAAAATTTTCGGAAACATAATTTAAAAAAAAATTGTTCAATGGGTTTTCCTAAAAATGAACTGGCAGCTCACAATTACATTGTTAATGTTATTGTATAAATATTAGAATATTTTTGATTTATCTGACACAATTAAGTTTAGAAAACAATTAATAAAAATGACTAATAAAATATTTATAAATGCGTTTAATAAATGTATTTGATATTTATTGCAGCAAAGGCTGTTACAAGAAGTGAGCCATCATGTGATGCTCCTGTTTACCAAGATTCAGTATGTCCAACATTAGTAGCTGGCAAACTGTATTTGAAGGGAACAAAATCTATATGTATTTGTAGAGCCAGCTGTCAATATTACGTCATTACATGTGATGGAGAGACGAGAACTTGGGATAAACCACAGTTAGCATGTTCTGGTATTTATATTGAAATACGTGTAAATTGTGTTTTTGTTATGGTATATGTAGAGCCAGCTGTCAATATTACGTCATTACATGTGATGAAGAGACGAGAACTTGGGATAAACCACAGTCAGCTTGTTCTGGTATTTATATTGAAATACGTGTAAATTGTGTTTTTGTTATGGTATATGTAGAGCCAGCTGTCAATATTACGTCATTACATGTGATGAAGAGACGAGAACTTGGGATAAACCACAGTTAGCATGTTCTGGTATTTATATTGAAATACGTGTAAATTGTGTTTTTGTTATGGTATATGTAGAGCCAGCTGTCATATTACGTCATTACATGTGATGAAGAGACGAGAACTTGGGATAAACCACAGTTAGCATGTTCTGGTATTTATATTGAAATACGTGTAAATTGTGTTTTTGTTATGGTATATGTAGAGCCAGCTGTCAATATTACGTCATTACATGTGATGAAGAGACGAGAACTTGGGATAAACCACAGTTAGCATGTTCTGGTATTTATATTGAAATACGTGTAAATTGTGTTTTTGTTATGGTATATGTAGAGCCAGCTGTCAATATTACGTCATTACATGTGATGGAGAGACGAGAACTTGGGATAAACCACAGTTAGCATGTTCTGGTATTTATATTGAAATACGTGTAAATTGTGTTTTTGTTATGGTATATGTAGAGCCAGCTGTCAATATTACGTCATTACATGTGATGAAGAGACGAGAACTTGGGATAAACCACAGTTAGCATGTTCTGGTATTTATATTGAAATACGTGTAAATTGTGTTTTTGTTATGGTATATGCAAAACCTTCAATTCATTTTGTTCATACATACCTATATCATTTATGTCCAAATCATGGATATATAAACAGGATAGGAAGCTATTGTGGAAAAAAACGTTCCCTTAATGATGTAATTCAAATTTTCGCCGCAAAGAATAAAAAATTACGTATAAAAGTGGCGCTGCAATCTGTGTGTGAATTTTAAAATTCACACACAGACTACAGCGCCACTTACATTTTACATGTTGATTGTTGTGGTGAAAATTTGAACTACATCAACAAGGGTTCGTTTTTAGTATAGGACAATAACACAGGAGATCACGAACACGAACCAGCTCTAAATCTAATATTGAGGGCATTTGAAGTTACAAATTTTTAAAAGACCTTAAAACAGAGAATTGTAATCTCATATTTCATATAGAGCTGCATGCTATTCTTTGTTTTGCTCAAAGTATATAAGAACTTTCTGGCATTCTGCATGAATAACTACCTAATCAATCTTTTAAATGTTTGATTTTTAAGTGCATAATGTGATTAATATAGGGTGTGTGCGCATGACGTCATTCTGAGTGCTTTTCGATGCTCATCTTGAGTAATGAATAACATTGCTCAGTATAGGGCAAACATAGTTTTTGGTTATTTTCTTTGGTAATAAGATATTTTTTTGCTTATTATTATTTTTCAGGCATACTTGAGATACTAATTCAACCTGTTAACAACATCAATGCTCTCAAAAAAATCGCGAAGTATTTTTAAACCTGCAAAATGTACCATTTTCCTATACCAGCCAATGTTATTTAGTACTCACTTATGACGACGACTTTAACATCAATGAAACCACCCTATACACACACTAAAAAATAGCCGCTGAAAAACTTGTACACAGTTTAGCATTACTTTAAGTATCGTGTAATCAACGCTTGTGACGTCACTAAACGTTGACATTTCAACAATAAAAACGTTAGTGACGTCACAAGCCTTGGAATTTAAATACAAAAATTGTATATTTGTAATGGCGGAGTGTAACGTTTAGTTCATTGTGATTCTAACGTTTGTGACGTCATTTACGTTTTTATCGTTAGATTGTCAACGTTTAGTGACGTCATAACCGTTGATTTCACAATACTTAAAGCTTTGCAAAACTGTGTACAAGATTTTCAACGCTTATATATATATATATATATATATATATATATATATATATATATATATATATATATATATATATATATATATATATATATTTATATATATATATATATATATATATATATATATATATATACACATATATATACAGATATATACAGTATAGGGTCTATGCATTCATGTTAAAGTCGACGCCATGTTGGATAACTCAATAACATGGGTGGCATAGGACAAAAATTCGTTTTGCCAGTTTAAAACCACTATGCAATATTTTTGAGAGCATTGATGCTGTATATGTTGAATTAGTATCTCAAGTATGTGAGAAAAATAGCAATAACCAAAAATTTAACCGATTTCTCAAGGAAATTTGGCTTAAATGAATTTTGTCCTATATCTGAGCAATGTTATGCACTATTTCAGTATGGCCTCCAAGCGCAATAAATATTACGTCATCCGCATACACCCTATATAAAAAAAATATTGTATTATTGGTAAAAATACATAAAAAATCTTTGAGTATGATTTATAAAATAACCCGCTGTACTTAACGGTGTGAAATAGAAAATAATATAAATTTTATACAAATTTATATATAAATTTTATATGCTTCTGATGGACAACTGCAGATTAAGTTTGAGAAGCACAGTCAAGTTCTTGGCTCATACACCTGCACTAATGGGTATCGACTCAATGGCTCAAAGTTTATCTCATGCAGTAACGGAACACTATACGGAATACCAAAATGTGTACAAAAAAGTAAGTGTAATATTTTTTAAGTAGAAAAAAAAAAAAGAAAAAAAAAAAGTAAAAATGGTTAAAGTTTGTCACCTTTTGCTTTGTTTACTTCAATAGAAAAGTATTTACGGACTGTATTCAGAATGCTTGTAAGTAAAAATATATAAAGGAAAATATATGAAATCATTTGAAAGTTAACAGTAACAGCTACCTATGATAAAATTTTAAAAACCCGTGATCATCAGATAAGAGAGAAAATTGAAATTAACATGGGCTCTTATGGGACTAAAACTTCAAAAAAAAAAAAAAAAAAAAAAAGAGTCATAATTTAAAATCTAGCATGTTCACCCCCCAATTGTTTCACATTTTTGAAGATTTTTTATCGTAATGTATGCCTGTCATATTTTTCTGTTGTTTAATTTTTTAGTCAAATCCCGCAATAACTGATTTCCTGCCTTAATAAGTTTTCATTACATTAATTAAATACAAAGACACAATAAATTATATATTTTACAAGGAAAAAAATTAATACATAATGTAATAATTATTCAAAGCTGTGTAAAATCGTTAAATTTTCAAAGCCGATTAGTTAAAAAAAAATAGCAGTTGAGTTACATTAAACTTTCTGTGATACGATTATGATTTTGAATTTATTATAAAATATCTTAAAACTGGATTTTTTTTTTTTTTTAGAGTGAATCGTTAATTTTTAAAACGCCTTTTTGTAAGATTTTTTAAAATATTGTAAGAAAATACAAGATAAGATAAAGTCTAGACTGTGGCTGGCATTGGTGCAGTAAATATCACAAAATAACAAGAAAAGAAATGTTAACTTTAAAGCATCGTTCACAATGGACTTTTTCTAAGTTTTCTTAAGTGAAAATGCTTATTTTTTCCACTTAAGAACAACTGGTGTTCACAATGAAACTATTGTTGCATTTAAGAATTTTCTTAATTGATTTCACTTAACAAATTTTTTTTCTTAATTTTTCCTAAGTAGCTAATTAGAAGATTTATTTGAATTTACGTAAAAATCAAACCCTTGTTGATGCTTACGTAAATTCAAATAATTCTTCTAATTAGCTACTTAAGAATAAATAAGAAAAAAAAATTGTGAAGTGAAAGTTCTACGTAAAAAATTAAGCAAAAAAATTTCTTAAGTGGAAATCAAACTATTTTCTTAATTTGAAAAAATTAGCGTTTTCAAAAAGTCCATTGTGAACGAGGCTTAACCGGTTCAAGCACTTGCCCAGGCCAAAATCATCGAGTGCTTTTTTTTTTTTTTTTTTTTTTTTTTTTTTTTTTTTTTTAATGGTCAACCAGGGTTTTAAGCTTTTAGTTTGAAAACGAGCTATTTCGAGTTGTGTTCGTGAATGACTCGTTAAAAAAATAAGTTTTTTAAAAAAAATTGAGCTAAAGAAAGCAGAGAAATAAAGTTTGCAATTATGGTTAAAAATTATGTTTTTAATATTATATCATGTCAAATAAGCTGTTAAAAATATTGTTCAGAATTATTTTATTTATGTCTTTTAGCCGTCAAAAACAAGTTTTTTGTAATGAAAATTTAGCTTTTCTCTTCGAAATTTTGTTTTTTAACATCGTCTCAAATATCGAGCTTTCCGAGCTTTAGCTCGTTTTTCGAATTGAACCTAAACTCGGGTTTCATGTTAAATCGAGCTAAATATTTCAGACCAGGTTAAAAAAAAGTTGAATTTTTTACAGCTATATATATATATATATATATATATATATATATATATATATATATATATATATATATATATATATATATATATATATATATATATATATATATATATATATATATATATATATATATATATATATATATATATATATATATATATATATATATATATATATATATATATATATATATATATATATATATAAATGTTGGCAACCATTGCCGAATTCGCTCATTGGCCGAAATAAGTGACCACGTCGCGGCGTGGCAATGCATTTTTGCCAAAATCCGAAATGCATCGTAATTTTGACCACGTTGCGGAGTGGTTTTTAACAAATGCCAAATTTTTGGCAAATACATTTTAGCCAGTTCGTAGAGTGTTTTTTGATAATTGCCACGCTGCAGCGTGGTCAAAATGTTTAATACGCAGGTTACGATATTCGGTATAAGTATGAATAATATGTCATATATTTTTTTATTATTATAACACATCATTTTATATTATGGTTTTCAGTTAATTAAAATATTTATAAATTTATAAAAATGATTTCTTATTAAATTTTACAACAAAAAAATGTCTATGGTCAACATTACGATGCACAAGTGCTGAATTTCGGATCTTGGCAAAATTGCATTGCCACGCTGCGACGTGGTCACCTATTACGGCCAATGAGCGAATTCGGCAATGGTTGCCAACATATATATATATATATATATATATATATATATATATATATATATATATATTTATATACACACACACACACACACACATATATATATATATATATATATATATATATATATATATATATATATATATATATATATATATATATATATATATATATATATGTTGTAAAAATTGAATTTCGAGCGAGGTGACATGATGAATGAGGAAAAATTTGGTCTTACCTTCCACTTGAAGACCCTGGGCTTTACACTCGCTGATAGTTTATATTGAATTTTAACAAAAATTAAAATTACGTCACTAAATGTACAGCTCTGGCCAAAAGTTTGAGAACGATATGAAAGTGATCGGGCAAAACAGATGAGTCATCCATGCAGGTTCCTTTTTTCCTGACTATATCGATAGTATGTGAATCTTTCCCCTCACCTCCTTCTTTAAGTTTGGCTATCTGTTGTGTCTAGTTTTGTTATCATGTTTTTCGATCAAACAATCACACAGAATGTGGTGATTTCTATTTTTACTTATCAAACTCACAAAATATTGTCTACTTGAGTTTTATTTTTATATATCCCTTCCATGAAGCAAGGATTTTTTTTTTATAAACTATTAAAAATATTAAAAAATTATATGATTACAGTTTACGATATTTATGCCACTTTATATTTAATGGATATAATAAAAAAATATATTTCAATATTTTATCTTTTTTTAATTAACTTATTTATTAAATACAATATTTTATTTTCAAACAATTTGATTTGATGTCTAATTTTATGTTCTGTTCTTCTTAATCTCCCGCATAAACAATCATCCCTTTATTGCGTCATTTGAATTATATAGAATAAAAGTTGTTTCATATAAATAATTAAGCTAACATTTTTTTTATAAAGTATTACAAATATTCAATAATTATATGATTACAGTTTATGATATTTATGATACTTTATATTTAATGGATAGGCCTATATTTAAAAAAAATTATTTCCCTACTTTTTTTTATTAACATATTCATTACTTATAATATTTAATTTCCAAACAATTGGATTTTGTATTTAATTTTATCTGTTGTTGTTCATTATTCGCCCGCATAAACAATCTTCCCTTTCCGTTTTTTTAATTATAGAATTTAAGTTGTTTCATATAAATAATTAGTTAATGAATTATAGCAAATTATTTAATGACAAATTATATATGAAAGCGATTATTTGTAGAAATTAATTAATTGATTAAAAATAAAATAAAAAATTTCTAATAATGCAAAAAAAAATAATAATAATAATAATTATAAAAAAAAATATAGGCCTATCTATAAATAATATAGTATTTTTACCAAAGTTGATATTATATTGTAATATAAACTTGTATTTTAACAAAAAACCAAGAGACAGAACATATTTTACAATATCAAATAGCAGGCATGCATCACAAAACTCAAATATTTTGTAGTCCTCAGAAATATTGAAAAGCTAGAAAGGTGCATGCAGCAAGCAAGCAAGAGAGACGCACGTCTGCTTGCTTGCTTGCTGCCGTGATAAATAATCGTAATCGCTATAGTGATATAGTCAGGAAAAAGGAAATTTGCTTGTTTACATTATTTGTGTTGCGGGTTGCATTTCAAATCGTTCTCAAACTTTTGGCCAGAGCTGTACATATTAAAAAACTCAATTCACTAGTCTTTAAAATTATACATAGCTATGTTAAAATTAACTCACACAAACATGAACGTTTTCGGAAAGCCTTCGTTTTTACACGTGTGTCGGCTTTCCTTACTCCTATGTCACTGAACTTATGAACTGAACTTATTGGGGAAACGAGTCGTCCGCTTGAGATTGGAGTAAAAGAACATAGACAAAAGATAGACAAAGAAGACGCGGGATATTCTAAATTAGTAGACCATGCACTTGAAAACAAACATGATATTAGATGGGATGAGGCAAAGGTAATTGGCAGAGAGAGCCATTACAAGAAAAGAAAAATATTAGAAGCAATAGAGATGGCGAGAAGAAAAAATGACACGATAAGTCAACCCAGTTATGATTTACCCCCGGTTTGGACATCACTCTTACAGCCATATAAGAAAGATATACCACAAGACCGTATAGAGAGAGAGAACAAAGTTGAAGTGCAAAATAACAACCATTCCCCCCTCCCATTGCGTAGGTCAGTGCGCATCGGGAGACGGACCAATTTTTCATAAGTTCAGTGACATAGGAGTAAGGAAAGCCGACACACGTGTAAAAACGAATGCTTTCCGAAAACGTTCATGTTTGTGTGAGTTAATTTTAACATAGCTATGTATAATTTTAAAGACTAGTGAATTGAGTTTTTTAATATGTACATTTAGTGACGTAATTTTAATTTTTGTTAAAATTCAATATAAACTATCAGCGAGTGTAAAGCCCAGGGTTTTCAAGTGGAAGGTAAGACCAAATTTTTCCTCATTCACATATATATATATATATATATATATATATATATATATATATATATATATATATATATATATATATATATATATATATATATATATATATATATATATATATATGTTTGAAAATTTGAATATCAAGCGAGGTGACAATCATGATGATAAAAATTCATTGTAGTCTTACCTTCTATAAGACGCTGGGCTTTCACTCGCTGATTGTTTTGACGATAAAAACATATTATATATATATATATATATATATATATATATATATATATATATATATATATATATATATATATATATTTTTTTTTTTTTGGCTGTTTGGCTTTATTTGCATTTATATGATTCGTTTCAGATGGTGTTATAGTGCAAGATAAATATTTTCAAAATATTTATATATTGATATATATATATATATATATATATATATATATATATATATATATATATATATATATATATATATATATATTATATATAAATATATATATATATAGTAAGTATGGGTTAAAGTAAAAATGTCCCTCTATCAGAGCTATTTTAATGATAACAAAAATCAAGATTGCTCCGGTGCTCCATATAAGCGCAATGTTTGAACTCATCTAAATTAACAATTTCAGATCCTGATTCATCCAAAACCAAATCTCCAACACTCTCCACCAATGTCCATATCTCCACAACTGAGATTACAGAAGTCGTTAGTGATAAAAACATGACAAATAATATTCTCTACGGCGTGGTTGCCATACTTTCTGTTATCTCGGCATGTCTGCTTGCTTACTACATGTACACGTGTAAGTCGACACGTGTCACAGACACTGGACCACCTGTGCACGTGCCAGAAAACTTGTACGACTACCCCGTGTTTGAACTAAGAGATAATTTACAACAAGACGAAGCTGCTTATGACTACGCCATGTTTGTGGAACATTTACCTGCAGGTGGCAGTGTGCATGTCAATCAATGTCACGTAGATAATGATCTTTATCAGTCCCTGGATGTTTAACATTTTTGTTAACTATTTGTAACGTACACGGAAAAAAAATAGAAGAAATGGAGAAAAAAAATACAATTTTTGAACTAGAAAACGCATCTGAATTTACGTGATTTTTAACGCTATTTTGAGCATCGTAGAGTGGGTAGCACGGAAAACATAAATTTAATAAATTATTTAGATACATATCAATAACTCTTTAGTACTAAACACCGAGCCCAAAGGTGTAGTGGTTAGCGTTGCTGCCTAACTGATCGGGAGATCCACGGTTCGCTTCCCACCTGGTGAGGGCGTGGCTTATCCTGGCATTTACGCTGACTGCACGCGCTTTGGAGCATTCGGGAGATGCTGTTCAGGTAACTGACCAGTATCGGCTGTCTTCTCCAAGGTTTCTATGGTTTCCTTGGACGGGTAGGTAAATACCGAGACACTTCCCATTAGGCCACAGCCGCCAAACCTTCCCTCAACCCTCCTATATCCCCCGAACTCGAATACTATAGCATTCTGAGGAATTTGACAATTCCATAAATAACCTTCAACAAGTGCATTCAGTGCATCTTGATCGTAAGAAGAATGGAAGTATTGGAAAAAAAAAATAAAAAAAAAATAATAACTCTCTTACAAAAAGTTTAAAGAGTAACTCGTTAGTACAAACGTAAATTCTTTAGCGGTAAATAGTTAACTCTTTAGATTCTAAAAAGTTTAGTATGTATCTAAAGAATTTATTATGAAAAAAGTCTAATTAGTAGCTATTTAGATAATTTTTTCCGTGTAGAGGGGGACCGTGACTTGGACCTGAAATCATTGCTTTACAGCCTTATCGCGTTGTATGAGCCGGTTCCAATGAGATCATTGAAGTTCAGCAATGTCGAGCGCGGTCACAACTTGGATGGGTGAACGACTGTGAAAAGTCTCGTACACATTCAAATGCTGAAGCGTAGCTGTATTCACATGATGGTATGACCATGTGCTCTCTTAATTGTGTGCTGCCATCATATGCAATGAGGAAGAGTAATGATTTTTGGGACAGTATTTGAGCACATTTTTAGAAAGAGTATAATTAGTAGATTCTATTGACATCAATATTTACCTTTATTACTTAAAATTCAGCGATTAATTAATGATTTAAAAGTGGTGGCCACGCCCCCAAGAAGCCTGTGCCGTTAGTCATTTGTTTGAATTTGCAGCGGAGTCTGATCTTCTTCTGCAAATTTGGATACGAGAATTTAAATTTTACGCGAATTTTTAAATTCTCGTATCCAAATTTGCAGAAGAAGATCAGACTGCGCTGCAAATTAAAACAAATGACTAACGGC
Organism: Ecdyonurus torrentis; assembly: GCA_949318235.1. NCBI lineage: Eukaryota > Metazoa > Arthropoda > Insecta > Ephemeroptera > Heptageniidae > Ecdyonurus > Ecdyonurus torrentis. The sequence continues at coordinate 770,813 of OX439137.1, read as the reverse complement.
ACAGGCTTCTTGGGGGCGTGGCCACCACTTTTAAATCATTAATTAATCGCTGAAATTTAAGTAATAAAGGTAAATATTGATGTCAATAGAATCTACTAATTATACTCTTTCCAAAAATGTGCTCAAATGCTGTCCCAAAAATCATTAGATTTCCTCATTGCTAAACATACGGCAATATGATATGTTCTCAAAACCCGCATGTGTGTGTGTGTTATAACTACAATATTAAAAGAACAACAACTTTTTTTTTACAATAATTGTTTGTACATGATTTATTTACCAAAAAAATAAAAAAAATACATACACTATAATTTTGAAATGAAATCAAGTAACTTTAAAAAAAATATTAATATACAAAAATAATAATAATAAATAATAATAATATACATATTAATGTATTTATTAATAATAAATATTAATAAAAAATAATATATTTGTACCGAAAAAATGTATTATTTCATTTTTTTTTAATTTAAAAAAGTTTCTATTTTGACTAAAATTTGAATTTCATCATTTTGCATGTTATCCTCAAACTGTAATAACTTAAATATTTGGATTTTTTTTTTTGTATTTTTTTTTTTTTTTTTTTTTTTTGCTTGCCATATTGTGTTATCGTGCTATACACAAATCCCAGTCCCAGTCAAGACATTGTCTTATCGACAGCTAAGGACTTTCCAATTAATGGAAAATCACACACGGGCCGGCCACGGCCTAAGTACACAGCCCGGCATTAGCCACGACAGCCTAGAGAAACCGTGGAAACATCTAGGCAGGCTGGTCGGTGCAATCACATCAATCATGCACCTTCACGAATACTGTGCGGATCGTCATGGAATGCATGTAAACATACATCGTGCAACATGTTGTGCTCTCTCACTTGACGTACGCACCCAGCAGTGGCTCCAACCTACACTCGGTGAGGAGTACACAGTTGCGAGTCAGCTGTCTTCACCACTCGGCCATACCAGTAATATCGGCAATTTGATCGTGTTTTCACATGTTAAACGTAGCTAAACTTTTTAAGAAATATTTCAACTTTCCTTTGTGTTGATATTATAATTAGCGATCATTTAGATTGTGAGATATCAGTCGGTCACCTACTTCCTTAAAGTGTGAGTCAACAATGGCTTTTTTAATAGTGACCATATCGTGCTAATACAGCGATTTAAAACATATATTTATAGCAGTTATTAATTAAACTTAAAATTGCGATTTGATCATAAAACGAGACGTTGTCTGAATATCTATTGCCTTTAGATATGAGAAAGCAAAATGATTTAATAGCTTTTAAAAAAACAACTAAAATTTTTTCTATTAAATAAGCAGTATTATGCAATTGATATGATTGATTAAATAATTTAAATACAAATTCTAATTTTATATATATATAAGTTAAATTTTTATTATTATTAAGTGCCGTTTCTTTTTTGTTTTATTTGTATGTTGAAAATGCTTTGACAATCATTTATATATTGTTATTTTTGGCAATCACCTATATTCAACTCAAAAAACCTGAGTTACCTGCCTTTCGACCTTTTACGGTATCGCCCAGCCGCCCCCCTTCTCCTCAAATGTGACAATGGGCGATACTTTAAGCATGCCCGATTTAAATCGACTGAGGTTTTTTGAGTTGAATATATACTAATGCATTGGATTAAATTATGTATCTTGGATGAAAGAAATGAAGAAAGAATTTTAAATTTTGAGGTTTATTAAATTAATGAGTAAAATACCAATTTTTAGGAACGCAAAGAAAAAAATGTTATATAATGTTTCAAATTTTTTTTTTATTATCATATATCATACAAAATATGCTGTTTAAAATAAATTTAATATAAAAATTATTTTATTGATAACTTTTATAGTTCAAAAATGAAAATGAAGCTGTTTTCTTCATAAACTTGAACTATAGTTCTCAAACTCGGGCTCAAATAACGAGCTATTCAAGTTTGAGCTTGATTTCAAGCTAAACCTGAGTTTCAAACCGGGCTAAAAAAATTAATTAAGCCGAGGCTTTTGAAATTTCAAATTTTCTACAGCTCTAATTAGTATATCCTAATTAAGCATTTTTATTTTAAAATAATGTAAATGTAGAGTTACGTATCTTAACTATTATTTCTGTAAATTTTTTTACAAATTTACAGCCTTAAAATTATAAATATTGCTTAATATGTATGAAGGGAAAAGCTGGGGAAAAGTTTAAACTATAACAAATAAATTATTAAAATATTATTAAGATTATGTGAGTTTGTAATATAACGCCTATTTTACACGGGAAGTTTTAATGAAAGGATTTGGCTTTTCAAAGAAGCCAGACACTTTCACTATTAAGGTTGTTCTTACGAAATATTTTGTAAACCATAGTTACAATACACATTGGAAAATATATTTTTATTATTTTATCTTATATATTTATTTTTATTTTTTTATTCACCTTTTCATTAATTTATCTATTACTGTATCTATCTATCTATCTATCTATCTATCTATCTATCTATCTATCTATCTATCTATCTATCTATCTATCTATCTATCTATCTATCTATCTATCTATCTATCTATCTATCTATCTATCTATCTATCTATCTATCTATCTATCTATCTATCTATCTACCCTGGTCAAAAATCTTGGCTTAATTCTTGCAAGATCAACTCAAGATCTTGCAAGATGCCTTCAAGATAGTCAAGATCTTGCAAAATTGGAAAAAGTAAGGCAAGATTGTTAAAAATCTTGTGAAAGTTTAAAATCTTGAGTACTTTTAAGATCAAGATCTTGTATATAATCTTGCACAAGATATTATCGTGTGCAAGATAAAAAATAAGTTACAAGATTAAATTTTCTTGCACAAGATGTTAAAAATCTTACTCAAGAAAATAAAACTTGTGCAAGATCAGCATCTTGGCAAGAGTATATCTTGCACAAGATTTGACAGTCTTGTCAAGGTGAAAATCTTGCACAATTTGTTCAGGATAAATTTTATCTTGTGCAAGAATAAGTATCTTACTTACGTAAAAATCTTGCACAAGAAAATTTTTTCTCAAGATGATATCTTGCAAAAAAATATCAAAAGAAAATATCTTGCAAGATACAAGCAATGCAAGAACTTTGAATCTTAGACAAGAAACATAATCTTACACATGTAAAAATCTTGCACAACAAAATAAACACAAGATAAAATCTTATGCAAAATTTTAACAAGAAAATATATCTTGCAAGATTCGATTTTAAAGCAAGATTTTGAAGTTTAAGCAAGAATTTAATATTTTTCAAGAACATCTTACTCACGTTAAAAACTTGCGTTAGCAATATCCAAGATTAAATATCTTTCAAAATTTTCACAAGAAAAAATATATCGTGGTCCAAAAATTTTTGAAGTATTTTATTAGTTTTTTTATAATATCTTGGTTCCAAATAACTTTCTTGCAAAATTTGTTTGAATCTTGAGCAAGATTTGAAATCTTGCATTATTTAGAACATATAAGATTTTTTCTTGTGGAAATTTTGAGTAAGATATTATCTTGTCTTGTTCATGATATAACGTACTATCTTGAGTAAGATTTTTTTGGTGCTTTACCATTGCATTGCATCATGGGAAATAAAATGGCTGCTGTTGATTATGACGCCGTACTTTAGCTCTGTGTTTTATTACTTTTGTGGCGTAATTAAGAGTGATGGTGAAGTGCTTCATGGACTAAGACATTACTTTGACAGGTAAGAAACATAATTAGTAATCGTTCCACACGTATTTAGATGTTTCGCTAATATGAAAGTGTTTTTTGTTTCATACGACACTTTGGCATGAGAAAACAACAAACATGGAGCAAATTAATTTCTATACGCTGTGAGTGGATGGTAAGCGCTAGAGGCTTTTGGAAGAGGTGAGTTTAAGTTAATAATTTCAATATTTAAGAAAAAATATTATGTAAATGTGATTTTGAGGGAGCGTTCATTAAAAAAGCATAAATCTTGAGCTGATCTTGCGAAAATCTAAGCAAGATTTTTTAACGGTTTTAATCTTGAGCTAATCGTACAAGATTCAATGCAAGATTTATTAACGGTTTAAATCTTGAGCTTATCTTGCAAGAAATAAGATAAGATTTTTTAACGGTTAAAAATCTAAAGCTGCTCTTGCAAGAGTGTGTAAGCAAGATTTTTTCACAGTAAAAATCTTGAGAATCTTGCAAGAATTAACGCAAGATTTTTATTATTATTTTAGTTTTTTATCTCTAATTGCTTTTAAAATTTAAATTCAAATATGTTTTTAATATTTAAAATCTTGCACTTTTTAATCCTTGGAAGTATAATAAATCTTGCGAGCTAATCTTGCAAGAATTAACTCAAGATTTAATACTTAGCAATGTACTTAAATAGATTGCAGGCCAAAAAGTATTATTTAAATTGACCTTGTTTCTTCTATCTTCAGATTTTACGCTCTGCATTGACTAAGTATATTTTACAGCTGATGGAAATACTTTTCGATTTGCGGAGACGTACGAAATAACATTTTAAACTGTTCTTCGCTCTCTTTAATTCCAGATTATATATACTTATCTCTTTTGGACTAACAAAAATTATATAACGAATGTGTTATTCCTGAATTAAAATTTCAAGAAACAGAGTGTGCTCTTCAAAAATTTATGATTTTAAATTTCAGAATTCTGCCTCTTGAATAATATCCGGATGTTATCGCCTACACGTTGCAGGAAAATTGCACAGAAAATTGATTTTTTTTTTCAGAATGCTGCCTATATACTGAGTGACATCGTGCTGGATTGCTCGCAGCTTTGATTACAATAATTACACGAGCAAATATATTTTTTAATTATATATTGAATGGTTTGTAAAATATTATTTTAGATTATATCCTAGCCTAATTAGGACACTCCATTTATTATATTATTATTTTTTACATCTTGTTAATTAGAGTAATTGACGGAAAATATTCCTCTGTTGCAGAATGATCCGAGATCAATGTTTTATTGAGTGCATGCCCTTGTTGTACAATCATTATATTCTCTTTTTTTTTTCAGACTGTTGAGAATAGATACCTGCAGCTGGACTGATTGATAGACCGATGTTTTATAAAGTAGATTGATGCAGAATGAGCAATTTTTATAAAATAACAGATTTTTTATGTTATTTTAATGTTATTTTAATTTTTCAATCATATATAGTTAGACGCCTCGACTCTTGTTGTCTTAATTCTGCTAGATTGTAGAACAAAAAGCACCATATACTTTGATATTTTAATATTATTTTAATTTTAGATTTCTTACAGCCTAGAGGATATGTTGGATGAGCGATAATTCAATTTCATATAGGAGCATCTTCTATTAATACTTTTAAATCAAACTTAAATAAAATGTTATTTGAGCGCTATTTGCAGCAATAACTATAAATATGTAACTTATGGTGTCTAAAATGCATAATATTATTCTCAACAATATGTTTTTATAAATAATATTTCTCAATTATTATTCTCACTATTTTTTATTATTTATTTTCATATCTACTAACAATAATTTTAAGTGTATATATATTCTCAACTATATAAATTTAAGTGAAAGTAATACTTAACTTAAATTTTAAAATTCTAGTTATTAAATTAACAACTCTAATTAAAATTTATCAAAAAAATTATTTATTTAATTTTCATGATATATGTTGATGTTATACTAACAAAAAATGTAACTGACTGTACTGTTACACAGTTGGGTTAAATTGAGAGGTTGTACGCCTGATTTCGCCCAAATAAAAAAGCCGTTAATTATTATTATTATATTTAGAACTTAACTTTATTTTTAATGTAAAATATATATATTATTATAGAGCGGGTTTGCACTCATATTTGAAAGCCGCCATATTGTTGGTCAGAAATACATAGGCCAGCATAGGAAAAACATCATTTTTATATTTTTAATAGCAAAAGAAGCTTCAAACCTCAATCAAAGCCTTATTTCTAGCTCCTAATAAGCTCGAAAGATATGAGAAAAATTTGTTCAGTTGAAATAAACTATTTTTTATGTTAAAAATTAGGAAAAACGAAGTTTCCCGTATGCTGGACAATGCATTAGGCACCACAAACATGGCGACAAAGCGCAAGGATGTGCAAGGGGTCTATATTATTAATAAAATAAATAAAAAATTTGCTACTATAATCTCAAATAGTGGGAATACTAAAATTGATCATTGTATAAGTATTATGTATTTCTTAAATTCTACTTTATATTTGATTGATAATAATAGAAGCGATCATAGATTATATCTAAATAATTTTAAAAAAATTAAAATAAATGCATAAAAGCAACTTAAGTTTAAAATCATAGATTATCATAAATTACAAAATAGTTTACATCCAATAAAAATTAATTCTGAAGATAATGTAAATAAAATTTATGACACTTTTGTTGATAAAATGACCTCTGTAAACTTAAACTTAGAGGTAAATTAGTAATTTATGTAAATGAAATTTCTTTAATTTATGAAAAATAATGAAATGGAAATTGTAAAAGATATAGAACATGATTTAGAACTCTTAAATCAGTGGTTTAAAACAAAATATTTGACAATAATGAATGTGGATAAAACTAAGTAAATGATAAGATCTGAGGATAAAACTTATGTATTTTATCACCAGAAAACAACAAAACATATTTTGAAAAAGTTAATATAAATATTTAGCAGTCTTGGGGTCGATTATCGAAAACACGATAACTATAAGATAACTATAACTATAGTTAGTTATAGATATAGTATAGATTAACACTTTTGCAAAAACTATCGTTATAGTTATAGATTAACATTTATTTCTACGATTATCGTCCAATTCGATAACGATACTTTTAAAAATTTATTCACTCAAAAAAGCAAAAAGGCTAAAAAAAAAAAAAAAATAACAAGAAAAAGAGAAAAACCAGATACAGAGTATGATTATGAATAGCAGGTACAGAACAATATCACACCTGCTCACAGACAGTCAGTAGACAAAACGCACAAAACTGTCTTTCATAAACATATTGTTCGGAAAGTACTAAAAATAGATTTTCTAGGAATCACTTTATATAAAATATAAAACAAATTAATACAGTTACATTTTTATAATCTATGTCGAAATGTATATAAAAAAAAAAAGAAAAAAAAAGAAGAAGAAGAAGAAAAGCTACTATAGAATTCATTTTTTTTTTTTTTTTTTCATTTTTCAATTGCTTTTATAGTATTTCTCCCCCCCTTTTTTTTCAATAATGAGAACTACATTGTTTAAATCAATGAAATTTGCCGCGGCGCCAAGTTGATTGACATTCAGCTACAATATGTCCAAAGTATTTTTGTTATATTGTCTGAGTTTAAAGTAAATTTTTTGAATACACTATTGTATATATATAGTATAAATGCTGATTTCTAACTGGATTTGCTATTAGATTTATTTGTAATTATTGTACAATAAAATATTTCCTAAAAACAAATTAAAGTAAAATTCTTGAAAATTAGGGGAAATACTGGGCAGAGTACGGGGCAACTTTTCTCCCTCTTCTATAAAATTTTTCACGATCTCACATTATTAAAATTTTGAGTTTCGTATTAGAAGTAATTTTTAAATCATAACATATTGTCTCTCCACACCGATTTTGTATTTATCTATTATAAAGTTGCAAAGTTATTCATATGTGATATAAAATCTAAAACGTACAGTACAACTTATCAGTGCAATTTTATCATTTTATTACTATTCTATAAAAAATTCTATAAAAAAAATGATGTTATTAAAAATTTGGAAAATATAGTATCGTTATCGTGAAATTATCGTTATAGTTATAGTATCGTTATAGTTTTCAAAAAATAAAAAGTATCGATATCGTTATAGTTATAGTGTGAGGCTAGAATATAGTATCGTTATCGTTGTAGAAATTTTGGGTATCGAACCCAAGACTGATATTTAGGTCTAACCATTGACTCAAAATTAAAATTTAATAATCAATTATGTATCTTTCTTTCTTAAAGAATATTTTTTCTTTATGTTTCGCTTCAACACGAGCTATGCTCTCTGAAGCAGCGGTTATATGTGACATGAGATGAATCTCTTTGTAGTCTATGTGTTTTAAATAAATATCTAAAAAAATTAAAAAAATGCTTACCCAATGCTGAAATATTTTCATTTCTGGCGAGTGCTGCCACTCGGTGAGATAATTATGAACTACGTCAAGTAAGCTGGCTCTTACACTACAGTGCTGCAGGTGGTGATCAAGTGGACAAAATTGTAACCAAACATCATGACGTCACCATCTACTAATTTTTATCTTATATCACTACGATGTCTAAATATTTTTATTGTAGCTCGTTCTGCAAAGTCAGCGACGTCCGGCGCAACTTTTGTGTTGATATGTTCCTTTGTTATAACAGCTGATTATGACTTCGTTACCTGTTTACTACGTTTATACATATGGTCGATCATTGTTATTTCTTCGTTTAGAACTTTAAACTTGATAAGAATGAAAGAAACTCCACACAAAAAAGTTCCATGCTCTTCATGTGACTTAATTTTTGTCAATTTTGTTAGCTCAAAAAACAAGATCAACCAATGAGTGTGTCGTATTTTGTTGGTCAGCCAATCACTGTTGTTGAGATTCACTTTACTTTACAGAACAAGCTTATAAAAAATAAATGTAAAGAGTTAGAATACTTTTAATACAGCACGGATCAAAAAATACGTAGTAATTAAATTCTATCTAAAGTTTAGAATAATTTGTTGGATATAATATTTGTTTATTTAATTTAATTTATTTAAACTTCATTTATGCTTTTCTGTTATTTTCTGTCATATAATTATCTTGTTATTTTTATTGTTCTAATTTCACATTATTTCTGCTATAACAACATAACTAAATCACAATATGTATTTTCTACTGTCCGTTATACTACTATTCCTCGTTATGTTACTTGTTAGACTTGGTTATATAGCAGGGGTAGAACTGGCCTTGACTTTTATATAGGGTGTGTACGCATGACGTCATTCTGAGTGCTTTTTGATGCTCTTCTTGAGTAATAAATAACATTGCTCAGTATAGGACAAATGGCTATTTTCTTTGTAAAATTAGCTATTTTGTGGTCATTGTTATTTTTCTCACATACTTGAGATACTAATTCAACCTGTTAACAACATCAATGCTCTCAAAAATATTGCGAAGTATTTTTAAACTGGCAAAATGTGACATTTTCCTATACTGGCCAATGTTATTTAGTACTCACTTATGACGTCGACTTTAACATGAATGAAACCACTCTATATGCAGGGACTTTAAGAGAAAATTGAGGGAAAGTTCCATAAGCCCAATGTTAATTTAAAATTCTTTTGCGGGGACAGGTTCCCTCAAGTTCCCCCTCACTCTAACCTCGGCGTTAAAGCCATAGACAACATAAAACAACATGTGCTTTTTAATGAATAAACATATAAAACGGTATCTTCAAAACTGATGACAATTTTTATTGCAAAATGTTTATATAGCCCCATGAAAAGTCTTGAAAAGACTGTAAAATATGTAGTTTGCATGAAAATTCATGTTTGTGACGTCAGAAACATGCAAAAATTATAAGCTAGAGTTAAAATAGTGACCAGCTGATTTCTGAAAAACTATGATTGGTTGCGAAATATAAAATATATAGACACGTATATCAAATTATAATAAATAAATACGTAACAATAATAAATAATACGTAAATAATACGGTACAATATCATTTTAACATACATTTTGAAGTTCGAAAATAGCTTCATGTTTAAAGGAATAGACCAGAGAAAAACATAAGCATTTATATCACAAAACAATTGATGGGACTTACATAAATAACTTTATAGTTTCCTGTTTTTATAGGTTTACATAAAATATCACTTAAAGTAAAAGTGTCGTTTACCTTCCACATGACAGCTATTCTAATACCTAACATACTTTAATATCAACGTTGATTTTACGTGAGTTATTTGTGTGTTTTCTGTTTTATTACTGCGGACTGTGACGTCACAGCTCTCTGGCCCACGTGCACGTAAAACAACGTACTTAGCTGATATGACGTCATTTTATACATGTGACTTTTTTATTAATGGAAAAAAAATAATAGAAATAAATTATTATCAACAAATTACCTTTAAATTTCAGTTTGTTAGAGAATAATAAACAAGTTTTTGGTGCAACTCTTTGGTTCAAGTTTCAGTGTAATAAACGATAAATTTAATATTAAAGTGGGTAATATCATTTCTAAAATATTAATAATAATTTTTATTGTGTTTAAATTAATTGTGAGTATACATATAGAAAAATACAAAAACAAAAAGTGATGATGATAAAAAGACAAAATGCATATACACTATAAGGTGTATATGCATTTTTCTAACTTATTTCGGAACATAAAACATTTGAAATCTTTGAAAATAACAAATTGCATACACAAATTTAATTTTAACACTTTTATGATTCTAAAATTATTCGGAAACACATTTAAAAAAAAAAGTCATTTGTTCAATGGGATTTCTAAAAATGAACTGGCAGCTCACAAGTACGTTTTAATGCAATTGCATAAGTATTAGAATATATATATATATATATATATATATATATATATATATATATATATATATATATATATATATATATATATATATATATATATTACTTATTTTCACTCCTTTGCCTTTGAAAGTTTTAATTGATTTTTTTAAATGAACATAGTTGCAGAAAATTCGTCACATATTCTTTCTTTTAATATACTTTAATATTACGCAAAATGTTATGTATATATATATATATATATATATATATATATATATATATATATATATATATATATATATATATATATATATATATATGTTTGAAAATTTGAATATCAAGCGAGGTGACATGATGATAAAAATTCATTGTAGTCTTACCTTCTATAAGACCCTGGGCTTTCACTCGCTGCTTGTTTTGACGATAAAAAATAACACACAACACCATAAAAAATTGTCACTTATATATAAGTTAATAAAAAGACTCAATTCACAGTTTTTTAAAAATTATATATACATAGCTATGTTATATTTACACCAAATTGTAACGTTTTCGAGTGCGTATGTAGAAACATACAGTGTCTGCACTCTTCTTCAGCTTACTGACTCTTGCTCACGAGGCGCGCCGACCTCCGCAACGGGGGGAGTGGCTCGTCCTCGTCAGGTGTTATTTTATTGTTTATATTTTCACCTGTACGATCACGTGGTACAGTCTTTTTACATGAATCTATAAGTGGAATCCAAATAGGCGGCAAATCAAAACTAGGTTGACTGATTGTTTCATTATTTCTTCTTGACATTTCTATTGCTTCTAATATTTTTCTTTTTTTATAATGACTTTCTCTTCCTATCACCTTTGTTTTCTCCCATTGAATTTGATGGCTGTTCTCCAGTGCATGATCTACAAGTTTTGAATATCCTGTATCTCTTTTTTCTATTTTTTGCCTGTGTTCATTCACCCTGATGTCCAATGGACGACCCGTTTCTCCGATGTATTCTTTCTCACATACACAGGGTATAGAATATACTACATCTTTATTCATATTTTTCTTCATGTCTGGTTTTGTACGTGCTAAACTTGATTTTAATGTGTCTCTGGAAGAACAAACAATACGAAGATTGACTCCCTTACCAATACGTTGTATTTTTTCACTCAACCCTTGCATATAGGGGATGCAAATGGTTGCGTCTGGTTTCTTTTCTTCAGTATTGTTTCTTTCTTTGCTGTTTTTATTTTTTATTTTATGAATAACGTGTAATGGATAATCATTTTCTTTTAAAATGTGTTCTATTTTACTAATTTCTTCATTTATTAATTTTTTATCATTACAGTGTGTTCTTGCCCTATGTAATAACGTAGCTGCTATACCTGTTTTTGTAGAGTGTGGATGATTTGAATTGAAATTTAGATATCTCCCACTGTCTGTTTCTTTTCGATATACTGAAGTCGTAATTTTGTTTTCTATAGATCTTTTTACCCTTACATCTAAGAAGGGCAGTTCACCCTCTTTCTCATATTCAATTGTGAATTTAATAGTTGCTGCCTGATTATTCATATGATCTAAGAATGATTCAACTGGTACCTCATTTTGTGGCCAAACAATGAACGTATCATCCACGTATCTTTTATATATCACTGGCTTTGGTGTGTAAGTTGTTATCGCCTTATTTTCCAGTTTTTCAAGATATATATCACTGAGTGCTGGTGATAATGGGCAGCCCATAGCTAAACCATTCTTTTGTTTATAAAATGATCCATTGAATTCAAAATATGTATTTTTAATGCATAACGTTATTAAATTCATAATAGTTGTAACGCTATGTTTTGTTCTATTTTTTAATGTTTTGTCAATTTCAGGGTTGAGTGAAAAAATACAACGTATTGGTAAGGGAGTCAATCTTCGTATTGTTTGTTCTTCCAGAGACACATTAAAATCAAGTTTAGCACGTACAAAACCAGACATGAAGAAAAATATGAATAAAGATGTAGTATATTCTATACCCTGTGTATGTGAGAAAGAATACATCGGAGAAACGGGTCGTCCATTGGACATCAGGGTGAATGAACACAGGCAAAAAATAGAAAAAAGAGATACAGGATATTCAAAACTTGTAGATCATGCACTGGAGAACAGCCATCAAATTCAATGGGAGAAAACAAAGGTGATAGGAAGAGAAAGTCATTATAAAAAAAGAAAAATATTAGAAGCAATAGAAATGTCAAGAAGAAATAATGAAACAATCAGTCAACCTAGTTTTGATTTGCCGCCTATTTGGATTCCACTTATAGATTCATGTAAAAAGACTGTACCACGTGATCGTACAGGTGAAAATATAAACAATAAAATAACACCTGACGAGGACGAGCCACTCCCCCCGTTGCGGAGGTCGGCGCGCCTCGTGAGCAAGAGTCAGTAAGCTGAAGAAGAGTGCAGACACTGTATGTTTCTACATACGCACTCGAAAACGTTACAATTTGGTGTAAATATAACATAGCTATGTATATATAATTTTTAAAAAACTGTGAATTGAGTCTTTTTATTAACTTATATATAAGTGACAATTTTTTATGGTGTTGTGTGTTATTTTTTATCGTCAAAACAAGCAGCGAGTGAAAGCCCAGGGTCTTATAGAAGGTAAGACTACAATGAATTTTTATCATATATATATATATATATATATGTGTGTGTGTGTGTGGTGTATGCGTTTGACGTCATATTTAATGCACTTGCAGGCCATACTAGAATAGGGAATATGTAGATAAATCGAAAAGTTTTATTTACATATTTATTTTCAATTTTTAATTAATTATATAATTATTTATGTTCTTTTTTAAATTTACATAATCTATTTTGTGTTTCTTTGGTAAAAAAATGTCCCAACAACGTAATCTTAAAAATGATTCACTTATTGATGGCCAGCAATAAACAATAAATTATGTTATTTATTCTGCACTTTTGTCATTTTATACCAGTTTCATTTATATTTAAGAGCCGCCATCTTGTTGGTCAGAAATACATAGGTTAGCATAGGAAAAACATCATTTTTATATTTTTAATAGCAAATTTCCAAGCTCAATCAAAGCCTTATATATAGCTCCTAATAAGCTACAAGAATATCATGAAAATTTGTTCAGTTGAAATATACTTTTATTTTTGTTACAAATGAGATAAAATGAGGTTTTATTTACTATGCTGGAAAATGTATTAGTTACCACAAACATGGCGACAAAGCGCAAGTATATGCAATAAGTCTATAGCATAAATAATAACTAGGGACCGGATTTGCTGGTACTCTCGACTTTTTTTTCCTTAGAATTAGGTAACTTTTGACCAAAAATGAGTACGAACTGGACAATTTGAACCCGTTTAAGCGTTACCATTTTTCAAATTTTTTTTTACCACTTTTCAAGAAAAAAATCAACATTTTTATATAGCGGGGTCTCCTCGTCAATATATTCCAATCCAATCTGCAAAATGTGATGAAAGCAACACACTTTCAGGGTTTGTTAGACTGATCCTAATGAACATTTCTGGAATACCATCCCAACCATCAGGTCACCCTTGCGACCTGGGGCGACCTTCAAAGGTGGCGCTTAGGCCCTTTTACGTTTTATTTTTTCCTGGTGTTGATTTTAGTCCAATTTGAAAATTCTTTTCAATTTTTATTTCCGCATATTATGCTTAATAACGTGAATTTTTTTCAAATTTTTAATTCAAAAAACTTGCCCGGAAATCGAAATTAAAGGGAGAATGGGCATACCTGATGCACCTTTAATTAAGAATAACATAAAAACTACCGGCACTACAAAAAAATGCTTCAAGTAAAAGTTGTAGAACTCAAAATTTGCTAAATTTTGAACTTTTTTGTTTTTAAGTAGTGCCCATAATTTTGAAAATATTTTAATTTTAGTGCCATTTTAGGGTAATTTTTAAAGCAATATAATGCATATAAATGCTAACTACAAACAATAAATGTAACTAATTTTATAGATAGTACATTAATGGGACTCAATTCAACAATTTAAACTCAAAAATGAGTACTCAAAATAAAATTTCAAAATGTCCCGGAATTTCAGGACACTTTTTTTTTTTGGAAAATTAATTTTTTTATTATTATTTCGAAACTTTTGAAAGTTAATATAGGGTTTTTTATAAGTTTTTGAGTGTCCCGGAAGTGTCCCGGAATCCAAAAAAATTGCTTTTGACCAAATACTGACTCGTATATAAATATTTATATGCGAGCTATAGGGCTTTGATGTATTGTGTATCATACTTATGGCTTTTTTTTTAAGTACATACAGTACGTAATTATTTACTATTCATAGTATATAAGAATTAAAAAAAAAATTAAAGAATGACCTTATGATGGTAATGCATTATTTGTGCATTGGTATATAATTATTTTAAATATTTATATTCACAATACTTTACATACAATATTCAGATTCTATGTGACAATTTTCACACTTCAAGGTACAGGTTATTTATTTATTTATTTTTAAAATCATTTTTCTCATGACATCCCTTATATTAGAGCTTTCTGTAGTTCAAATTATGTGTTCAAAGTACGTAGTTCAAACCTTCATGCATGCAAATATTATTATTATAAAAAAAAGAAGATGCATTCAATTTGTCCTTTTTTTAGTGTTATTTAAAGTTTCTTAACGTCATAATATTCATTATTGTATTCATCGATTTAATATATTTTTGTTGTTAAAATTATGCTATAAACTTATGCTTGTTATCAAACTATTATACTCGTAATACTAATTGTGGAGCGGGAGTAAAAATAAAAAACCACTAATAGAATACAGTAGTAGATTTTCATTGTACTATAATTATATTATATGTAAACTCAACTACACACTGAAAACATGCAAATAAGCACGTAAAAAATAAAAATAGGTAATTTTAAAGACTTAAATAATAAGTAAAAATCAGACAAAAAATAAATAAATATAAAAAACGCAAGCAAAGACTGTTTTGCATATATATATATATATATATATATATATATATATATATATATATATATATATATATATATATATATATATATATATATATATATATATATATATATATATGTATGTAACACGATTGTGATAAAATAATTTAAATCCTGTTGTTTTTTCTCATAATATAACATTGCGAATAAAACGTCAGTTTTTTTTAATGTGGTAACATATTTATATCATCAAAATCATGTGTACAAGAAAAAAGCCCTAAAATATATAAGAAACGTAAAATTATATAAAATATTATAAGTTTCGAAATCTAAAAATAATGTTATTTGGCGTGAGTGACTAAGTCTTTCTGTTATTTAAATAAAAAAAAAAATGTTCAATTTAGAATTGTATAGAACAGGGTTATTCTGTCAAATATTATATTTATTTATAGTAAAATGTACAGTACTATTATATTGAATTATAAATATGTGTGTGAGTGTGCGTGCTTAAATGCAAAGTAGAACCATAAAACCATGATATAAGGGATATCATGAGAAAAATGATTTAAAAAATAAATAAATAAATAACCTGTACCTTGAAGTGTGAAAATTGTCACATAGAATCTGAATATTGTATGTAAAGTATTGTGAATATAAATATTTAAAATAATTATATACCAATGCACAAATAATGCATTACCATCATAAGGTCATTCTTTAATTTTTTTTTTAATTCTTATATACTATGAATAGTAAATAATTACGTACTGTATGTACTTAAAAAAAAAGCCATAAGTATGATACACAATACATCAAAGCCCTATAGCTCGCATATAAATATTTATATACGAGTCAGTATTTGGTCAAAAGCAATTTTTTTGGATTCCGGGACACTTCCGGGACACTCAAAAACTTATAAAAAACCCTATATTAACTTTCAAAAGTTTCGAAATAATAATAAAAAAATTAATTTTCCAAAAAAAAAAGTGTCCTGAAATTCCGGGACATTTTGAAATTTTATTTTGAGTACTCATTTTTGAGTTTAAATTGTTGAATTGAGTCCCATTAATGTACTATCTATAAAATTAGTTACATTTATTGTTTGTAGTTAGCATTTATATGCATTATATTGCTTTAAAAATTACCCTAAAATGGCACTAAAATTAAAATATTTTCAAAATTATGGGCACTACTTAAAAACAAAAAAGTTCAAAATTTAGCAAATTTTGAGTTCTACAACTTTTACTTGAAGCATTTTTTTGTAGTGCCGGTAGTTTTTATGTTATTCTTAATTTAAGGTGCATCAGGTATGCCCATTCTCCCTTTAATTTCGATTTCCGGGCAAGTTTTTTGAATTAAAAATTTGAAAAAAATTCACGTTATTAAGCATAATATGCGGAAATAAAAATTGAAAAGAATTTTCAAATTGGACTAAAATCAACACCAGGAAAAAATAAAACGTAAAAGGGCCTAAGCGCCACCTTTGAAGGTCGCCCCAGGTCGCAAGGGTGACCTGATGGTTGGGATGGTATTCCAGAAATGTTCATTAGGATCAGTCTAACAAACCCTGAAAGTGTGTTGCTTTCATCACATTTTGCAGATTGCAAAGTTGAGGATACCACGCTATACCATTTTTTCAAAAAAGAGCAAAAAAAAAAAAAAAAAAAAAAAAAAAAAAGGAAATTAAGCATTTGCTTTCAAAATTAAAATAATATAAAATATTAAATAAATTTAAGATGAAATCTGCTTTGATTTGGTTATTTGGTTTAAAACGTTAAATAATTTATTACTAAGATATAAAACAGCAAAAATAATTATGCTGCATAACATAATAGTTATGCTAAAACATATAAATTGTGCAGCAAACAAAACATGTTGAAAAAAAGCCAGCAAAATTATTACGTAGATAATTTTTTTCTTATCAAGCTTAAATCCAAAGTTAAAAACCTCACAATATGCCGGTAAACTTAAATAAACAGCTGTCATATTGAAACACTTCGAAAATATGAAGCTTTTTGCCCGCTAATTACCACTTGTACTCTGATTGGCTGAATATTGGCGGCCATCATGAAATGGGTGGAGTTAACTTCTCTTTTATGCTATTGGCCAATACTGGCGCGTAAATTTGAATTTATTCAAGAAAAATTTTAAGAGTATTTTTATAGGGTGTTTGCGGATGACGACATATTTATTGCGCTTGGAAGCCATACTGGAGTATTAAATAACATTGCTCAGCATAGGACAAACTTCATTTAAGCCATTTTTGTTTGGAAAATCGTTTAATTTTTTGTTATTATTATTTTTCTCACATACTTGAGATACTAATTCAACATATTTACAACATCAATGCTCTCAAAAATATTGCATAGTGGTTTAAAACTGACAAAATGATTTTTTCCCTATGCCACCCATGTTATTGAGTAATCCAACATGACGTTGACTTTAACATGAATGCATACACACTATACATCCATTGTGTGACTTTCTCATTTGTTTATACTTTTTTTATTTCTTAAAATAATTTACCTAATTTTTATTTCTGGTTTATGTACTGTTTAATTATTTATTTTTTAACTATATTTTTATTATTTATTAATTTGTTTATTTATTTATTTTTCTATCTATCTATATATTTATCTATTAATTTATTAATTTATTTGTTTATTTATTTATTAATAAATTTATTTTTCTGTCTATATATTTATTTATTACTTAATTAATTTTTCTGTCTATATATTTATTTATTAATAAATTAATTTTTCTATCTATATATTTATTTATTACTTAATTAATTTTTTTGTCTATATATTTATTTATTACTTAATTAATTTTTCTGTCTATATATTTATTTATCTATATATTTATATATCTATATATTTATTGAATAATTTATTAATTAATTTAATTAATTATTTATTACACCTTGCAAAACAAAATATTATTAATTTTAAATATTTATACAAAATTAAAGTATTACAAAAATATACTCACTTTATTTTCATCTCAATTTCATACAAATTTCTGGAAATTTGTTTCCAAAGATTTGCAATAATAAAACTTGTACAATCGTAGCTTACATATTACATCTGCAGGTCTGAGCAAGTGTGACGTCACCAGGTCGTCAAACTGGGCATTTACGTGTCATGCAGAAAGCTGCGCGCAGTTCTTGGCACAGCTAACATCGTGCGCAAAGTGCTTAGTTTATGATCCCTCTATATACCACCTGCAGTTTCTATCAGATAATTTGTATTTCTTAATTCTTACCTTTATCTTGAATCAAGTAGGATTACGGTGTTGCTCTTACAAAAAAAAAAAAAAAAAAAAAAAAAAAAAAAAAAAAAAAAAAAAAAAAAAAAAAAAAAAAAGCTGTAATAACAACAATGTCTCAAGTAAATAAATTTGCAGTCAATATTCAAAATTTTGTCTAATAAATTATTTAATGATTTTATATACTGATAATTTATATTTAAATACAACTTATAATATTTATTATTAGTTAATAACATGTAACTGTATTTAATAGCAGACGTTGCAAAATTGTGTTTAGTGATAAAATAACCAAACTGACAGCTCAACAATACTAACAAAGTGCTAGCAGACGACTTTGTGTTCCTGTCTACATTTAACATGCTTTCTTATGGGGCAATGAAGCAGCTATAACTGCAGTTAGTATTTTTTTCAGAGCTGAAATTTTTACTGTAGCTTACTGAGCCTCAAAGCTTTTGTTTTCCTAGATTTGAAGTCAATTAGGTGAAAATAAAATTTTAAACCAAATCATTTGAAATTAAAAAAAAAATCTTTGAGGCTCAGTAAGCTACAGTAAAAATTTCAGCTCTGAAAAATAATTTTAACTCAAGTTATAGCTGCTTCATTGCCCCATAAGAAAGCATGTTAAATGTAGACAGGAACACAAAGTCGTCTGCTAGCACTTTGTTAGTATTGTTGAGCTGTCAGTTTGTTTATTTTATCACTAAACCTACTTTTGCAACGTCTGCTATTAATAATAATAAGTAAATTATAAGTTATATAAATAATTAAAGATTATCAATTTAATAAAATTAATTATTGAGAATTATTTAAATAAATATTTTATTATTTTAAATTAATTTTATATATCCATTATTTGAATGTTTGCTTTTTTATTAAATTTTAAATCTATTAACTTATACATATATTTAGAACTTAACTTTATTTTTAATGTAAAATATATATATTATTATAGAGCGGGTTTGCACTCATATTTGAAAGCCGCCATATTGTTGGTCAGAAATACATAGGCCAGCATAGGAAAAACATCATTTTTATATTTTTAATAGCAAAAGAAGCTTCAAACCTCAATCAAAGCCTTATTTCTAGCTCCTAATAAGCTCGAAAGATATGAGAAAAATTTGTTCAGTTGAAATAAACTATTTTTTATGTTAAAAATTAGGAAAAACGAAGTTTCCCGTATGCTGGACAATGCATTAGGCACCACAAACATGGCGACAAAGCGCAAGGATGTGCAAGGGGTCTATATTATTAATAAAATAAATAAAAAATTTGCTACTATAATCTCAAATAGTGGGAATACTAAAATTGATCATTGTATAAGTATTATGTATTTCTTAAATCCTACTTTATATTTAATTGATAATGATAGAAGCGATCATAGATTATATCTAAATAATTTAAAAAAAAATTAAAATAAATGCATAAAAGCAACTTAAGTTTAAAATCATAGATTATCATAAATTACAAAATAGTTAACATCCAATAAAAATTAATTCTGAAGATAATGTAAATAAAATGTACGACACTTTTGTTGATAAAATGACCTCTGTATACTTAAACTTAGAGGTAAATTGGTAATTTATGTAAATGAAATTTCTTTAATTTATGAAAAATAATGAAATGGAAATTGTAAAAGATATAGAACATGATTTAGAACTCTTAAATCAGTGGTTTAAAACAAAATATTTGACAATAATGAATGTGGATAAAACTAAGTAAATGGTAAGATCTGAGGATAAAACTTATGTATTTTATCACCAGAAAACAACAAAACATATTTTGAAAAAGTTAATATAAATATTTAGGTCTAACCATTGACTCAAAATTAAAATTTAATAATCAATTATGTATCTTTCTTTCTTAAAGAATATTTTTTCTTTATGTTTCGCTTCAACACGAGCTATGCTCTCTGAAGCAGCGGTTATATGTGACATGAGATGAATCTCTTTGTAGTCTATGTGTTTTAAATAAATATCTAAAAAAATTAAAAAAATGCTTACCCATGCAATGCTGAAATATTTTCATTTCTGGCGAGTGCTGCCACTCGGTGAGATAATTATGAACTACGTCAAGTAAGCTGGCTCTCACACTACAGTGCTGCACGTGGTGATCAAGTGGACAAAATTGTAACTAAACATCATGACGTCACCATCTACTAATTTTTATTTTTTATCTTATATCACTACGATGTCTAAATATTTTTATTCTAGCTCGTTCTGCAAAGTCAGCGACGTCCGGCGCAACTTTTCTGTTGATATGTTCCTTTGTTATAACAGCTGATTATGACTTCGTTACCTGTTTACTACGTTTATACATATGGTCAATCATTGTTATTTCTTCGTTTAGAACTTTAAACTTGATAAGAATGAAAGAAACTTCACAAAAAAAAGTTCCATGCTCTTCATGTGACTCAATTTTTGTCAATTTTGTTAGCTCAAAAAACAAGATCAACCAATGAGTGTGTCGTATTTTGTTGGTCAGCCAATCACTGTTGTTGAGATTCACTTTACTTTACAGAACGATCGAGCTTATAAAAAATAAATGTAAAGAGTTATAGAATACTTTTAATACAGCACGGATAAAAAAATACGTAATAATTAAATGCTATCTAAAATTTAGCACTATTTGTTTGATATAATATTTGTTTATTTAATTTAATTTATTTAAGCTTCATTTATGCTTTTCTGTTATTTTCTGTCATATAATTATCTTGTTATTTTTATTGTTCTACTTTCGCATTATTTCTGCTAACATAACTAAATCACAATATGTATTTTCTACTGTCCGTTATACTACTATTCCTCGTTATGTTACTTGTTATGTTAGACTTGGTTATATAGCAGGGGTAGAACTGGCCTTGACTTTTATATAGGGTGTGTACGCATGACGTCATTCTGAGTGCTTTTTGATGCTCTTCTTGAGTAATAAATAACATTGCTCAGTATAGGACAAATGGCTATTTTCTTTGTAAAATTAGCTATTTTGTGGTCATTGTTATTTTTCTCACATACTTGAGATACTAATTCAACCTGTTAACAACATCAATGCTCTCAAAAAAATTGCTAAGTATTTTTAAACTGGCAAAATGTGACATTTTCCTATACTGCTTGGCCAATGTTATTTAGTACTCACTTATGACGTCGACTTTAACATGAATGAAACCACCCTATATATGCAGGGACTTTAAGAGAAAATTGAGGGAAAGTTCCATAAGCCCAATGTTAATTTAAAATTCTTTTGCGGGGACAGGTTCCCTCAAGTTCCCCCTCACTCTAACCTCGGCGTTAAAGCCATAGACAACATAAAACAACATGTGCTTTTTAATGAATAAACATATAAAACGGTATCTTCAAAACTGATGACAATTTTTATTGCAAAATGTTTATAGCCCCATGAAAAGTCTTGAAAAGACTGTAAAATATGTAGTTTGCATGAAAATTCATGTTTGTGACGTCAGAAACATGCAAAAATTATAAGCTAGAGTTAAAATAGTGACCAGCTGATTTCTGAAAAACTATGATTGGTTGCAAAATATAAAATGTAGGCACGTATATCAAATTATAATAAATAAATACGTAACAATAATAAATAATACGTAAATAATACGGTACAATATCATTTTAACATACATTTTGAAGTTCGAAAATAGCTTCATGTTTAAAAGACCAGATAAAAACATAAGCATTTATATCACAAAAAAATTGATGGGACTTACATAAATAACTTTATAGTTTCCTGTTTTTATAGGTTTACATAAAATATCACTTAAAGTAAAAGTGTCGTTTACCTTCAACATGACAGCTATTCTAATACCTAACATACTTTAATATCAACGTTGATTTTACGTGAGTTATTTGTGTGTTTTCTGTTTTATTACTGCGGACTGTGACGTCACAGCTCTCTGGCCCACGTGCACGTAAAACAACGTACTTAGCTGATATGACGTCATTTTATTCATTTGACTTTTTTATTAATGGAAAAAAAATAATAGAAATAAATTATTATTAACAAATTACCTTTAAATTTCAGTTTGTTAGAGAATAATAAACAAGTTTTTGGTGCAACGTTTTGGTTCAAGTTTCAGTGTAATAAACGATAAATTTAATATTAAAGTGGGTAATATCATTTCTAAAATATTAATAATAATTTTTATTGTGTTTAAATTAATTGTGAGTATACATATAGAAAAATACAAAAACAAAAAGTGATGATGATAAAAAGACAAAATGCATATACACTATAAGGTGTATATGCATTTTTCTAACTTATTTCGGAACATAAAACATTTGAAATCTTTGAAAATAACAAATTGCATACACAAATTTAATTTTAACACTTTTATGATTCTAAAATTATTCGGAAACACATTTAAAAAAAAAAGTCATTTGTTCAATGGGATTTCTAAAAATGAACTGGCAGCTCACAAGTACGTTTTAATGCAATTGCATAAGTATTAGAATATTTATTTATATATATATATATATATATGTTTGAAAATTTGAATATCGAGCGAGGTGACATGATGATAAAAATTTCATTTTTGTCTTACCTTCTGTAAAACAACTGGGCTTTCACTCGCTGCTTAATTTGATGATAAAAATAACACACAACACCAAAACTTGTCACTATATAAATTAATAAAATACTCAATTCACAGTTTTTAAAAATCTATATACATAGCTATGTTATATTCACACACAATTGTAACGTTTTCGAGGGCGTATATAAAACTATATACTTGTCTGCCTCTCTTCATCAGCTTACTGACTCTTGCTCACGAGGCGAGCCGACCTCCGCAATGGGGGGTGTGGCTCGTTCTCGTCAGGTGGTTTATTATTATTTACATTTTCACCTGTACGGTCACGTGGTACACTTTTCTTAAAAGAATCTATGAGTGGAATCCAAATAGGTGGTAATTCAAAACTGGGCTGACTGATTGTTTCATTTTTTCTTCTTGCCATTTCTATTGATTCTAATATTTTTCTTTTTTTATAGTGACTCTCTCTTCCTATTACTTTTGTTTTTTCCCATAGAATTTGATGATTACTTTCCAGCGCATGATCTACTAGTTTTGAATATCCTGTATCTCTTTTTTCTATTTTTTGCCTGTGTTCATTCACCCTGATCTCTAATGGTCGACCTGTTTCTCCGATATATTCTTTCTCACAAACACAGGGAATAGAATATACTACATCTTTATTCATATTTTTCTTCATGTCTGGTTTTGTACGTGCTAAACTTGATTTTAATGTTTCTTTTGAAGAACAAACAATACGAAGATTGACTCCTTTACCTATACGTTGTATTTATTCACTCAAACCTTGTATATAGGGGATGCAGATAGTTGCGTCTGGTTTCTTTTCTTCTGTTTTGTTTTTTTCTGTGCGGTTTTTATTTTTTATTTTAGCAACAACATGTAATGGATAGTCATTTTCTCTTAAAATCTCTTCTATTTTATTAATTTCTTCATTTCTTACGTTGTTATCATTGCAGTGCGTTTTTGCCCTATGTAACAATGTAGCTGCTATACCTGTTTTTGTTGAGTGTGGATGATTTGAGTTAAAATTCAGATATCTTCCACTGTCTGTCACTTTTCTATAGACTGAAGTTGTAATTTTGTTTTCTTTAGATCTTTTTACACGTACATCTAGGAACGGCAATTCACCTTCTTTTTCATACTCAATCGTGAATTTTATTGTCTCTGCCTGATTATTCATATGTTCTAAGAACGATTCAACTGGGGACTCATTTTGTGGCCATACTATGAAAGTATCGTCCACGTATCTTTTATATACCACTGGCTTTGGTGTATAACATTTTATCGCGTTATTTTCCAGTTTTTCAAGGTATGTTGTCCATTATCACCAGCTCTCAGTGATATATACCTTGAAAAAACTGGAAAATAACGCGATAAAATGTTATACACCAAAGCCAGTGGTATATAAAAGATACGTGGACGATACTTTCATAGTATGGCCACAAAATGAGTCCCCAGTTGAATCGTTCTTAGAACATATGAATAATCAGGCAGAGACAATAAAATTCACGATTGAGTATGAAAAAGAAGGTGAATTGCCGTTCCTAGATGTACGTGTAAAAAGATCTAAAGAAAACAAAATTACAACTTCAGTCTATAGAAAAGTGACAGACAGTGGAAGATATCTGAATTTTAACTCAAATCATCCACACTCAACAAAAACAGGTATAGCAGCTACATTGTTACATAGGGCAAAAACGCACTGCAATGATAACAACGTAAGAAATGAAGAAATTAATAAAATAGAAGAGATTTTAAGAGAAAATGACTATCCATTACATGTTGTTGCTAAAATAAAAAATAAAAACCGCACAGAAAAAAACAAAACAGAAGAAAAGAAACCAGACGCAACTATCTGCATCCCCTATATACAAGGTTTGAGTGAATAAATACAACGTATAGGTAAAGGAGTCAATCTTCGTATTGTTTGTTCTTCAAAAGAAACATTAAAATCAAGTTTAGCACGTACAAAACCAGACATGAAGAAAAATATGAATAAAGATGTAGTATATTCTATTCCCTGTGTTTGTGAGAAAGAATATATCGGAGAAACAGGTCGACCATTAGAGATCAGGGTGAATGAACACAGGCAAAAAATAGAAAAAAGAGATACAGGATATTCAAAACTAGTAGATCATGCGCTGGAAAGTAATCATCAAATTCTATGGGAAAAAACAAAAGTAATAGGAAGAGAGAGTCACTATAAAAAAAGAAAAATATTAGAATCAATAGAAATGGCAAGAAGAAAAAATGAAACAATCAGTCAGCCCAGTTTTGAATTACCACCTATTTGGATTCCACTCATAGATTCTTTTAAGAAAAGTGTACCACGTGACCGTACAGGTGAAAATGTAAATAATAATAAACCACCTGACGAGAACGAGCCACACCCCCCATTGCGGAGGTCGGCTCGCCTCGTGAGCAAGAGTCAGTAAGCTGATGAAAAGAGGCAGACAAGTATATAGTTTTATATACGCCCTCGAAAACGTTACAATTGTGTGTGAATATAACATAGCTATGTATATAGATTTTTAAAAACTGTGAATTGAGTATTTTATTAATTTATATAGTGACAAGTTTTGGTGTTGTGTGTTATTTTTATCATCAAATTAAGCAGCGAGTGAAAGCCCAGTTGTTTTACAGAAGGTAAGACAAAAATGAAATTTTTATCATATATATATATATATATATATATATATATATACATATATATATATATATACATATATATATATATATATATATATATATATATATATATATATATATATATATTATATATATATATATATATATTACTTATTTTCACTCTTTTGCCTTCAAAAGTTTTAATTGATTTTTTAAATGAACATAGTTGCAGAAAATTCGTCACATATTCTTTCTTTTAATATACTTTAATATTATGTTCGATTCCGGCCGCCGTCGTCCCTTTTAACTGTTTGACTTTATTTGCATTTATATGATTCGTCTCAGATGGTGTTATAGTGCTAGATAAATATTTTCAAATATTTATATATTATACTTTGATACAAATATCGCCATCTCGTGGAGTTCTGATCTACACTATGTGTAGTGAGGAAAAACTATATCATTTGAAGTTTAAAACACACATATATATATATATATATATATATATATATATATATATATATATATATATATATATATATATATATATATATATATATATATATATATATATATATTTATATATATATATATGTGTGTGTGTGTGGTGTATGCGTTTGACGTCATATTTAATGCACTTGCAGGCCATACCAGAATAGGGAATATGTAGATAAATCGAAAAGTTTTATTTACATAATTATTTTCAATTTTTATTTGCTACTTTTAATTTTTAATTAATTATATAATTATTTATGTTATTTTTTAAATTTACATAATCTATTTTGTGTTTCTTTGGTAAAAAAATGTCCCAACCACGTAATCTTAAAAATGATTCACTTATTAATGGCCAGCAATAAACAATAAATTATGTTATTTATTCTGCACTTTTGTCATTTTATACCAGTTTCATTTATATTTAAGAGCCGCCATCTTGTTGGTCAGAAATACATAGGTTAGCATAGGAAAAGCATCATTTTTATATTTTTAATAGCAAATTTCCAAGCTTAATCAAAGCCTTATTTGTAGCTCCTGATACAAGAATATCACAAAAATTTGTTCAGTTGAAATAAACTGTTTTTATGTTACAAATGAGATAAAATGAGGTTTTCCCTATGCTGGAAAATGTATTAGTTACCACAAACATGGCGGCAAAGCGCAAGTATATGCAATAAGTCCATAGCATAAATAATTATTACTAGGGACCAAATTTGCTGGTACTCTCGACTTTTTTTCCCTAGAATTAGGTAACTTTTGACTAAAAATGAGTACGAATTGGACAATTTGAAGTCGTTTAAACGTTACCATTTTTCATTTTTTTTTACCACTTTTCAAGAAAAAAATCAACATTTTTATACCATTTTTTCAAAAAAGAGCAAAAAAAAAAAGAAAGAAAGAAAGAAAGAAAGAAAGAAAGAAAGAAAGAAAGAAAGAAAGAAAGAAAGAAAGAAAGAAAGAAAGAAAGAAAGAAAGAAAGAAAGAAAGAAAGAAAGAAAGAAAGAAAGAAAGAAAGAAAGAAAGAAAGAAAGAAAGAAAGAAAGAAAGAAAGAAAGAAAGAAAGAAAGAAACAAAAAGAAATGAAGCATTTGCTTTCAAAATCGAAATAATATAAAATATCAAATAAATTTCAGATGAAATCAGCTTTGATTTGGTTAAAAACGTTAAATAATTTATTACTAATATAAAACAGCAAAAATAATTATGCTGCATAACATAATAGTTATGCTAAAACATATAAATTGTGCAGCAAACAAAACATGCTGAAAAAAAGCCAGCAAAATTATTACGTAGATAATTTTTTTCTTATCAAGCTTAAATCCAAAGTTAAAAACCTCACAATATGCCGCTAAACTTAAATAAACAGCTGTCATATTGAAACACTTCGAAAATGTGAAGCTTTTTGCCCGCCAATTACCATTTGTACTCTGATTGGCTGAATATTGGCGGCCATCATGAAATGGGTGGAGTCAACTTCTCTTTTATGCTATTGGCCAATACTGGCGCGTAAATTTGAAATTATTCAAGGAAAATTTTAAGAGTATTTTTATAGGGTGTTTGCGGATGACGACATATTTATTGCGCTTGGAAGCCATACTGGAGTATTAAATAACATTGCTCAGCATAGGACAAACTTCATTTAAGCCAATTTTGTTTGGAAAATCTGTTAATTTTTTGTTGTTTTTTTCCCCTCACATACTTGAGATACTAATTCAACATATTTACAACATCAATGCTCTCAAAAATATTTCATAGTGGTTTTAAACTGGCAAAATTATTTTTTGTTCTATGCCACCCATGTTATTGAGTTATCCAATATGGCGTTGACTTTAACATGAATGCATACACACTATACATCCATTGTGTAACTTTCTCATTTGTTTATACTTTTTTTATTTCTAAAAATAATTTACTTAATTTTTATTTCTGGTTTATGTACTGTTTAATTATTTATTTATTAACTATTTTTTAAATATTTATTAATTAATTTATTTATTTATTTTTCTATCTATCTATATATTTATCTATTAATTTATTAATTTATTTGTTTAATTATTTATTAGTAAATTTATTTTTCTATCTATATATTTATTAATTAATTTTTCTGTCTATATATTTATTTATTAATTAATTAATTTATTTGTTTATTTATTAATTTATTTTTCTATCTATATATTTATTAAATAATTAATTAATTTTTCTGTCTATATATTTATTTATTTATTTATTTGTTTATTTATTTATTTTTCTATCTACTATATAATTATTTAATAAATAATTTATTAATTTATTTAATTATTTATTTATTGCACCTTGCAAGACAAAATATTATTAATTTTAAATATTTATACAAAATAAAAGTATTACAAAAATATATTTACTTTATTTTCATCTCAATTTCATACAAATTTCTGGAAGTTTGTTTTTAAAGATTTGCAATAATAAAACTTGTACAATCGTAGTTTGCATATTACAACTGCATACCTGAGCAAGTGTGACGTCACCTGGTCGTCAAACTGGGCATTTACGTGTCATGCAGAAAGCTGCGCGCAGTTCTTGGCACAGCTAACATCGTGCGCAAAGTGCTTAGTTTATGATCCCTCTATATGCCACCTGCAGTTTCTATCAGAAAATTTGTATTTCTTAATTCTTACCTTTATCTTGAATCAAGTAGAATTCCAGTGTGGCTCTTACAAAAAAAAAAAAAAAAAAAAAAAAAAAAAAAAAAAGCTGTAATAACAACAATGTCTCAAGTAAATAAATTTGCAGTCAATATTCATAATTTAGTCAAATAAATTATTTAATGATTTTGTATACTGATAATTTATATTTAAATACAACTTATAATATTTATTATTAGTTAATAACATGTAACTGTATTTAATAGCAGACGTTGCAAAATTGTGTTTAGTGATAAAATAACCAAACTGACAGCTCAACAATACTAACAAAGTGCTAGCAGACGACTTTGTGTTCCTGTCTACC
The DNA here is from genome assembly GCA_949318235.1 of Ecdyonurus torrentis. NCBI lineage: Eukaryota > Metazoa > Arthropoda > Insecta > Ephemeroptera > Heptageniidae > Ecdyonurus > Ecdyonurus torrentis. Next base: position 741,411 of record OX439137.1, on the reverse strand, counting down.
TTTAACATGCTTTCTCATGGGGCAATGAAGCAGCTATAACTGCAGTTAGTATTTTTTTCAGAGCTGAAATATTTTACTGTAGCTTACTGAGCCTCAAAGCTTTTGTTTTCCTGGATTTGAAGTCAATTGGGTGAAAATAAAATTTTAAACCAAATCATTTGAAATTAAAAAAAAAATCTTTGAGGCTCAGTAAGCTACAGTAAAAATTTCAGCTCTGAAAAATAATTTTAACTTAAGTTATAGCTGCTTCATTGCCCCATAAGAAAGCATGTTAAATGTAGACAGGAACACAAAGTCGTCTGCTAGCACTTTGTTAGTATTGTTAAGCTGTCAGTTTGTTTATTTTCTCACTAAAAACACTTTTGCAACGTCTGCTATAAATAATAATAAGTAAATTATAAGTTATATAAGTAATTAAATATTATCAATTTAATAAAATTAATTATTGAGAATTATTTAAATAAATATTTTATTATTTTAAATTAATTTTATATATCCATTATTTGAATGTTTGCTTTTTTATTAAATTTTAAATCTATTAACTTATAAATATATTTAGAACTTAACTTTATTTTTAATGTAAAATATATATATTATTATAGAGCGGGTTTGCACTCATATTTGAAAGCCGCCATATTGTTGGTCAGAAATACATAGGCCAGCATAGGAAAAACATCATTTTTATATTTTTAATAGCAAAAGAAGCTTCAAACCTCAATCAAAGCCTTATTTCTAGCTCCTAATAAGCTCGAAGGATATGAGAAAAATTTGTTGAGTTGAAATAAACTATTTTTTATGTTAAAAATTAGGAAAAATGATGTTTCCCCTATGCTAGACAATGCATTAGGCACCACAAACATGGCGACAAAGCGCAAGGATGTGCAAGGAGTCTATATTATTAATAAAATAAATAAAAAATTTGCTACTATTATCTCAAATAGTGGGAATACTAAAATTGATCATTGTATAAGTATTATGTATTTCTTAAATCCTACTTTATATTTGATTGATAATAATAGAAGCGATCATAGATTATATCTAAATAATTTTAAAAAAATTAAAATAAATGCATAAAAGCAACTTAAGTTTAAAATCATAGATTATCATAAATTACAAAATAGTTTACATCCAATAAAAATTAATTCTGAAGATAATGTAAATAAAATGTACGACACTTTTGTGGATAAAATGACCTCTGTAAACTTAAACTTAGAGGTAAATTGGTAATTTATGTAAATAAAATTTCTTTAATTTATGAAAAATAATGAAATGGAAATTGTAAAAGATATAGAACATGATTTAGAACTCTTAAATCAGTGGTTCAATTCAAAATATTTGACAATAATGAATGTGGATAAAACTAAGTACATGATAATAACTAAATTTGAGGATAAAACTTATGTATTTTATTACCAAAAAATTAAACAAAACATATCTTGAAAAAGTTTATGAATATAAATATTATTATTGACTCAAAATTAAATTTTAATAATCATATTACTAGCATAAAAAAGGATTGCACCCATTATTGGTATTTTATGGAGAGCAAAAAATTATATGCCTCAAATCGTAAAAAATCATATTTATAATACATTTGTACATTCACATTTAAATAATATAGTGGGTATACGGGGTAATGCATATGAAAACGATTTAATCAGTATTAAAAGAATGCAAAATAAAGACATAAAAAATATCTATAATTATTTAATAAGAAAAAGTACATGTGAACTTTACAAAGAAACAAAAAAATTAAATTTAAAAAGAATGAACAATTTGGCCCTATAATCACTGTTATGTATAAAATTGTAAACAACTTAATAAAAAATGATTGTGAGATTATTTTTAATGAGGAAATTCATAATTATTATACAAGACAAGCCAAAGATATACATATTGACTTTCGAAGATCTAACGTTGGCACAATATGGCTTTATTAACTAAAGCGACTCATTTATTCGATTAAATACCTGAACAGCTAAAAAATGAAAAGAGCATTTTTTTATATTTAAGGCGGTGGGGGACTTACTTGGACCGGAAGTCGCTAAAAGCACAACTATATTTTCTCAATAATTTTTGAACATGATTTTTTTCCAATAAAACAAACACTACAATTTTCAAATAAAATCAAGTAAATTTAAAATAATATTTTTTAATTCCCAAAAAATTTTAATGATATTTTTAATTATAAAAAAAAAATTCCCGCTCAAATTTAAAATTCAACATTTATATGTTATCTTAAAAGTGTAATAACTTAAATATTTGATCGTGTTTTCACATGTTTGACATAACTAAATTTTTAAGTAACATTTCTTCTTTACTTTGTGTTATTATTATTATTCGCAACCGTGCCTAGTTTGCGAGATATCAGTCGGTCCACTACCCCCTTAAGAAAAAATTAAAAAATTATAGATTTAACATGCAATGATATTCATGTATATAGGGTGTATGCGGATGACGTCATATTTATTGCGCTTGGAGGCCATACTGGAGTAGTGCATAACATTGCTCAGCATAGGACAAACTTTATTTAAGCCCATTTTCTTTGGGAAATCTGTTAATTTTTTGTTATTTGTTATTTCTCTCACATTCTTGAGATATTAATTCAACATATTTACAACATCAATGCTCTCAAAAATATTGCATAGTGGTTTTAAACTGGCAGAATGATTTATTTTCCTATGCCACCCATGTTATTGAGTTATCCAACATGGCGTCGACTTTAACATGAATGCATACACACTATACGAGAATAATCTAACATAAGTGTATACGTTAAAATAATTTTTATTATTGTTTGATAATTATTTTTTTTTTCTCCAAAGTTTGATAACTCTAGTATTGCACCTTATAGTTAATTAATTATGTATCTTTCTTTCTTTAAGAATATTTTTTCTTTATGTTTCGCTTCAACACGAGCTATGCTCTCTGAAGCAGCGGTTATATGTGACATATGAAATGAATCTCTTTGTAGTAGAGCTGTAAAAAACTCGAAATATTTTTAGCCCGGGCTGTAATTTTTTAGCCCGGTCTGACTTGAAACCCGGGTTTAGCTTGAAATCGAGCTTAAACTTGAAAAACGAGCCAAAGCTCGGAAAGCTCGACATTTGAGCCAAAGTTTAAAAACGAGCTTTCCAGCCTATATGAAGAAAAAAACTCGATTTTTCTTACGAAAAAATTGTTTTTGAAGGATAACAGTCATAAATAAAATAAAATAATTTTAAAAAATATTTTAAACAGCTTATTTTGCATGATAGAATATTAAAAATGCCATTTTAAACAAAAGTTACAAAAAAAAAAATTCTTTGCTTTCTTCAAAAATTGTACTTTAGCTCGATTTATTTTCAAAAGCTCGTTATTTTCACGGGTCATTTACGAGCTCAACTTGAAAAAGCTCGTTTTCGAGCTAAAAGCTCGAAACCCGGGTTTACCATTTTCAAAAAAACGAGTACCCGAAGATTTTGGCCCGGGTGGGTGCTTGAACTGGTTTAAATTTACAGCTCTACTTTGTAGTCTATGTGTTTTAAATAAATAAAAAAAAAATGCTTACCCAGTGCTGAAATATTTTCATTTCTGGCGAGTGCTGCCACTCGGTGAGATAATTATGAACTACGTCAAGTAAGCTGGCTCTCACACTACAGTGCTGCACATGGTGATCAAGTGGACAAAATTGTAACTAAACATCATGACGTCACCATCTACTAATTTTTATTTTTATCTCTATATATTTTTTATTATTTTATTTTTATTTTTTTTTTATATTTTTATTTTATATATATAAATATTTTATATATATATTTATATATATATATTTATATATATATATATATATTTATATATATATTTTATATATATATATATATTTTTTTTTCTTATCACTACGATGTCTAAATATTTTTATTATAGCTCGTTCTGCAAAGTCAGACTTCCGGCGCAACTTTTGTGTCGATATGTTCCTTTGTTATAACAGCTGATTATATGACTTCGTTACCTGTTTACTACGTTTATACATATGGTCGATCATTGTTATTTCTTCGTTTAGAACTTTGAACTTGATAAGAATGAAAGAAACTCCACAGCTCGTTCTGCAAAGTCAGACTTCCGGCGCAACTTTTGTGTCGATATGTTCCTTTGTTATAATTGCTGATTATGACTTCGTTACCTGTTTACTACGTTTATACATATGGTCGATCATTGTTATTTCTTCGTTTAGAACTTTGAACTTGATAATAATGAAAGAAACTCCACACAAAAAAAGTTCCATGCTCTTCATGTGACTCAATTTTTGTCAATTTTGTTAGCTCAAAAAACAAGATCAATCAATGAATGTGTCGTATTTTGTTGGCCAGCCAATCACTGTTGTTGAGATTTACTTTACTTTACAGAACACGAGCTTATAAAAAATAAATATAAAGAGTTAGAATACTTTTAATACAGCACGGATAAAAAAAAGGAATAATTAAATTCTATTTAAAGTTTAGCACAATTTGTTGGATATAATATTTGTTTATTTAATTGAATTTAATTAAGCTTCGAATTTATGCTTTTCTGTCATTTCTGTCATATAATTATCTTGTTATTTTTATTGTTATAATTTCACATTATTTCTGCTATAACAACATAACTAAATCACAATATTTATTTTCTACTGTCCGTTATACTACTATTCCTCGTTATGTTACTTGTTATGTTAGACTTGGTTATATAGCAGGGGTAGAACTGGCCTAGACTTTTATATAGGGTGTGTACGCATGACGTCATTCTGAGTGCTTTTTGATGCTCTTCTTGAGTAATAAATAACATTGCTCAGCATAGGACAAATGGCTATTTTCTTTGTAAAATTAGCTATTTTGTGGTCATTGTTATTTTTCTCACATACTTGAGATACTAATTCAACCTGTTAACAACATCAATGCTCTCAAAAATATTGCCAAGTATTTTTAAACTGGCAAAATGTGACATTTTCCTATACCGGCCAATGTTATTTAGTAGTCACTTATGACGTCGACTTTAACATGAATGAAACCACCCTATATATGCAGGGACTTTAAGAGAAAATTGAGGGAAAGTTCCATAAGCCCAATGTTAATTTAAAATTCTTTTGCGGGGACAGGTTCCCTCAAGTTCCCCTCACTCTAACCTCGGCGTTAAAGCCATAGACAACATAAAACAACATGTGCTTTTTAATGAATAAACATATAAAACGGTATCTTCAAAACTGATGACAATTTTTATTGCAAAATGTTTATATAGCCCCATGAAAAGTCTTGAAAAGACTGTAAAATATGTAGTTTGCATGAAAATTCATGTTTGTGACGTCAGAAACTGCAAAAATTATAAGCTAGAGTTAAAAGAGTGACCAGCTGATTTCTGAAAAACTATGATTGGTTGCAAAATATAAAATATAGGCACGTATATCAAATTATAATAAATAAATACGTAACAATAATAAATAATACGTAAATAATACGGTACAATATCATTTTAACATACATTTTGAAGTTCGAAAATAGCTTCATATGTTTAAAGGAATAGACCAGAGAAAAACATAAGCATATATCACAAAACAATTGATGGGACTTACATAAATAACTTTATAGTTTCCGGTTTTTATAGGTTTACATAAAATATCACTTAAAGTAAAAGTGTCGTTTACCTTCCACATGACAGCTATTCTAATACCTAACATACTTTAATATCAACGTTGATTTTACCTGACTTATTTGTGTGTTTTCTGTTTTATTACTGCGGACTGTGACGTCACAGCTCTCTGGCCCACGTGCACGTAAAACAACGTACTTAGCTGATATGACGTCATTTTATACATGTGACTTTTTTATTAATTGAAAAAAAAATAATAGAAATAAATTATTATCAACAAATTACCTTTAAATTTCAGTTTGTTAGAGAATATTAAACAAGTTTTTGGTGCAACTCTTTGGTTCAAGTTTCAGTGTAATAAACGATAAATTTAATATTAAAGTGGGTAATATCATTTCTAAAATATTAATAATAATTTTTATTGTGTTTAAATTAATTGTGAGTATACATAGAAAAATACAAAAACAAAAAGTGATGATGATAAAAAGACAAAATGCATATACACTATAAGGTGTATATGCATTTTTCTAACTTATTTCGGAACATAAAACATTTAAAATCTTTGAAAATAACATATTGCACACACAAATTTAATTTTAACACTTTTATGATCCTCAAATTATTCGGAAACACATTTAAAAAAAAAAGTCATTTGTTCAATGGGATTTATAAAAATGAACTGGCAGCTCACAAGTACATTTTAATGCAATAGAGGTTATCGGTTTAAAAAATTGTTAAAAATTTTCTATGGCTTAAAACACGTAAAAGTATGTCTAGTATTTCTCATTTAAATTTCTCCAAAATCGGTGGAGTAGTTTTCTCAAAAATCGCAAAAAGCGTGTTTTTCTCCATAAGCGTAATGTTAAATTAGGGGACCCTTAGCTTTCCCCGCAGCACCCCGCGCGCTAAACCGATAACGTCCATTGCATAAGTATTAGAATATATATATATATATATATATATATATATATATATATATATATATATATATTTATATATATATATAAATATTACTTATTTTCACTCCTTTGCCTTTGAAAGTTTTAATTGATTTTTTAAATGAACATAGTTGCAGAAAATTCGTCACATATTCTTTCTTTTAATACACTTTAATATTATGCAAAATGTTATATATATATATATATATATATATATATATATATATATATATATATATATATATATATATATATATATATATATATATATATATATATATATATATATATATATATATATATATATATATATATATATATGTGTGTGTGTGTGTGTGGTGCGTGCGTTTGACGTCATATTTAATGCACTTGAAGGCCATACTAGAATAGGGAATATGTAGATTAAACGAATAGTTTTATCTACATAATTATTTTCAATTTTTATTTGCTACTTTAAATTTTTAATTAATTATATAATTATTTATGTTATTTTTTAAATTTACATAATCTATTTTGTGTTTCTTTGGTAAAAAATATGTCCCAAGCACGTAATCTTAAAAATGATTCACTTATTAATGGCCAGCAATAAACAATAAATTATGTTATTTATTCTGCACTTTTGTCATTTTATGCCAGTTTCATTTATATTTAAGAGCTGCCATCTTGTTGGTCAGAAATACATAGGTTAGCATAGGAAAAACATGATTTTTATATTTTTAATAGCAAATTTCCAAGCTCAATCAAAGCCTTATTTGTAGCTCCTGATACAAGAATATCACAAAAATTTGTTCAGTTGAAATAAACTGTTTTTATGTTACAAATGAGATAAAATGAGGTTTTCCCTATGCTGGAAAATGTATTAGTTACCACAAACATGGCGGCAAAGCGCAAGTATATGCAATAAGTCTATAGCATAAATAATTATTACTAGGGACCAAATTTGCTGGTACTCTCGACTTTTTTTCCCTAGAATTAGGTAACTTTTGACTAAAAATGAGTACGAATTGGACAATTTGAAGTCGTTTAAACGTTACCATTTTTTATTTTCTTTTTACCACTTTTCAAGAAAAAAATCAACATTTTTATTTTTTCAAAAAAGAGCAAAAAAAAAAAAGAAAGAAAGAAAGAAAAAAAGAAAGAAAGAAAGAAAGAAAGAAAGAAAGAAAGAAAGAAAGAAAGAAAGAAAGAAAGAAAGAAAGAAAGAAAGAAAGAAAGAAAGAAAGAAAGAAAGAAAGAAAGAAAGAAAGAAAGAAAGAAAGAAAGAAAGAAAGAAAGAAAGAAAGAAAGAAAGAAAGAAAGAAAGAAAGAAAGAAAGAAAGAAAGAAAGAAAGAAAGAAAGAAAGAAAAAGAAATGAAGCATTTGCTTTTAAAATCGAAATATTATAAAATATTAAATAAATTTAAGATGAAATCTGCTTTGATTTGGTTATTTGGTTTAAAACGTTAAATAATTTATTACTAAGATATAAAACAGCAAAAATAATTATGCTGCATAACATAATAGTTATGCTAAAACATATAAATTGTGCAGCAAACAAAACATGCTGAAAAAAAGCCAGCAAAATTATTACGTAGATAATTTTTTTCTTATCAAGCTTAAATCCAAAGTTAAAAACCTCACAATATGCCGGTAAACTTAAATAAACAGCTGTCATATTGAAACACTTCGAAAATATGAAGCTTTTTGCCCGCCAATTACCACTTGTACTCTGATTGGCTGAATATTGGCGGCCATCATGAAATGGGTGGAGTTAACTTCTCTTTTATGCTATTGGCCAATACTGGCGCGTAAATTTAAATTTATTCAAGGAAAATTTTAAGAGTATTTTTATAGGGTGTTTGCGGATGACGACATATTTATTGCGCTTGGAAGCCATACTGGAATAATTAAATAACATTGCTCAGCATAGGACAAACTTCATTTAAGCCAATTTTGTTTGGAAAATCTGTTAATTTTTTGTTGTTTTTTTTCCCCTCACATACTTGAGATACTAATTCAACATATTTACAACATCAATGCTCTCAAAAATATTGCATAGTGGTTTTAAACTGGCAAAATTATTTTTTGTTCTATGCACCCATGTTATTGAGTTATCTAACATGGCGTCGACTTTAACAAGAATGCATACATCCTATACATCCATTGTGTAACTTTCTCATTTGTTTATACTTTTTTTATTTCTAAAAATAATTTACCTAATTTTTATTTCTGGTTTATGTACTGTTTAATTATTTATTTTTTAACTATTTTTTTATTATTTATTAATTTATTTTTCTGTCTATCTATATATTTACCTATTAATTTATTAATTAATTTGTTTATTTATTTATTAATAAATTTATTTGTCTATCTATATATTTATTCATTAATTAATTAATTTTTTTGTCTATATATTTATTTATCTATATATTTATATATCTATATATTTATTTAATAATTTGTTAACTTATTTAATTAATTATTTATTGCACCTTGCAAAACAAATATTATTAATTTTAAATATTTATACAAAATAAAAGTATTACAAAAATATACTCACTTTATTTTCATCTCAATTTCATACAAAATTCTGGAAGTTAGTTTCCAAAGATTTTCAATAATAAAACTTGTACAATCGTAGCTTACATATTACAATTGTATGTCTGAGCAAGTGTGACGTCACCAGGTCGTCAAACTACACATTTGCGTGTCATGCAGAAAGCTGCGCGCAGTTCTTGGCACAGCTAACATCGTGCGCAAAGTGCTTAGTTTCTGCTCCGTCTTGTTTGCCACCTGCAGTTTCTATCAAAAAATTTGTATTTCTTAATTCTTACCTTTATCTTGAATCAAGTAGAATTCCAGTGTGGCTCTTACAAAAAAAAAAAAAAAAAAAAAAAAAAAGATGTAATAACAACAATGTCTCAAGTAAATAAATTTGCAGTCAATATTCCAAATTTTGCCTAATAAATTATTTAATGATTTTGTATACTGATAATTTATATTTAAATACAACTTATAATATTTAATATTAGTTAATAACATGTAACTGTATTTAATAGCAGACGTTGCAAAATTGTGTTTAGTGATGAAATAAACAAACTGACAGCTCAACAATACTAACAAAGTGCTAGCAGACGACTTAGTGTTCCTGTCTACATTTAACATGCTTTCTTATGGTGTAATGAAGCAGCTATAACTGCAGTTAGTATTTTTTTCAGAGCTGAAATTTTTACTGTAGCTCACTGAGCCTCAAAGCTTTTGTTTTCCTGGATTTGAAGTCAATTGGGTGAAAACATGATTTTAAACCAAATCATTTGTAATTTAAAAAATAAGCTTTAAGGCTCAGTAAGCTACAGTAAAAATTTCAGCTCTGAAAAATAATTATAACTCAAGTTATAGCTGCTTCATTGCCCCATAAGAAAGCATGTTAAATGTAGACAGGAACACAAAGTCGTCTGCTAGCACTTTGTTAGTATTGTTGAGCTGTCAGTATGTTTATTGCATCACTAAACCTACATTTGCAACGTCTGCTATTAATAATAATAAGTCAATTTAAGTTATATAAATAATTAAATATTATCAATTTAATAAAATTAATTATTGAGAATTATTTAATAAATATTTTATTATTTTAAATTAATTTTATATATCCATTATTTGAATGTTTGCTTTTTTATTAAATTTTAAATCTATTAACTTTTAAATATATTTAGAACTTAACTTTATTTTTAATGTAAAATATATATATTATTATAGAGCGGGTTTGCACTCATATTTGAGAGCCGCCATATTGTAGGTCAGGAATACATAGGCCAGCATAGTAAAAACATCATTTTTATATTTTTAGTAGTAAAAGAAGCTTCCAAACTCAATCAAAGCCTTATTTGTAGCTCCTAATAAGCTACCAGAATATCACAAAAATTTGTTAAGTTAAAATAAAATTTTTCTATGTAAAAAAAAATTAGTAGAAATGATGTTTCTCCTATGTTGACAATGTATTAGGCACTACAAACATGGCGGCAAAGCGCAAGTATATGCAAGGGGACTATATTGATTTAGTTATTAATGAAATAGACAAATAATGAATAAATAATAATAATAATTTGCTAACATACCTAAATATCAACGTTGATTTAGCCGTAGTCATTGATTTCTAATTTATTTTACATGCACAAAATGGTAGATGCGGATTTATGACGTCACAGCTTGCCTGTTTCTGCCCTTTTGAGTTAGTAAGCTGTGACGTCAGAAATCTGCATCAAATAAATTTAAAATCAATATCTGTATCTAAATAAACGTTGATGTTTTGTTATGTTTGGATATAACCTATGTTTTCCTTTTTTCTAAAAGTGTTCTAAGTCTTTAATATAGAAGTTTCTTATTTACCTATTCTATTTTATTAAATTTTTAATAATCAATAATAATACTAAAGAAATAAATATTGAATAGTTTCCTTTGTTAACAAAATATTTGATGCAATAAATTAAAAATATTCAGAATTTAATTTAAATTAAAAATATATTATTGATTTTGTTAATTAAGAAAATGTTGATTGATTGATTGCAATCAACTGCAAAAATAAAAGACTACTGTTCTAGTTAATAATATAAGGCCCAGAGAAAATGAATGATCTATATATTTTGTTTGATTTTAACAAATAATCATAAAAAATATAAAAATATATATAAACTACCTTTTTATATATTTGATCAAAGTGTCTTAAGTATTGATTTTTTTGATATATGCTTCCAGGTTTTAAGATGATTACATTGAACTAGCTACTGAAGCTGCTAACATCAATCAATATTGATTTGTATACAAGTTAGCAGCTTCAGTAGCCAGTTCAATGTAATCCTGGTGACGAGCTGATTACATTGAACTGGCTACTGAAGCTGCTAACATCAATCAATATTGATTTGTATACAAGTTAGCAGCTTCAGTAGCCAGTTCAATGTAATCCTGGTGACGAGCTGATTACATTGAACTGGCTACTGAAGCTGCTAACATCAATCAATATTGATTTGTATACAAGTTAGCAGCTTCAGTAGCCAGTTCAATGTAATCCTGGTGACAAGCTGATTACATTGAACTGGCTACTGAAGCTGCTAACATCAATCAATATTGATTTGTATACAAGTTAGCAGCTTCAGTAGCCAGTTCAATGTAATCCTGGTGACGAGCTGATTACATTGAACTGGCTACTGAAGCTGCTAACATCAATCAATATTGATTTGTATACAAGTTAGCAGCTTCAGTAGCCAGTGCAATGTAATCCTGGTGATGAGCTGATTACGTTGAACTGGCTACTGAAGCTGCTAACATCAATCAATATTGATTTGTATACAAGTTAGCAGCTTTAGTAGCCAGTTCAATGTAATCCTGGTGACAAGCTGATTACATTGAACTGGCTACTGAAGCTGCTAACATCAATCAATATTGATTTGTATACAAGTTAGCTGCTTCAGTAGCCAGTTCAATGTAATCCTGGTGACGAGCTGATTACATTGAACTGGCTACTGAAGCTGCTAACATCAATCAATATTGATTTGTATACAAGTTAGCTGCTTCAGTAGCCAGTTCAATGTAATCCTGGTGACGAGCTGATTACATTGAACTGGCTACTGAAGCTGCTAACATCAATCAATATTGATTTGTATACAAGTTAGCTGCTTCAGTAGCCAGTTCAATGTAATCCTGGTGACAAGCTGATTACATTGAACTGGCTACTGAAGCTGCTAACATCAATCAATATGGATTTGTTTACAAGTTAGCACTAATTTCTAGATAGTGAATTTTATATTCTTAAAAGTTATCAAAAAAATTTCAATGAAAGATGAATAATCTTTTTTATAACCAAGAGGGAGAGCGAAAAAAAAATATACTCCTTTTTTAAATTTAATAAGCTTTAATTTTGTTAGTATTTTATTTTATATGTTAAAAATATATTTAAAAGCAATTACATAATTATTACTGCAACAGGATATAAGAAAACTTTTTTTTTTTTTTTTAAATATGAGTACATACATAAGTCCCACCAAGACAATGAAGTTTTATCGGTGGGTTCTTAATCAACATAATATTAAAATATTAGCAAGCATAAATTTGTATTTTTTTCTATGCATTTTATTGAATAAAGAATTTATTTATTCATTTATTTATTTATTTATTTATTTATTTATTTATTTTATAAACAATATTACAATAGTTATTAAAAAAAATTACCAAACTTTACTTTTTTTAAAACTTTATACAAGGTAATAAAACAAATATAAATATTTATAAATATAAAGAGCATAGGGTTACTGACGGAAAGACTGCACCCTCATAGGTTCGAATCTCGGCGCGGATTTTTTTTTTTTTTTTTTTGGCAATAGTTGATAAATTTTGTTAAGATAAAGAATTAAATATTTTAACATGTTAATTAACTTTAATTGGTTATAATAAGTCAAATATACAGAATATAGTCAATTATAATTGGACAAAATCAACACACTGAACTTTTTTACCTTTTTTTTTTAAATTCACTTTTCACTATTTCACTCTACTTATTCATTGTTTTTATCATCTTCTGCAATAACTTTATTTAACATATATTTTTTTATGAATCTATTTTGGTTTTAGAATTTTTATTTAAGTATATAATATATTTATAAGGTTCGTATTATAATTATATACTATTTGTATGTATAATATAGTTTACACACTTTTTCTATTTATAAAACTGCCTTTTATTTTATTACTATCACCAATATTTGTTTCACAGAAAATATATTTACTATATTTCACTTAACTTGTCCCAATGTCTTTGATGTTGATGTAATATTCAATTGTTTGTCGTCTTACACTTCGTCATACCTGAAGTGTGTCAATGTCGGTAACAGCATCAAATTAAAGTTCTCATAGAGCTTTATTTTATATTTGATTTAGTTGGGGTTCATTGTTTTACTATTTAGTATGTCTGAACTCTCTTTACGCAATGTGTTTGCCTCTTCTTGACGTCCAAGCTTACCCAGTGTGATAGCCATGTTGTTCATTGTACGTAATGTATCCTTATGTTCCAGACCTAGAACTTTACTTCGCTTTTCCAAGCACTCACTATACAGAGAAAGTGCCTCGCCGTGACGTCCAAGTTTATTTAGTATCACAGCCATGTTGTTTATTGTATTCAATGTATACACATGTTCATATCCTAGAACTTGTGTTCGCTTTTCCAAACACTCTCTATGCAGAGCCAGTGCCTCGTCGTAACGTCCAAGGTTATACAGTGTGACAGCCAAGTTGTGCATTGTACGTAATGTATCCTCATGTTCCAAGCCTAGAACTTTACTTCGCTTTTCCAAGCACTCACTATACAGAGCCAGTGCCTCGTCGTAACGTGCAAGGTTATACAGTGTGACAGCCAAGTTGTGCATTGTACGTAATGTATCCTCATGTTCCAAGCCTAGAACATTACGTTGCTTTTCCAAACACTCACTATACAGAGACAGTGCCTCGTCGTAACGTCCAAGCTTACCCAGTGTGACAGCCAAGTTGTGCATTGTACGTAATGTATCCTCATGTTCCAAGCCTAGAACTTTACTTCGCTTTTCCAAGCACTCACTATACAGAGACAGTGCCTCGTCGTAACGTCCAAGGTTATACAGTGTGACAGCCAAGTTGTGCATTGTACGTAATGTATCCTCATGTTCCAAGCCTAGAACTTTACTTCGCTTTTCCAAGCACTCACTATACAGAGACAGTGCCTCGTCGTAACGTCCAAGGTTATACAGTGTGACAGCCAAGTTGTGCATTGTACGTAATGTATCCTCATGTTCCAAGCCTAGAACTTTACTTCGCTTTTCCAAGCACTCACTATACAGAGCCAGTGCCTCGTCGTAACGTGCAAGGTTATACAGTGTGACAGCCAAGTTGTGCATTGTACGTAATGTATCCTCATGTTCCAAGCCTAGAACATTACGTTGCTTTTCCAAACACTCACTATACAGAGACAGTGCCTCGTCGTAACGTCCAAGGTTATACAGTGTGACAGCCAAGTTGTGCATTGTATTTAATGTATCCTCATGTTCCAAGCCTAGAACATTACGTTGCTTTTCCAAACACTCACTATACAGAGCCAGTGCCTCGTCGTAACGTCCAAGTTTTTCCAGAGTGTTAGCCATGTTGTACATTGTACGTAATGTATCCACATGTTTATCTCCAAGAACACGACGTTGTGCTTCTAATGTCTCGTTATATAAAGCAAGTGATTTCTCATAAAGATTTAATTCTGAATATTCTAATGCAGTTTCCAGTTTTTTCCTCACAAGTTCAATTTCTTCAATCTTAAACATTTTACTTCTAACTTCACTTATTTCTTGAAGCAAAATTGCAGCAGCTTCCTTACTTCCATTTATCTTTAATGATTTGGATATATGCTTTAAAGATTTTAAGAGATTTATTGATGTTGTATTCGTCTGCAAATAGAATGAGAATTTTAAAGCTAAACAAGTTTACGGCCGTAAGTTGCAGTTCACGGTTAGCTCACGGTTAGCTAACCGAGAACTCGATTGTTAGTTCACGGTTAACTTTTGCTTGGTAAGTTGCAGACATGAATTTTCACTCAAAGTTCTCGGTTAGCTAACCGAGAACTTTAACCGTGAACTTGAAATTTCGTATTGTTGGGCGCTATGTCATCAAGCCGTTGCCATTGCAACGAGAGTTTTTCAAGCACATATTTTTATAAGGCGCTATAGAATACGATCTTTTGGAGCTGTTTAGTCCTGCATTAGTTATAAAATAAAATATTTTTATAATAAAAACCATTTTTATAGGAAAGGGAAAGTATTAGTTGTGCATTAAACTTCATTTTGCGTGTAATATACGGCCGAAATGTTACAATTTACGAACCATATACGTGCGCCTGTGAAGGTAAAAATTGCCGTCATTTTTACAGGCTGTTTTTTCAACTTTTTTCCTAATTGATCCAGTGCAATAAAACCAACTACATTGTCATTTTTTTGTAAAAAAATTTGAAAGAACAACAGGTTTGTACATTTATCTCTACTAGTTCCTAAGATAGACCATAGAAATGTTACGTGGCTGTGGCATCGCAACCAAAATGTTTAAAGGAGGTGCGTTGAGTTTTTTAATGATTTCGTAACTCACAGCTATTATTTTACAAAATAATTGTAGATTTATTTGTTCCTCATAAAATTTGCATTCATTTTTCGTATCTTAAGTTTACGTCCTTTGGTGATGATATAATTATGAGATACGTAACGTGACTTTTCCCGTATTTTAAAATTGCAGTGTACTCGCCGTCATACATATGCGAATATTTTATCCACAAATTTTATAAAATAAACCTTTTACCTATTATTTTAAGTTAATAAAACTTTCATCAACATTTTTTAATTTGAAAAATATTTAGATCCAATTTATGCGGGTGTCTTTAAATCGGTCCAGTAAATCGCGAGTTAGTGCGACGTCACTCGCGGACATTCGCGATCTATTTCGCGAAATACTAGTCCAAGCTATGGACGTATATATGGATATAAGATATTAAAATATTTTTTAAATTTAAAAATCGTAATAAAATTTTAATTTACGTTAAATAACTAGGAAAAAGTTTTTTTTTTTTTTTTTTTTTTTTTGCAGTACCATACGTGTAACGGCGGGAAAACAATAATTTTAAAATACGGGAAAATTCACGTTTCTTATCTCTTAATTTTATCGTCACCAAGGGTGTAAACATAAGATATTATATACAAAATGAATGTAAATTTTATGAGGAACAAATAGTGTATAATTATTTTACAAAATTATAGCTGATACTCGTAATTAAGAATTAGTAAAAAAAAAAAACAATGCACCTTCTTCAAACATTTTTGTTACGATGCCACAGCCACGTAATATTTCTACGCCCTATAAATCACAGCTTTTCTCATGTGGATTAAAAGTACTTGTCCAATTTAAGAATGTCCGTACCAGCTGAAATGACGTCTTTTGAGCTGGTACGGACATTCTTTATTCGGACAAGAACTTGCAATCCACATGTGAAAAAACTGTAGTTTGCTGGGGCGGTCTATCTTGGGAACTAATATTATAAATGTGCAGACCTGGTGTCGTTTCTAACTTTTTATTTTTTTATTTAATTATTATTATTATTATTATTTTACAAAAAAAAAGTCATGACGTCAGTTTTATTTCGCTAGATAAATTAAGGAAAAACTAGAAACAAATAATAATTATAATAAAAAGCCATCGAGATTTAAATATCGGCAGCGCAGCAGCTTCTTATATCATGGGACCTAAATTTTAATAGCACGGGACCTATATAAACTACCCCAGCTTTATACGCATTTAATTCTCGTTCTTTTTTTTTTTTTTTTTTTTTTTTAATATTATTATTATTATTGTTTTTTGTACAAAGCAGTATTATTATTTTTGTACAAAGCATTATTATTATTTATTTATTTTTTTCACATTACATGGTGTACTTAAAATAGTGCTAACAATTTCAGCTTTCGGCTGCAAATCTATCCTTTATATTTACTGTAAAAAAAAAAAAAAAAAAAAAAACAACTAAAAACTAAAAATTCAAATTAATTTGGAGTTTTAAGGTGTGAGAAAAACTGAAGTAAGAAAAAAAAGGCAAACCTCTTTTTCAGTGCATATTTTCTGATTTTACAGTAGATAAAATAAGTCCATATGAACAAGATGTGAGGATTACATTTTTACTACGGCGTCAATTCCAATTTTTTTTTTTTTTTTTTAATGTTATACCGTTGAAAAAACTTGAAAAAAATACTCTATTTTGCAGTAACTATCACAATAACAGAAGGCATAATTTATGTTTTTTATCGCAGCAGCAGAGAGATAACGTGACTTATTATTTTTACAACAAAAATAAGATACATAACATCTTTCGCTACAACAACGACGATATAGGCACTGTATTCAATGAGAAAGGTTCATGAAATTACGTGCTATAGCCAGTGGCGTATAACTACCAGGGGGGAAGAGGGGGGAGTTAAACGTTGACTTCTGGGGGCCCTTTGGCTTCTGGGGGGGCCCGTTGATGCTTGGCGCAAAAAAAAATTGTAATATTAAATTTTATGCTTAAATACAGTATTTGAAAGTTAAAGTGGATCAATCAAATAATATGCATTTTGTGACAGAGGGTATTAATTGTAACTACATTTTTTTATTATCACCACCTTCTTATTAAATTTTCTATAAATGTCTTCTTCAAATCTCATATGTATTTTTTCTATTTATAGCAAAAATTAATTATTGACAAAAATTAAAATCATGTATGATAGGGCATTTTAACATTTTTTTTTTCATGTTAGTGACAATTTTTAATTTTCATTATAAAAAATAGCTTACAATTTCAGTGCCACGCCCCCTTTTTCAAAATTTTTATCCTCCGGCGCGCACTCTCCCCCCTCTCCACCCTGGCACCAGTCCCCCTTTCGGGGGGCCCGTATCAGATTTTTTTCCCCAGACCAAAATTTTGAAGTTACGCCACTGGCTATAGCCATCCTCGAGCAGATAATTATAAAACTATGCTTTTTGCACAGGACAATTTTTTTTCCTTTTTCTCATATGAAAAAAAAATTGAATGTAAACAGTAGATCATTCAAAAATAAGCAAAAAAAGTAATGTAATGATTTACAAAGCATGTTCAGTTTTTAATGAACCAAAAATTGCTTTAATTAAAAAAAAAAAACAAAAAATGAGGCTACATCTAACACAGTTTCTAGTATGAAATGTTTTTATATTGTTTGATACAAGATAAGAAGTCATTTTTTAAATTTTATGTAAAAAAAAAATGTACTCTGGACAATTATTTTGCAAATTTTCTCCTTACAGCTTAAGGAGTAAGTTCAGGGTTACAACATGGCTTCTTCAATGTTAGATAATGAGAAGAACTGTTCATAAACTCACATGTGAAGACCCAAAGCCCTACCGTAGCCAATTGGTAGCCCCTTAAACTTGCGCTCATCCTGCGAGATATGCAACCCGCTACAACACTTTCTATGCACTAAAGCTGTAACTATGACGTAAAAGATACGGTACAGTTGCACATCTCGCAGAATGATAACGAGTTTGCGGGGATACGGAAGGGATTTGGGTCATCATCATATATGTGAGATTATGAACAGTTCTTCTTCTCATTATCTAACATTGAAGAAGGCATCTTGTAACACTGAACTTCGGATCCTCTTTAATTTAAAGTATGTTAAAAGCGCTATTTTATAATGCCAGGATAAACACTTCAGATCGAGTTTCATTTTATTTTATTATATGGTAGGTTGGGTCGACCCAAGTTGAGTGATGGTCATTCGACCTACCCACGGTGCTTCGTACGCCAATATATCGCGTAAAAACTAAAACTCGTGTGACGTCACCCGTGACGAACAAGATGCCGTGCTATAGGGTCTATGCATTCATGCTAAAGTCGACGCTATGTTGGATAACTCAATAACATGTGTGGCATAGGAAAAGAAATCATTTTGCCAGTTTAAAAACACTTTGCAATATTTTTGAGAGCATTGATGCTGTAAATATGTTGAATTAGTATCTCAAGTATGTGAGACAAATAACAATAACAAGAAAATTAACCGATTTCCCAAAGTAAATCAGCTGAAACAAAGTTCGTCCTATGCTGAGCAATGTTATGCACTACTCCAGTATGGCCTCCAAGCGCAATAAATATGACGTCATCCGCATACACCCTATAGGCTTTTGCAGCAAATAGAGGTTTGCGAGAATTGCTGCCGTAGTTCTGTTTTTTAATTCAACGCGACGCTTCCAAATTTTGTATTTAAGGTTAAAAAAAGTAAATTTATCAGGCCATTGTTTGTCGATACGTAAAGTAGATTGCGAGCCTTGGAGCTGCAAACAGATGAGATGTGCGCGGGTACAGGTGTTGTCGGGATAGGCAAGGAAAAAATAGAGTTCTCCAATTTCACCCATCAAGGTGTTGATTCAAAGGTAACTTGTTGTGCCAAAGATAATGGTGATAATTAGAAATTTGCATTTTCAACCCTTATCAATAATTAGGGGTAGTTCACCCCCAAATTAAAGTTCTCATATCTGAGTGCAACAAAGTTGCTTACGTGGGTAACTTGACGTGCCAAAGACAATGGTTATAATTAAAATTTGCATCTTGAACCATTATGGAGATAAGGGGTAGTTAACTCCCAAAATTTAATTTCTCGTAACTATGAGTGCAACTGAAAGACTCTTACCAAGGTAATTTGCCGTGCCATAGACAATTGTGATAGTTAAAATTTTGCATCTCTAACCTCTTATTGAGATTAGGGATAGTTCACCTGAAGTTTAAGGTTCTCGTATTTTAGGGTGAACTACCCCTAATCTCGATAAGGGTTGAAGATGCAAATTTTTAATTATTACCATTGTCTTTAGCTCGTCAATTTACCAAAATAAATGAATTTGTTGCACTTAGACACGAGAACTTTAATTTTGGGGGTGAACTACCCCTAATCTCGATAAGGGTTGAAGATGCAACTTTTTAATTATTACCATTGTCTTTGACTCCTCAATTTACCCAATTAAATGAATTTGTTGCACTCAGATATGAGAACTTTAATTTTGGGGTTGAACTACCCCTAATTATTGATAAGGGTTGAAGATGCAAATTTTTAATTATTACCATTGTCTTTAGCTCGTCAATTTACCAAAATAAATGAATGAATTGCACTCAGACACGAGAACTTTAATTTTGGGGGTGAACTACCCCTAATCTCGATAAGGGTTGAAGATGCAACTTTTTAATTATTACCATTGTCTTTGACTCCTCAATTTACCCAATTAAATGAATTTGTTGCACTCAGATATGAGAACTTTAATTTTGGGGTTGAACTACCCCTAATTATTGATAAGGGTTGAAGATGCAAATTTTTGATTATTACCATTGTCTTTAGCTCGTCAATTTACCAAAATAAATGAATTTGTTGCACTCAGACACGAGAACTTTTATTTTGGGGGTGAACTACCCCTAATCTCTATAAGGGTTGAAGATGCAACTTTATAATTATTACCATTGTCTTTGACTCCTCAATTTACCCAATTAAATGAATTTGTTGCACTCAGATATGAGAACTTTAATTTTGGGGTTGAACTACCCCTAATTATTGATAAGGGTTGAAGATGCAAATTTTTAATTACCGTCATTGTCTTTGGCACGTCAAGTTACCTATGAATCAACACCTTGATAGCTGAAATCGGAGAACTCTATTTTTTGCCTTGCCTATCCCGACAACACCTGTACCCGCGCACATCTCCCCTGTTTGCATCGCCCAAGCTCTTGATTCACTAAACATATTCACAAATAATGGCCTGATTAATTTACTTTTGTTATTTTTAACCCTAAATACAAAATTTGGAAGCGTTGTATTAAAAAACAGAAATACGGCAGAAATTCTCGCAACCCTCTATTTCCTTCAAAAGCCTATAACACGGCATCAAGTTGGCCATGAGTGACGTCACACGATTTTTAGTTTTTACGCGATATACGGCACACGGAGCACCGTGTGTAGGTCGAATGACCATATCACTCAACTTGGGTCGACCCACCCTACCATATTATGGAATTAAATGCACCTAAATCCTAATACTCAAGTACTCATGCTTATTTGAACCATTTTTAGAGCCAAAAATTAATATTTTGCTGTCATAATTTCTTTGAATTTTAGAAATTAATTAAAAAAAGGGTATTTTTTTTTTAAATATATATTTAATAATATTTAATAATTTTATCCATGATCACTAGCGAAAAATATTTTTAATTACTCCAAAAACTATTAATTACATGCTTATTAAAAGATAACCGAGAGCTAACCGCTCGAGCTCGAGCGGTTAACTTTTTGTCTTGTTGTTCTCGGTTAACTTCCAAGTTCACGGTTAAAATGTCTGCAACTTACGAAATAAACAAGTTAACCGAGAGCTAATCGTGAATTGTTGAAGTTGTCGGTTAAGTGGGCTGCAACTTACGAAATGAAAGTTAACCGACAACTTTCAAAAAGTTCTCGGTTAGCTCTCGGTTAAATGGTATGCAACTTACGGCCGGTAAAAAATTATACGTATATATATATATATATATATATATATATATATATATATATATATATATATATATATATATATATATATATATATATATATATATATATATATATTATAATTTAAATATTTTGGTTCAGGTTTGTCGGTTTAGATCAAATACTGGAAAGCATGTTTATGTTGGTTTATTTTCACGAAATTTTGATAATTTTTATTTTATAGCATTTTACAGAAGTTTAACCCAACATTGAGAAAAAATGTTGAGAATTGGGAGAGAGAAAAACAGGAAGTCAAAGGAAGAGAGACAGACAGACAGACAGACAGACAGACAGACAGACAGACAGACAGACAGACAGACAGACAGACAGACAGACAGACAGACAGACAGACAGACAGACAGACCAGACGGACGAACGGAAGGAAGGACAGACAGACGTACAGACGGACGGAAGGAAGAACAAACAGACAGATAGACAGACGTACAGACGTTGTAGTCTCAGATTTCACGTACGCACCCAACAGCGGCTTGAACTTAAACTCGGTGAGGAGTACAGAGTTTCAAGTCAGCTGCCTTCACCACTCGGCAATGGACTTTTTCTATTCAGACCCGACCATATTCCCTCTTCAACTTAAATCCAAATAGTAACAAAAGTTTGTGTATCAATAAAAAGCATTTGAAATATAAACCGAAGCGAAAGTTTCAGAGGTATGTGAACAAACTTATGCCGAAATATTTACGTTATCCAAAATGCAAAAAAAAAATCAAACTTTTTTTATTGTGTATAACAAGTCTAGTACACGCTAAAATACCGAAAAAATTTGCCAAAATTTGCACTTGCCAAATATTAGCAAAAACTAAAGCTCAATGAAAAAAACTAAAGCTCCAGAATAAATGATGTGATCCAAACATAATATAAACTGCAAATATATAATGTGTTTTTTATCAGTGCTAAAATAAAACTTAATAACTTTGTATTAGTGAACGAAAAATATAAATTTTATTAAATTTGATGTTAGGTGGGTTGCCTACTTCATGCTTCATCAGAAATTAAAAAATTCGTAAAACTCCGCAAAACCAAAAATCTGTATTTTTTTAAAAGCAATATTAAAAGAACACTAGAATATGTTTTAAGTTTAAGTTTTAATTAGATCACACTTGTAAATCTGTAGATGCACTGAGATTGACTTTATGCTAATTATTAGCCAGAGCTAATTTTAGCTTTTTTTTTCTGTATTGCAGCGTGTACTAGAGATGTTTATACACAATAAAAATAAGTTTGATTTTTTTTGCACTGTGGATAACGTAAATATGTCATTTAAGTTTCCATTCCTCTGAAAATTTCGAGAAAAAAAGGAACTCTAAGTTACTATTTTAATTTTTTGCGAGCTTGTTTATAACATAAAAAATTTGAAACTATGCTCAATCATTGCCAAGTCAACAAGCTTTTAAATCAAGGGCATTAAATGTTTTTTTATCTTTTTGTTGCTGTAATGTTACATTCAAATCTTCAAAGTTTGCAAAATAACACATTTCTCTGATACGTCTTATACATCCTGCGTGTTTGAATTGCTTTGTTTTGCTTAACACACTTCTTGCCACTTTTTTAAATTTCAATAAAGAGGGAGTGCAGTCATATAAGAGTGGAAAAAGACTGCTATAACTAAATTTATCCAGTCATAACGATTTCGTTTGAATCGTTTTCTTATGCGTTCAGTTAAATGTGTGTCTTTGGTTGATAACATTGCTTATTATTTTATAATATTTGTTAGCAGTTAAATAAATAGTAATGTAATTTGAATATTTCACAAAAAACGTTAATTGTAAATGCACACATTTAAGTGCAACTTCATTAGTAGTTTTATGCTTTTATTTATATGTAAACAAACAATCCAAACAACTAAATTTCTAACAGTAGTATTTAGATGTTGTTTTAGTTCATGAATAATAATATAGACATCATATTAGGAAACTAAATGAAATTATAAAAAGTTCTAGATCGAGAAAGATTTTTTTTTGGCCTTTTATTTTTCTATTTTTAAAAAACTTGTTTTTAACCCTTAAGCGCTCGGACCGGGTCTGTCTCATTTTTGAGTTAGTTTTTTAATTTTAAATTGTTTGTAATTGCTCAAAAATTATGAAAATTTGTTACTTCCTCAAAAGTGTTGACTTACATCTTGACAAAAAAGTTGAGCGCGCAGATATGATTGCATTAATTGTAATTCTTAAAATAAGTTTTGATTTTGCGTGGACAGCCGTACCGGGTCTGGGACATCTGCATACCTGCTCTATATAAAAAATATAAAAGGTCACCCCTTGAGTGGTCGATCACTTTGGAGTGAAAATTTTATTATCCAGAGAGGTTACAAAAGTTAAGAGGGGACCTTTTTTTCGCAAAGAAAAATAATGTTAGGTATAAGATAAAAAATAATGAATGTTAAAAGCTTTATTGCCTTCTTGCATTATATATTATTATTATATATTATAACACAATGCGGCCCTTTTGATGCTTCATTCATGTCTTTATAAAATACACCAGCTAATGAAAATAAATATATAAGAGGTGTAAAAAAATACGCGTGTAGTGTGGTATTAGAAAAGAAAAAAAACGCAGTACTAAATAACGTCATAAAATAAAAATGGTAATTGTTAAAATCTAGTATAAAATATATCATCTCTGTAATTTGTAATGCCATATATATATTACAAATATCTACCTCTGAAAGATTTTTAGATCTGTAAGAGAAATTATGTATAAAAATATGCATATTTGAATATAATTTAAAATTTTCAATTAAAAATATCATGACAAAAAAAAATCTGCTAACGGTTATGCCGTACGCAGTAAAAACTTTGTTTTTTACTTTATTTAATCTCTACAACAAACAACCAAAAAAAAATTTAATTTGTTTGAGATAATATGACAAGAGAGATGGGAAGGAATATACTACTATTTTAAATTTTATTCTTTAGATTCGAGATTTCCCTTCTTATAAAAGTAAAATTTGCTAGCGACCCCCCCCCCCATCATAAAAAGTTTTATATATATATATATATATAATCGCGCATCCCTTGCTCTATTTTTTTCTAACTTTAGGCACACGACCTCTCTAATACCTGATGAGGTTTAAAATTGTGAATCGCGGTCAATGTATTCCTTATGGACAAAAGTAATTTCAGTTATTAATTTTTCGCTATTACCATAATTGCGATAAAAATGTTTCAATAATTTTGCTATACAGCTTAATAAATTTTGGATCGTCTATAAAAATTTAAGCTTTGTAAAATGGAAACCTTTTGTAATATTTAATTATAAAAATAGGGTTTAGTGCACTGGGCTCGGCCTTCCACGCCAAAATTTTAGTCCGGCATCTTGAGGGTTAATAAAATTAAAAAGATAAAATCTACATATAAAACTTTACATCAGGTTTGTGAAATATTCATAACTAGTATTGAATAAATGTCCGTTAGCAAAAAATGCAAGCATTTTTAGATTAAATCATAAGAGACAAATTAAAAGCGGAGAAGAGCACAAATTACAAGCTTTGGGCAATTTCAGGTTTTGATGTTAATATAATCTATATTAGCAAATATAGTATGTTATAAATATATTATATACCAAATATATAAATTATCACGTTTAAATAAGTAGGATCTACTTATGCAACTAATAGATAATTTTAAAACAGCAAGACACAGCACTAGTAAGGGCCATAAGATCAAACACTGAAAAGGTTCACTTTTAGTTTTATACTTAATTTGGCTTGATTTAGGGATTACCATGTTAATTCGAAGGGTTTGGTTTGTAACATGTCACAGAATTTTTAAACCAAGATCAATTGCATATCTTTAGGAAATAAATAGATATTACAAAAAAAAATATATGTAAGACGTTTACAAACCCAAGAGAAAGAAAATATATTTTAAAATGTGCTCAAAATAAACACCAAATGTGTGTCAAGGTTGCACTAATTATAATAAATTCTTAAATTTGAAATTCTAAAAGAAGTAGTTAAAAAGGCTATTGAATTATAACAGTTTAAAAGAAAAATAAAACAAACAAACAAAAATTCTAGACAAAAGCAGAACCTAATTAGAAATAGATTTTTCTCTTAGACTTGTTAAGGTTATTTTTTAAATTGTTGCGTCTATTTTATTTCTATATGTGCTAATTTACGTGTTAAAAGAATTCAGAACCTAAAAAATAAACTCATCAAAAACCTTTACTTTAATATTGTGAACCCTGTACCGGGCTAAAAATAACATAAAACTAATAATGATTATTTGCCAGTGATTAAAATAATAACAGTAATAACACTTGCAAGTAATGTTCCCTGATTATATGAAGTTGTATATTTAACATTTGACTCTACAAATAAATAATAAACATTTTTAAATACATTCCTAATTAAAAAAAAAACAAATATAACTTTTAAAAATGTAAAAAATTATATGCATTTAAGATGTATTATAATATTTATAATTAAAATTCTGCAAATATAAAAATTAATTTAGATAATATCTACACTATTGATTGAATTTTATGAAAAACACGAAATTTGTAAAAATTACAGAAAAGTTGTTTTAATATTAAGTTATTAAAAAGAATATAAAATAGAGATAAAGATGAAAATTAAATAAAACAAAACTAAATTACAATACAGAAGATTTTTGTAAGACTCGTCATTAATGTTATATATACAATAATACTAACGATTAAAAAGTATTTTTAAGGCATTTACACACAACATCAAAATGGAGACATAATATAGAGATTATTCTATGTTGTAAACAAATAAATGAATTGAAATAATAACGGTGACAAAATTAGGAAATTTTTATATATATTTAAATAAAATGTTACAAACAAATCCAATAAACCACTTGCAATGAACAAATTTTTTAAAATATTTTGAAAAAATCTTAATACATTTCTAATAAAAAAAATTGTTTTTTCTTACACGTTGCAACAATTTAAAAAAATTCTTTGCAAGTAGTCCATTTCTGTTCATAAATATTTTTTAACTTTTCGTTGAACGTTTGTTTTAACTATTCTAGAACCGGAAAACTATTTAATAAAATTATATAAAAATAAACGAAATAAAATATATTTGTAAAATACAACTTACCATATTAGATGGTCCCAGCACAATATTTTGGCCTAACGTTGACTCAACATGTGACAAATATCCTTGAGTAGATTTTATATCTCCCTGCAAGACTCTGGTTAGCAAGTCCATTATGTTGGCACGTCTGATTGACAGAATATGTAGCATCACCTTGAGCCGCTCGTATGTACCTGTGGAAAACCGATTGTGAAATTAGGCAACAAAACACAATGATTATAAATAGAGACCGGAGTTAATGTTGATTTTTTGACAAAAAATTCACAAAAAAAGGTGATTTTTGGAGCCAAAAATGTTGGCAAAATGTTGAAAAATGTTGAATTTTTGGGAAAAATGTTAAAAAATGTTGAAAATTATAAATAGCACAAAAATTGTTTAATCGTGCTTCAGCAATGATTGCACTAACTTTTACAAGTTTTTTTTATGGTTGCTAAAATTTCACAAAAAAAAAAAATCAATAAATAAATGTTAAAAATACATTAAGTAATAATAATTGATTTGTAGAAATCCAGGTTTTAAGACATTTTTCTATATCTACTAAATTTTTCAGTTTACAATATTTTTCAACGTTGAGATAAAAAAGTCCGTATCTCTCAAATTCAAATTTTTATCCCCAAGATTTTCGTAGTTATTCAATGAACAGGGTGTTTTATAAAATCGTCCATTTTAAAACGCAAAATAAAATATGAAGAAATAAAATAAAATTACCTTTTTATACTTCATTTTGTAGTTAAGGGTTAGACATTTTTAAAACTGTTCCTAGAAATAAAATTGACTGAACGGTTTTCTTGCACCGAGCTTCAACGTAAAAATGTGCAATATTTTTTTCCAAACGTCTTTTTTTCTGCAAAAGTGGCCAGAAATTTTCTTTTTTAACTATCCTTTATTGACAATTAATGGAGTCTATTGGCATAAATAAGGTATTAATAGCACTCTTAACATGTTGTGATAAAAATGGAAGGATAGGGCTACATTGGTATCAGGGATTAATGTGAAAACATTTGCGTTAAAGATTGCTAAAATTGCCAAACTTTTCTCTAATTCGACAATTTTTTTAATAATATAACGAATTTTTAGTTTCCCTATATTGGTTTTGCATTCACAGCTTTCTTTCAAATCTAAGTAAAGTTTGGTTTAATTAATACAAAAAAATTAAACATGAATGCTTCAATAAATTAAAGATGCAAAAAGGATTAATGAATTCAGCAAAAACGATATGAAACCATGTGGACTAACTTTTAAAGAAAGAGATGCAAATTTAAAATTTCCGTTTTTTAAAATGAAATGCCTAAGGTTTAAATTATCAAACCAAACCAGTTTGTAAGAATTGACCGAAAATTAAAGTTACAAACTATGTTATAAAAATTAAAATTTATACAAAATCTGTAAAAAAAAGAAAAAAAACTTTGATTGAAGACAAATTTTTACAGCAAATTTAGCAGTGTTTAACGCAAACGTTTTCACAGTACCAATGTAGCCCTATCCTTCTATTTTTATCACAACATGTGTAGAGTGCTATTGGAACCTTATTTATGCCAATAGACTCCATTAATTGTCAATAAAGGATAGTTAAAACAGCAAATTTCTGATCACTTTTGCAGAAAAAATTACGTTTTGAAAAAATATTGCTCATTTTTACGTTGAAGCTAGGTGCAAAAAAAGCGGTCAGTCAAATTTTTCTTTCTAAAAACAGTTTTAAAAATGGCTAACCCTCTCTCACAGCATCAGCAGCGATGTGTTGATATGATTTCCTCATATTTTATTTTGTGTTTTAAAATGCGCGCTTTTAAAAAAAAACACCCTATATAATAACTACCCAAAATACTACTGAATATTTTCAGAGCTCATTGTGGTTGAGATGAGGAATTTTTTTTTAATTACCAAAGGTATCATAAGTTTAATTTTTTTTATATATATTCACTTTTTTTTTTAATTTTTAGGTAAAAATATTACATGGGACCTCATCAAAAAAAAAAAAAAAACGAATGTAGATCTCAAAATTTCGTAATTCAACATATTTATTGCTGTAATCTCCCCTCCCCCTTTATATTTTGTATTAATTTTATTCTACGATGTCATTAATGAAACAATTTAAATTGACGTTTGATAGCTTTTGTCATGCATTGTTCTACACGGTTATGGTGAAAAAAAAAGTACATAAACTATGATTTTAGTTCAATTTTTTTTCCAAGTAAAAAAATAAAAATTAATTTAAATTTTAATGCTACCAACTTATTCTAATATTAAGCTAAGTTAAGTAGTAATTTAAAATTTCACTCTAAAATTTTAAAGTTTTCGTTTCCTTTTTTTTTTTTTTTTTTTTTTCTTTTTTTTTTTTTTGATGCAATATTATGCAAAAATGTTGAAAAATGTTTAAAAATGTTGCAAAAACATTAAAAATGTTGAAAATATTGGTAAAATGTTGAAAATGTTAAAAATAAATGGGTATTAAACGACTTGAAATTGCGCAATTCACGCTCATTTCTCATTAAAAGTGACCTAAATATGACAGAAAAAAATGTTGAAAAACTTTAAATCCGGCCTCTAATTATAAATTTATTAGTTTACTTTTGGAACAGTTTTGATGTATTTTCCAATCGTATCACTTTATAAAACCATAGAAAAAAAACAAATTAAGAAAATTGCTGTGTATTTGATTTAAAAATATTTTACATTATAATTTGTGTAACTTAAATACACTTTATTTATTAATTTTTTTTTGTAAGACATTTTGAAATTAATTCTTCCTTTTTAAGTTTTTCCCTGTATAAAAGTCTCCAAGAGTCAGTTAATTACTCTTTACATAGAAGCTTATTAATAATCAGAAGTGTATTTTGTTCATTTAACATTTTTAATGTTTTTTAAACTTTCTTTCTCAAAAGTAGTGACATTTTTATCTCTATCCTTACCTCTGTGATAGCAAGTTATTTGAAACATATCTGAGTGGTCGTTGCAAAATTTTGGTACTGATGATCCTTGGGCATCGAAAGTACCTACTTGTTCTTGAGTCTAAAACAGATATTTTTTTTAATAGTTAATTGAATAAGTATTCTTATTTCAATGTTCTTAATCGAATAATTAAAACAACAGATAGTAAAAATATCATAAACAAAATATCGAATTCAAGATACCATGTAGTAATTTGGATTTCTTACCTCAGTGACCAAAAACATAAAGATTTTAGGCTTCTGTCTTGTGGACTCGCAGTTGCTGGCTAAAAAAGGTTTCCTGCATTCTTCAAACGTCAGTTGAAAATTCCTTAATGTATTTTCACCAAGAGAAGTAAGAAATACGAGAAATATCGAAGCAAAAGTACTTGCAGCAGTGGAAATTTCACGCACTGAAAGATATTGTCAAATCTCTTAGAATTGATATATATATATAATATATATATATATATATATATATATATATATATATATATATATATATATATATATATATATATATATATATATATATATATAATTGTTGCAACCTTTTGTAATCACTAAATAACATAAGTTTGTTTTTAATAATACTATTGATACTTTATTTCATATTTTTTAAAGTATTTTGTGGCATTTCATAGGTTCTTTATCAAGTTGGAAAAATAACATTATATATCTCCCAATATTAAAAAAAAAACAATTAAAACAATGAGTTCCTACATAAAATGTTTCTTTAAATAAATTTTTTTCATTTTTTTATGCAAACAATCTTAAGATTAATTAAAGTAATTAGTATAACAGTATGTTATCTCCTATGCTGAGAATGACAGATTGGTTCCGCGCGCCTTCTGTCTCAAACGGTTATAAATATACTTGAATAACGTTATTTGTATTATGTGTTGCGTTTTTTTTATGACGTGGTTCTATTTAAACTTGCATTGAAAATCAAAGTAAAGTCAGATATATTCCTAGTGAGCTCCAAAAAGATATCCACAGATCTTTAATGGATCGTGAAGATGTTTTTTGTTTTAAAGCTTTTTATTTAAAGCATTGATTTGATTTTAAATTCAAGTTTGAATAGAGCCGCGTCATACAAAAACAATCCCAAAATATTATGCGAATAACGTTGATCAAGTATAATTATAACCACTTGAGACAGGAGGCGCGCGGAACAGATCTGACATTTTCAGCATAGGAGATATTAACATGTGTATTAACATTATATATATATATATATATATATATATATATATATATATATATATATATATATATATATATATATATATATATATATATATATATATATATATATATATAACACAATTTCTTTTTATTACGTGTTTCCCACTTTCACTGAATCACATGATATCAAATATTTTGTTATATATTTTTTCAGAATTTATTGTTTTTTTTTATAATTTTCATTACAACCTTTCATTATTTAGCTGATAAAATAAAAGATTTGTTTTCCTGTTTTAAAAATAAATTAAAATTCTTTTTACAACAAATTTGTATGCTAATATCATAAGTTTTTTTTCCAAAAATTCATGTTTTAGACAAAAAAATGAAAAACATATTTAAATAATTATTTTGAATTGATTTCAA
Organism: Ecdyonurus torrentis; assembly: GCA_949318235.1. Taxonomy (NCBI): domain Eukaryota; kingdom Metazoa; phylum Arthropoda; class Insecta; order Ephemeroptera; family Heptageniidae; genus Ecdyonurus; species Ecdyonurus torrentis. The sequence continues at coordinate 710,158 of OX439137.1, read as the reverse complement.
TACTTACACTTTTGAAGTAGGGAGTTTCTGTTTGAGAAAGTAGATGACGACACATTGAAGTTCAGTGTCTCGAAGCATGAAGTTAATGATGCAGCCTCTTCACTACGAGTCTCTTCATAGAGAATGCAAGCTATTCCAGGAGCTTTTTCAGGTATTTCATAATCAAGCACTTCGTTGTGTGCATCTGTAGAGCTTTTTAAAACAATTTAATATAAAATAACTTAATAATTTAGAAATAACATAACTATAAATAATACATCACTATATTATTCAAATCTGCATTTCTCCATTGTTATAGTCAATCAATATTTTTTTCATATGATCACAAACAAAACACGTTGTTAAGTTTTAATTTTTTGTTTTGAATTTATGATTTAAAAAAATGTGATAAAGTAGTTAAGAGCTTGGTCGTGTATTTTATAATAAAGTACTTTGTTTTTTGCATCATTAAAACTTCTTAAAATTTGTCATCTATGATTAGGTTTCCAGTTTAACGATTTATATATAAAAAGAACTAAAAAAACTGCACGATGTATGTTTACATGCATTCCATGACGACGCACAGTATTCGTGGAGGTGCATGATTGATGTGATTGCACCGACCAGCCTGCCTTGACGTTTCCACGGTTTCTCTAGGCTGTCATGGCGAATGCCGGGCTGTGTAGTTAGACCGTGGCCGGCCCGTGTGTGCTTTTCCATTAATTTGAAATTCCTTGCTTCTCGATAAGACAATGTCTTGACTGGGACTGGGATTGGTGTTAGCACAATAACACAATATAGGAAGCCAAAAAAAAATCTTAAAAATATATATTAAATTCTTAAACACTATTTATTAGTTTTACTTCCTTTGTAAGCCAACATTAGCTTTAGTTGCTTTTTATACCTTAGTGATTATTTTATAATGCCAAAGAAACCCAGAGTCCAGGGTTTGAAAATTTATAATTAATAATAAAAACAACTCTTTTGAGGTTGACTTTAAATAAAAAAAGGTAATTTGTCTGATAAATTATATAAAATAAAATTTAAGATAGTTGTTTCTGAATAATTCAATAATTTTTATACATTTTATCTCACTTGTAATTATTTGATATACAATACAAAGTTATTTTCAGGGTCGGTTCACCGAAAACTGGAAACTCGACACTTAGATAAACTCTCTAGCAGCTAAAGAAAACACTTTACGTGAAAAGCCAATTGCGTAAGTGTTGACTTCAAATTTAACATTATATTATATTTGTTTCTAATATAATTAGAACAATGTAATTTTAGAGATATATCTTTATTTATCTATAAAACTATAAATCTATAAAACTTAACCTTTTTTACAAGATAACTAGAGAAGATTTAAAAGACCTTCAGACACGCATTGGTTTTTCACGTTCTTTTAAATTGTCATTTAAATATATAATTAGTCCAATGAATTGTTGGTACTAATTTTTTTCTTTGCCTGCACATCGTTCTGACAAAGTTACGTAATATAATATCTTTAACTTTTATAGGGTAAGAAATATTAATAAAATTGCAATTTAGGTGGCTTAAAGACACACACTGGAGTATGAGGTTTAACATGCTTTTTATTGAACCTTCTTTAAACGCAAATAAATAATAATTGAAATCGATTACATTTGTGAATTTAGAAATTGTTAAAATTGCTATTCAAATGTAAAAACGAATTGTGATTTAAAGAAACGTTTATTATTTTAAGATTTTTAAATTAATAAGCATTGCTAAAATAATAACCCTAATTAATATGTTAAAACTTTTAAGATTTATTTTCATCTTTTATAAAATCATTAAGAATAAAATTTTAGAATTTTTTTTGGTGTGTCTTGAAAAATTGGTTACTTAAATTCGTATAATAACTTTTATTTACGTTAAGATATTTAAAAATAAAGTAAATCTATTTGGTATGACATTATGCAAATAAATTCTTTTTATAAAATTAGTAAAAAATTATAGAAAGAAAAAGAATATTCTATTTTAAAATATTATATCAAGTTAAAATAATATAAATATAAATACTTTCAAATATAAAATATTATTTTAAAATTTTATAATTTAAAAAAAAATATTTTCCGAAATGCTGGTTCAATTAATTACATTATATATGTATGTAAAATATTAACCAAATAAAAGTCTTAAAACACGTTTAAGCATAGATAAAATAATTGGTCTTACCTGTAGCATATTTTGTAATCAAGAGCAGTAACATAGACAGGTGTCTGCCCAACAATTATTTTTTTATTTATTTGTTGTTTTGACACTTCAGCTATTACGTTTGTCATCACAGAGATTAAGTCACCTTTGCCATTCATCATTTCTTTTAACTGATCACACAGTGGTTGTATGAACCAAGTTCCTGCTTCAGGATTTCGAAATGATACTCGGCCTAGGAAGTTTACAGGATTTTGTTAGAAACTTAAAATCTCCTAATTTTCTGTTTGTATTAAAATTTGTTTCCTTTTTTTGGACATTGTATAATATTTTTAATGAAAACATCAAAATAATTTTAGGAAAATTAATTTATATTCACCTTGACTGTATTATTTAAATTTCAGGTTTGTTACCTTTTATATCATACTAGTAAGAAATAAGTAATTTAATTTGCAAAATATAGTCAAAACTTAGTATTTCAATGAAATTATAAATTGACATTAATAGATAAATATATTATTATTACTTTAACCCTAGAATGGTTTGATAAAAAAATAACCTTTAACGGTGCAAGAGGACAAAAAGACCCACTCTTTTTATTTCCTTATATCTTTGGCGGTGATTTTGAGTATTTATATGATGCCTTAATATTTAATAAACTAACATAATACTCAAACTAACTTTTTCTAACTGTTTGAAGTAAAATTTTTAGCCTAAAACTTAAAAAAAATTATAATAGAAAAAATTAAAATTGATAACAATAATTATTCATCATTATTTTATTTCATTAATTAAATTGTTTTTTGATTAAAAAAAAAGAACAAAAAACTATGTGCATTGCTATAGTAAATAGATATTATAAAAATCTTTCTTTTAATGCATTACGTAACTTCGTGAACACTTTTACGTAAAGTGTTTTTTGATTTCCGGGACAAACTCAAAATTGGGCATTTTAACCCGTTTTTTAATGAAAACTTTTGAGTACTAATTAATTTGCCATTTAAAAATGATTCAAAGTAAGAGCGAAAGCTATAATTTCATATAATATGCATTTTCCCCCTATCTGTTAGCATTGTATTACCCTATACTAGCAGGTAAAGGGGGGCGGTTTTTATGGTAGGTACCGCTACTCTTTTCTCATTTGCTCGCGAACAAAACAAGTTAACGAGATGAAACAAAATGCATCTTATTCCTTATAAAATTGCCCATCACGTTTATATGAAGGTTAATTGCGAAAAAAATGACCATTAAAAAGTTCCTGATTACTGAAATTTGAAAAAAATATGAAAAAAATTAATTATGCAAATTAGGTTAATTAAATATTTTTTTATGGACGTCAAGTAATTTTTTCTGAAAGCTGTGTTAAGTAAGCTTTCGATTGATATCTTAATGAATGATGTAGGGCTTATAGTTTGTTTTTAAAAAATGTTTTTTGAAAGTCATTTTTTTCCGGGACAAACTCAAATTTGACCATGAAGTACCCGGATGTTAGTTAGGAACTTTTTTTTGGTGGTTCAGTACACTGTCCCGAATACGTGTACCAAGTTTCAGCTTGTAAATAATTTTTTCCCTCGGATTTCACAAAGTCACTGGACTACTAGGGTACATGTGTATTACATTTCAAAAATTATGATAAAAAAAAAAAAAGAAAAACTGTTCAATGTTGCCTATTACAGAATAATAAATTAGTTTGCGTTTAATTTATAAAAGAAATGGAAATATGACATCATATCTTATATTAATCTAATATAGCAAATAATATCGATACTGTATTCATTCATACATTCATTCATTCATTCATTCATTCATTCATTCATTCATTCATTCATTCATTCATTCATTCATTCATTCATTCATTCATTCATTCATTCATTCATTCATTCATTCATTCATTCATTCATTCATTCATTCATTCATTCATTCATTCATTCATTCATTCATTCATTCATTCATTCATTCATTCATTCATTCATTCGTCATTCATTCATTCATTCATTCATTCATTCATTCATTCATTCATTCATTCATTCATTCATTCATTCATTCATTCATTCATTCATTCATTCATTCATTCATTCATTCATTCATTCATTCATTCATTCATTCATTCATTCATTCATTCATTCATTCATTCATTCATTCATTCATTCATTCATTCATTCATTCATTCATTCATTCATTCGTCATTCATTCATTCATTCATTCATTCATTCATTCATTCATTCATTCATTCATTCATTCATTCATTCATTCATTCATTCATTCATTCATTCATTCATTCATTCATTCATTCATTCATTCATTCATTCATTCATTCATTCATTCATTCATTCATTCATTCATTCATTCATTCATTCATTCATTCATTCATTCATTCATTCATTCATTCATTCATTCATTCATTCATTCATTCATTCATTCATTCATTCTTTCATTCATTTATTCATTCTTTCATTCGTTCGTTCGTTCACTTCTTTTCTTTCTATCCCTCTCTCTCTCTCTCTCTCTTGCTTTTTCCCCCCTTTTTTTCACGCAAAAATTAGCTGTTTTTATTGCAGTTTTTGAAGAAATTAATATTTCTGAAATAGTTTTTAGTAAAATTATATATATTATTATGTTATAAAATGCCTATACTTCATATTTTCTTCTTACTTATTGAGCTTTTATGAAGTCAATATAAAATTACTTGTAAAATAAAATTGAAGTATTTATTGAGAAACAGCAAACCTTTATATAAAATGTAAGTTTTCCAAGCAAGGCAAAAAGAAAACTAATACTGCTTATTGTATATAAACATAATAAAAACTTTTTTCTCTTATTTCTTAAATTTGACAAAAATCGTTCACAATTTAGGTAAAGTCATAAACCTTTTCTCCCCCTCTAGAAGACTTCCTGCCCCCTGCGGCGCGTTGCCTCTTTGTTTATGCCGCTCGGTCACTGTGTCTTTTTGACCCATAGCTCCATTCTTGTTTTTATTTTATTAAAAAATTAATGAAAATTAAAATAATTAATGTACGAAGGAGATAATTTTTTGTAAAAATGTATAATTTTGTGATTGAGGAAGTCAAAAATTCCCAAAAACATAGAGCTATAATAACAAGTACAAATTTGCATTTTAAGATGTAAAAGGTCCAAAAGTCCAGGTATGTACATTCTAGGGTTAATAAAAGTAAACGGATTTTAATGTTCTTAAAATGACCAGTAAAAATTAAAACCTAAAATGTATGAGATTTTGCCTACAAGATAGTTACTCACCAGGTACAGTACTAAATCCAAAAAAGAAGTCTTTATCATGTGGAAACAAACACAGATTTGACAGGTTTACAAAGTCGGAGAAGGGAACTTGCATTCTTGCTTCATACTGAGATATATCACTCTCAGGTGTTTCGCCGAAGTTTCTGCATGCCTGAACATAGAAATATCGTTGTTTAGATCGAGAGAACTTGTTACTAGCAATGTGTATTATTTCTTCAAAATTCGATCAGTGGAAAAAAAATAGTATGAGATCATGTAAATATTACTTGGATCAAATAAATTAACTTGAATATTAAACGTAATTTTCCTATGTGTAGGAGTGCCACTATACTGGCCACGCACTTTAATAGTACTTAAAAATAGAATCTTATTTATTACGGGTTATTCTTTAAAAGTATTAGATTTATTTTGCATTGTATTAAGATATTATGTTATATTTACCCTCTTTTATCCTTTTTATAAGCATTTCTTTAATTTGTGTTACAATAAAAGAAATTACAACTTAAAACCATACAAACAAGCAGTTTAAAAAAGTAAAATATTACTTTTAAGGTAGTAAAATATGCTAAAATATAACAAAAAAATTAATAAAAATTATATAAATCTATAATAACCTGTATGAAGAAAAGCTTAGGAATTCCTTTCAAAGCTTCACTGTCTTTTAAAGGTCCCCAAAGTTTGCTAACATGATACAAATCATCTTTAGCATGTAACATTCCATAAGACATTCCATGGGTCAGCACGAAGACAAAGAGACTTCCACAGTCTTCATAGCTTTTGTGCTCAGCATCTGTAAATTGTTAAGAAGACTAATATCATAAGCAACAAAACATACAAGTAATTCTATTTTTATTTAAAAATATACCAAACTGTTTGAATAATAAATAGTTGTATTTGATTTTTAAATTGTTATCTCAAATTATTTAAAAAATATATTAATAGTACGTAACTAATTTTTACGAACTAGATATGTGAAAAGAACGAAGAAAATTATTATTGATTATTTTCTTACATTCATTGATGACTTGCTTGATTTTATCAGTAGTTAGGTCATTACAAACTTGAACCTTAAATCCCAGTGACTCTTTAAAAGTGTCTTTAAGACTTTCAACATCAGTTTGAGTTCCTTCTCGATGCATGTTCACGTTATAGTAGTTTTCCTGGTTGAAAACTAATACCATTCCTGGAGTGGTTTTCTTTGAAAGTTCTAAGCTGAAATCAGTAATAAATACATCTCAATTATTGTTATAAGCATCCCACACAGCACTCTACATCCAATAAATATACATAGGATATCCGTATATCCCAAATATATCCCATCAAGTTCAAAGGAACTTAAAACGTCTATAGGATATACGAAAAGGATATTTAAAAAAATCTGCAATTAACTGATATATTTGTTTTTTACTTTGTATTTATCATGCACTTTGATTTTAATGGGGATTCTTAGTTTAAGAGTAAGTTTTAAATGTCCTCAAAACATCCCAGAAATGTCAACCGGTGGATATAAACTTTTTCCAAATTATTCTGAATTAGAATTTTTACGATAATTTACTAAGGTTATTACCGAAACCATTATTTTTTATAATTATTTAAATTATTAAGTTATTATTTATTTTGAATTTTTGTATATTCATAGATATCCTAAAGACATCCAGGTGCCTGTCCACCAGGGGGCACCTCCAATTAGTGAATTCTAAATTAAGATAATTTTTTTAATATTTTAACTACTTATTATTTTTCTGAATCTGAAATGTATTAGTTTTATGCAGTTAACTAAATTTAAAAAGCTAAAGACATAAAAAGTGAAAATTTAAATAATTAACATAATTTAATTTTAGAAAGCGATTACTAACATTTCAAGGCAGACTTCAAAATTTTGATATTATTCCCGGCATATTTATTTTATGTTTAACATTTTATGTACGTAGGTCTTGGTGGTAGTAACAACATCGTAAGTCATTTGACTTTGGCAAAAGCCTAGAATTTCCTCTAAACTGGGGGTTGGGTTTAGAGGCTGTTAATTAAAAAAAAGATAGAAAAAAAAAGGAAAAGTAAATAAAAGCAACCCCATTATACCCCCCCCCTAAATTTAAACAATTTCCGACCATTTAGCATCGATTTCAATTTTGACATAACCAAAAAAATGTCCCGTAGACATCCAATGGGCCTGTTATGGCGCGACATATAATTCCTATGGGACAGCTATAGGACGAACACTTTGTAGATTTACGTGGTATATCTAAGTGGATATCCTATAAATATTTATAGGATATTTAGTGCTGTGTAAATTATATATTACTAATTTCAAAACAATTACAATTACACTTTTGAAATGTTATTTTAAATTGGTAATTAAAATTAAATTAAAATGGGGTACAGCTAAACCAAGTAGCAGATCTAATTTACTTAAATTGAATTCATTTCTCATTAAAATAATTATGTATATTAAAATATAAACTATTATGATATTTTTTTTAATATCATTGATAATTTTAAGCAATTATCTTTATAGGGTGTATGCGCATGACGTCATATTTATTGCGCTTGGAGGCCATACTGGAGTAGTGAATAACATTGCTCAGCATAGAACAAACTTCATTTAAGCCAAATTTCTTTGTAAAATGGGTTAATTTTTGGTTAATTGTTATTTTTACACACAATTGAGATACTAATTTAACATATTTAAAGCATCAACGCTCTCAAAAATATTGCATAGTGTTTTTAAACTGGCAAAATGTCCTATTTTGTGTCCTATGCTACCCATGTTATTGAGTTATCAAATATGGCGTCGACTTTAACATGAATGCATAGACCCTATATTTTAAATATTATTTATTTATATAGAAAAGTAAGACACATTAAAAATAAGCATTTAATTCGTCCTTTTCAGTGATAGGTTTACTTGAAATATATTTAAATATATAATTTAAAAATACAAATAATACATAAACATTGCAAAATACTCACACTTTTAGTCCAACTGTTTCATTGTGATAATTTTGTACGTTGGTAGCCATTGTTATTGCCAACTAAAAAGAAATAACATTTAAAAGAAAAAACAATATACATACCTACAAACAAATATTTAAAAAAAGGTTTTTATTCTAAGAAATAAGAATTAGTTTCATGTTATAATTGTTTTACAAAACAAAATAATTGCGTAAATTACTATTTTTGATAGCTTCTTTTTAAACTACATTTTCAATATATTGATAATGTATTAGTAAAGAAATTATTAAAGCTAATGAATCTAATACATTTAGAAATTGTTAGTAATTAAATTTTAACGAATATAACAATTATTTTTTCATGAAATTTAATTTTTGCATACAAACACAAATCTTAAAATGTTACCAAGATTTTATAGTTTTTTTTAATAAATTTTAGTTTAATATAACACCTTTTATTCTATTAATTCCACACGGAAAAAATTATCTAATTACTATTTAGACTTTTTTCATAATAAATTCTTTAGATACAAACTAAACATTTTAGAATCTAAAGAGTTAACTATTTACCGCTAAAGAATTTACGTTTGTACTAACGAATTACTCTTTAAACTTTTTGCAAGAGAGTTATTGTTTAGTACTAAGTTATTTATATGTATCTAAATAATTTCTTAAAATTATGTTTTCCGTGCACCTATTTCATATTTATAGTGAAAAGTTAAAATTTTAGTACACTCTCTTTAAAAATTATTAAATATTTCATATACACATTTATATAAAATAACGCAACAAAAATTTTTCCCTTCATCGAGATATTTTGAAGTGACAATTTTTTAATTTTTTTATTTTTATTTAAAATAAACCAAATACTTTCATAATTTACTGCTATGTACCTCTCGTAAAATAAATAAACGCAGCACTTTTTTATAAAAATTACAGTTAACCCTAGAATGTATAGACCTGGACTTTTGGACCTTTTACATCTTAAAATGCAAATTTGTACTTGTTATTATAGCTCTATGTTTTTGGGAATTTTTGACTTCCTCAATCACAAAATTATACATTTTTACAAAAAATTATCTCCTTTGTACATTAATTAGTTTAATTTTCATTAATTTTTTAATAAAATAAAAACAAGAATGGAGCTATGGGTCAAAAAGACACAGTGACCGAGCGGCATAAACAAAGAGGCAACGCGCCGCAGGGGGCAGGAAGTCTTCTAGAGGGGGAGAAAAGGTTTATGACTTTACCTAAATTGTGAACGATTTTTGTCAAATTTAAGAAATAAGAGAAAAAAATTTGTATTATGTTTATATACAATAAGCAGTATTAGTTTTCTTTTTGCCTTGCTTGGAAAACTTACATTTTATCTAAAGGTTTGTTGTTTCTCAATAAATACTTCAATTTTATTTTACAAGGAATTTTATATTGACTTCATAAAAGCTCAATAAGTAAAAAGAAAATATGAAGTATAGGCATTTTATAACATAATAATATATATAATTTTACTAAAAACAATTTCAGAAATATTAATTTCTTCAAAAACTGCAATAAAAACAGCTAATTTTTGCGTGAAAAAAAGGGGGGGAAAAGCAAGAGAGAGAGAGAGAGAGAGAGGGGTAGAAAGAAAAGAAGTGAACGAACGAACGAATGAAAGAATGAATGAATGAATGAATGAATGAATGAATGAATGAATGAATGAATGAATGAATGAATGAATGAATGAATGAATGAATGAATGAATGAATGAATGAATGAATGAATGAATGAATGAATGAACGAACGAACGAACGAACGAACGAACGAACGAACGAACGAACGAACGAACGAACGAACGAACGAACGAACGAACGAACGAACGAACGAACGAACGAACGAACGAACGAACGAACGAACGAACGAACGAACGAACGAACGAACGAACGAACGAACGAACGAACGAACGAACGAACGAACGAACGAACGAACGAACGAACGAACGAACGAACGAACGAACGAACGAACGAACGAATGAATCAATGAATGAATGAATGAATGAATGAATGAATGAATGAATGAATGAATGAATGAATGAATGAATGAATGAATGAATGAATGAATGAATGAATGAATGAATGAATGAATGAATGAATGAATAAATGAATGAATGAATGAATGAATGAATGAATGAATGAATGAATGAATGAATGAATGAATGTATGAATGAATGTATGTATGAATGAATACAGTATCGATATTATTTGCTATATTAGATTAATATAAGATATTATGTCATATTTTCATTTCTTTTATAAATTAAACGCAAACTAATTTATTATTCTGTAATAGGCAACATTGAACAGTTTTTCTTTTTTTTTTTTTTTTTATTATAATTTTTGAAATGTAATATACATGTACCCTAGCTAATAATAAATTTTATAGCGAACTCTGAAAATATTAGCAAATGAATATTTACTGATTATAAAAGTTAAATATATTTTGAATGAAACTATATTTATGCAGCAGTTTTAGGCGTGTGCTTGATTGTGCGTATGTACGTGACAGAGAGTGAGTGAGAGAGAGAGAGAGAGAGAGAAGAGAGAGAGAGAGAGAGAGAGAGAGAGAGAGAGAGAAAGAGAGAGAGAGAGAGAGAGAGAGATATGGCTATACTATAATACCGTAAAGTAATAGCGCTATTTTTTTCTTACATAACGTACAGGATATAATAAAATAATCGTAAGTAATATTTAGCATATAGAAAATTTTCTTTTTCTTATTCTGAAGTTGTATCGCATATTATGTAAAAAGGTAAAAGGGTATTATTTTTATTAGTATATAAATTTTGAATTAAATTAAGATTGAAAATAAAAGCAAAACAGTAAAACGTAAAATTCCATTGAATATTTTGAACTTCGCTTAGAACCCACTAGACAACCATAATTTATTGCTCTAAATTTGTCATGGTGGCGGAAGTAAATTCTCCCCTTTTTATTTTAGGAACCATAAAATCTTTACCTGATGAAAGGAAATGTATAAAATAAAGAAAAGGTTTTTTAATTTTTTCAATTAAAAAATATTTGAATAATAATCAGTTCAGAATGTTCTGAAGAATATTTTTAATGAATTACAAATATTTAGAAACAAAAATGATATTTCTAGCATTATTATAGCCAAAGATATAAGGAAATAAAAAGAATGGGTCTTTTTGTCCTCTTGCACCGTTAAAGGTTCTGTTTTTATCAAACCATTCTGGGGTAATAGAGCTTGGTTTATTAGGTAAATTGTTTTCAAAAAGGTAGAGAGGTGCACCAGACGGCTGGTCAAACAAGCATAAATATTTAAATGTTCACACATATGAGAGATATAAGAGAGCGGAGACCTCCAGCAGTAGACACTAGAGCTGTGGAAACCGCTAAAAATTACAAAACCGGATAATCGCTTTTATTTTTTATCGGTTCGATTAAATCGATTAAAAACAAAACGATTCGGTTTTCGATTTTGTCGGTTTTTTCAGTCATTATTTCGATTTTTACTTTAAAAATCGGTTTACAAAATTCGATTTTGACCATCTAAAAATAAAAATCGATTCGTAAAGGTCATTTGTTATAAAAAAATCGAATATTATGATAAACCGAATAACAAAATTAAAAATCGAATTTTTACTATTTATTATTATTTACTTGGAATCGTTAGATTTGCATTTCTTTAATACAATTTTAAAGTTTCTTTAATGATATTCAGTTTTATATTTAATCTTTGCTCCCAAACTAAAAATAAAAAATATTGAATATAACTTTCTTTATCTTAATTTATATTTGAAACCAAAATTAAAAATTTTGAATTAGCACTTACGATTCACACAATTTTTTGTATTCCATTGTTTTAAAAATAATTCTTGTTTAATTTATGCAACTATATTATATTTTTTATTTAAAAAGTATTTACAATAAAATTAGTCACCTGTGCAAAATGAAGATCTAAAAAATGCGTATTGAACACAGTATAATATTATGGACTTAGGTACAGAAGGGAAGGAAAGCTAGGCTATTGTACTTTACATGTACCGTTGAAAATGTATTGGAGTACAGGTAGGTAAAAAAATGAAGGAGTGGTTGGTCAGTTCGTCAGTAAAAGCTGCATGATCATAGAATGTTCTTCCTACTCTTCTTGCTCTTTTTTTTTCTTTCACATAAGTGAAAAAAGAAATAATGATAATATAAAAGAAAAGAAAGAAAGAAATTAAAGTTTTTTTTAAGTTTAGGAAAGAAAAATTCACACAATCGCGCCTACTATTCAACTAATTATCAGCAAATTAAACAATGGATATAATAAAGTTGCAATTAAAACGTTATTACGTTTTTTCTATATCGTTATATATACATATAAATGAATGAATGAATGAATGAATGAATGAATGAATGAATGAATGAATGAATGAATGAATGAATGAATGAATGAATGAATGAATGAATGAATGAATGAATGAATGAATGAATGAATGAATGAATGAATGAATGAATGAATGAATGAATGAATGAATGAATGAATGAATGAATGAATGAATGAATGAATGAATGAATGAATGAATGAATGAATGAATGAATGAATGAATGAATGAATGAATGAATGAATGAATGAATGATTGAAATACTTTCTCTCCCTCTCTCTCTCTCTCTCATTGACTCATTCCATTTTTTTTTATTCCCGTCGATATTAAAGACAACATTAAAAAAAATTATAATATATAAAAATTATGATAAAACCTAAAAATGTATTGCTTGAATTTTTGTACATATGAAATATAGTAAAGTATATTCCAATATAAAACTAAAATCATTTTGCAAACCTGTATAATTTATAATATATAAATATTTTGTTTAATTTACAAATGTCAGGCTTACAATTCATATACAGAGGTAAAAAAAAAGAAAAAGGTATATAAACGGCAGTGGGGTTGAAAGGGAGCTACAAACCCTCAGGCGTCCAGCTGGTATGTGTTATGCGTGCTGAAGGAAGGTGCTAAACACATCATTAAATTTGGAGGTAGAATTTTAAAACTGTGATTTTTGCTCCTCAAATTCAAATTTTCATTATAATTACCTTTCTTTAATTAAAAATGGTACGATTTTTAAGTTTTTAATAACTTTAAATACTTGATTTTTTTTTCATATTTAAAAAAACCATACTAAAATACTAATTATAAGCAAATCCAAATATATATAAATATATCTGTTTAAAATTTGCAGATTATATAAGACTGTGTTTTTTATTCTTCTTAAAATACTCTAAAAAACTAACTAAGAGTAAACTTAATAAATTATAGCTTCATTGCCTAGAACACGAACGTTTGGTATACTAAAATTTGTTAAAATACAATAAAAAATTAATTTTCTAACTTAGATTTTTGTCTTAATAAATTTTTATTTTGCTATTCATGTACAGCTATTGCTATTCATGTATTTTCTACTACATTTTGAATACAATATGATGTTTGTAACATTGTATTAGATTTAAGAAAGACTTTTGCATACATGCAAAAATGGGTATTTTCCGTGTTTCATACAAATTGCAGTAAAATTTTAGCAATATATTTGACATCAGCATAAAATTTGCATTTAGGAATAATTTTTCACGATTCAAAATCTTTAAATAGAGAAACGCCCCCTTTTAATAATTCATGAATTTCTAAAAAACTATACGTTGCATCAAAAACTTGTAATGACGAAAAATGTGTATAATTATACAGTACACTTTGTGTATAAATTTTAGGCCATTTGAAATGTTTTTAACAATTTCCCAACGCTTTGAAGGAGTTTAAACAGAGAAATTTTTAAAGTACAATATTTTTATTATGATGTTTTACTTTACTTTTAAAATTTCTCTGTTTAAAATTCTTCTAAGCGTTGGGAAATTGTCAAAAACATTTCAAATGACCTAAAATTTATACACAAAGTGCATTATATAATTCTACACATTTTTTGTCATTACAAGTTTTTGATGCAACGTATAGTTTTTTAGTAATTCATCAATTATTAAAAGGGGGCGTTCCTTGATTTAAAGATTTTGAATCGTGAAAAAATATTCCTAAATGTAAATTTTATGCTGATGTCAAATATATTGCTAAAATTTTACTGCGATTTGTATTAAACATACTGAAAATGAAAATACCCATTTTTGCATGTATGCAAAAGTCTTTCTTAAATCTATTACAATGTTACAAACATCATATTGTATTCAAAATGTAGTAGAAAATACATAAATAGCAATAGCTGTACATGAATAGCAAAATAAAATTTGGTACGACAAAAACGTAAGTCAGAAATTAATTTTTTATTGTATTTTAACAAATCTTACTATCAAATTAATGTTCGTATTCTAGGCATACTAAATTATTTATGTAATCTCGTTTTGAAAGTATTTAAAAAAATGCATTCTTTTATGCAAATTGTAAAACTAAAAAACATATATTCAATTTTGCATATAAACAGTATTTTAGTACGATTTTTATATAACAAAGGAATAAAAAAACTGGTATTTTAAGGTCTTAAAATGTTATATTATATCTATTCCCACCTCTCCCTTCTCCCCAATACCTCATCACTCAAAGAGGTTTCAATGTAAAAGTCGATGCAGTATTGTACAGGTACACTTCTACAATTACATTTGTGTTTTATTTTAGGTGAGGGGTCATTTGCTACCTGACCAGGAGACCCTCATTATTTTATGCATGAATTAATATTGAGATTTCAAAGAACCAATTACAGTGAATTATAATTATTACAGTTGTTTTGTTAATGAAAATCCAAAAATATACATTTTTTTATCGTCATTCTAGCGTCATTTTTATTATTTATTGGTAATAATTTTGAAGTATTTAACTTGCTTTTTTTCTTGAAAACGAAGCTATAGAACAACCTATAGAATCAATCTGTAGGTGCGTGTATTTTCAAAAAAAAAACCGTATGCATTTTAAATCACTTTAACTTTTCCTAGTAGTGTAGATATTACACCTTACATATAGGTAGTCTGGTCAGGAAATCATACGCTTTTTGTATGATTAAATATATTTTTAGCTGCACCCACCGATACAAGGCTAATTTTTTTATATGTAAAATTCAATTATTTTTTTTAGTGACACGCGCATATTTAACTTTGTTGCACTGCTTTGTAGAATCAATCAGGAAATTTGTAAATTGGTTTTACAAGTGTTTTTGTTGTTGCAGTTTTTCAGTAAAATATATTGTAAATAATTTAAAAAAAAATGAAAAAAAAATTAAATATAAAAATATATATAAAATAATAATGTATTAGTAAAAGAGCAAGAAATCAGGGTAACTTTAATCAAAAAGAACATATTCAGAATTCATTTACCGTAGTTGTGAAAATAATAGACGGGTTTTATTTTAGTTGAGGCCCGAGTTATCGTCAGCGCGGTGTAAAGAACGGGGAAAAAAATGTACATCAGGTATATGTCCAGAATCTTATCAAAATATTTTTGCACCTGCAGTCTTGCACTGCCCGATTCGAGGAGTCTAAATCTAAATTCACCTTCTATAAAAAAAATTGTCATTGAGATGACGTGATCAAAAATGATAACTAAATTTTAAATTTTGCTTGGGAAAATATAAGCTGCAATGCATGTTAACAAAATATAATATGAATGAATAAAAATGTAATAAAAATATGTTATTATAATTTATTAATAACATACATAGTATAATGTTACACTATATTGTGTAATAAATAATTATATATTAACTTTATATTTTTGTTAAATTATTCATCTAAAATGACTATTATTCTTTTGATTTTTTATTTTTTTTTCGATTTTTTAAGGGTTATTTTTTTTTAAAAAATCGAATTATTTTGACGGTTTTTATATATAAGAAATACGATTAATCGATATTTTTAAAGTTCGGTTTTTGATGGTTTTAAAATCGTTAATCTTCAATTCGATTTTTAATTTTCGATTTTCGGTTATATGCAATAACTCGAAACCGGTTTTTATATTTCATGAAACCGGTTTTCAAAATAAACCGGATTAAATCCACAGCTCTAGTAGACACACCTTACTTTTGTGAAAATTATTTTCTAGCAATTTCATTCGTGCGGCATATTCGGCAAAATCCTTTTGTTCCATTTTATAACAATTGTAATGTACAGTTTCGATCAAATGAATAGTTACCATTTAAACTCGAAGTTTTTTACCGCGTTAAATTTTGTTCAATTTTGCAACCTTGTTTATGATTATTCATTGAACTCTATATTCTCAATCACATCTATATTCAAATTCATTGAGTCTATATATTGTAATAGTTGACAAATACACCACAAGAAGTCACCTGTGATGCACTCAGGTAGACAATCCGGCGGGTAAATATTTTGCTTGCTTGCTTGCTCATTCTCTCTCTCTCTCTCTCTCTCTCTCTCTCTCTCTCTCTCTCTCTCTCTCTCTCTCTCTCTCTCTCTCTCTCTCTCTCTCTCTCTCTCTCTCTCTCTCTCTCTCTCTCTCTCTCTCTCTCTCTCTCTCTCTCTCTCTCTCTTCTAAGAAATGCATTTAATGTTTTTTTATGTTTCAAAATAACTGCTGACTTACCGATTTGCCCGATTAAGAGATTAAAATTAAGATTTTTTTTTTTATCATTTATATCAATATGATTTGTAATGACATCAATTTGGTAAGAAAATAGTTCGAAACTTGTTATCAAACAAATACTTGAAAGCATTTCTCACAAGAGAAAGAGAGCAACCAAGCAAGAAAAATATATACCCGCCAGATTGTCTACCTGAGTGCATCACAGGTGACTTCTTGTGGTGTCTTTGTCAACTATTACAATATATAGACTCAATGAATTTGAATATAGATGTGATTTAGAATATAGAGTTCAATGAATAATCATAAACAAGGTTGCAAAATTGAACGAAATTTAACGCAGTAAAAAAACATCGAGTTTAAATGGTAACTATTCATTTAATCGAAACTGTACATTTATGCAAATTGCAACTGATATTATTATTATTATTTTTTGCTCTTCAATAGTCTTTCTTAGTTTTTAACTTATTCTAACAAAAGTTTTTTTATGTAAATGCTTATTTTTTATCCATGTTCATATAAATCTGATTTATAGAATTAATAGTTTAATTGAGAATTAATTTAAAAAATTTATATTATAAATAAACAAATAATAATTATAATATTGTATTATTATTAATTTAAGTGAACAAGTTGATAAGATTTATACCTTAGCTTGTAAATTGTAAACAATTTTAAACAATAATTAAAAAAAAAATTAACAAATTTTTAATGATTTTCAAGTGTCTGTGTTTGTCGTTGCAATGTCTGGGAAATAGACCCAAAAAACCTTTGTAGAGTGAAATGCTGTATATATATATATGTCTGCGATTCTGTATTACTCGGGTTGTCAATAAATTTATATAAATGCTTAAATTTATTTGCAATTAATAATAATTTAGCGTGATAATAAAAAAATAAAATTTTGATATGATAATTTGCGGCATTTGGTCTAATTGCAAATTTATGCTTTGGTAATATGCAAAACTCTAGTTATATACACCATAAGTGCTCATTTTTATTTCTCTCTACTTTTTTTTCTTATCAAATTAAACAATATAATGCCAGCAGAACAATTATTACCTAAATTTATTGTTATTTGTGATGCAGAAAAAATATTTAGAGATTTAATATTATTATTTCATATCAATTATAGAAAAAATACCATCAAAATATATATTGCTCACCTTCGCTGTCTAGCAACTACAGCTTTATTTTTAGTTAAAACCAAATACAAAAAATTATATTTATGGTACGAAAGCAGAAAAAGTGTAATAAAAATTATCGACAGGTATATATCTTAGCAAAGAAGCAAAGTTTAACTAGTTTCATATGATGAAGTGCACAATGGTGTGTATCCCGCTTCTACCAACGTCATTATCTAAAAAAATAATGATTTTTAGATCGTTTTTAACTCAATAGCTCGTGTATTTTGAAGGCTCGTTTACGCTCTTAACTCGAGTTTGCCTGATTTTAAGCCGATAAAACTAGAAAAAGCTCAAAACTCGTTTTTCTGGTTCTTTCAGATCGAATACTCGAAAATGTTGCAACGAGTTCGAGTTTGTCTTAGTTTAAATTTACAGCTGTAATAAAAAGGTTATTTTATATGTAAGGTTTTTGTGCATAATTTTTTTTTAAATCATTATATTTATAATTATAATTTTATAAATAAAAATACACTTCAAAAATTATTTACCTAACATCTAATCTGTAAGTTCACAAAAATAAAATCTTTGATTGTTACACGGAAATTTATTTTTATCTATGTTAGGTAAATAAATTCTTTATTTTGCAATAGCTACAATTTAATTTGGACCATACATGTACTAATAAACTACAATTCCACCTAATATAAGTGAGTCACAACTTTATTGTGACACGCAGTGCACCTGCATTAGGTATTATATTGTAGTACAATATTACCTGTGTTCTAGGTATACATATATATCTATATTACATTTTTAGTATTGATATATATTTTTTCATCCAAGGTCATTGATAAGCTTAAGTATATAATTTTAATTTCACGTCATTTTCTTATCTGGTTTCAATTTTCTTCTTATCACTTAATATATAGAAATTGCAAACGTGGCAAATATTACATTTTTTTTTTTAATTTTTCTAAAAGGGTTTCAAATATTTACTTAATTACTTACTGCATTTAAAAAAATAAAATTTTAAGTGGAATTTATAAGTTTTTCTTTATTACGCAAGAGCTTTATAAAATTAGCTTAAAAAGCTTAGTAGAATAAAATATTTTGTTATAAGTTTCATCAATAGTTAATTTTTGTATTTGTAAATATAGATATAATTGTAAATACCAAGCTTTCATATAGACCAGTATTTTTTTCTCAACAAATATATATAAAAAATATTTTTTAGGACTTAAAAACTTAAATTTAAAAAAGTAATTAAAAGTTCTTACCTTGCTTGTTTGTTGCTAAGCGGCTGCAGATTTAATAAATGTCCACATCACCAGTTTGATATCAAATGTGTGTGTCTTCTATCTCTAGATTATCGCATTTTATCAATATGACGTCATTCTATTAATTTCACGAAAATATGTAACAAAGTTTGATTTAAAATTTATTATTATATATTATAGTGTATATGCATTCATGTTAAAGTCGACGCCATATTGAATAACTCAATAACAAAGGCAGCATAGAAAACTCATTTTGCCAGTTTAAAAACACTATGCAATATTTTTAGGAGCATTGATGTTGTAAATATGTTGAATAAGTACTTCAAGTATGTGAGAAAAATAACATGAACTAAAAAGTATCAAAGTTTCCAAAGTAAATTGGCTGAAATGAAGTTTTTCTATGCTGAACAATGGTATTTACTACTGCAATATGGCCTCGAAGCGCACTATATATGCTTTAATGCACATACACTGGACCCCTCTATAATACTTAAATCCAAAAGAATGACTTAAATATTTATAACTACTAATCCAATGATCTGTTAAGTATGGTTATATTTTTGATCACATGATCTTTATAACTAGGTAATATATTATATATATGCTTAGCATTTTATTTTAAATTGCATGGCTTTTTCTTATCAATTTAATTTTTTTCTTAACCTTTAATATAGAATTTTTATATGTATATGGCAATTAAATATTATATTTTGTTATTTAATTTAATAAAAAGTGGTTTTAAAGAAATACTTATTTAATTTATGTATTTAAAGCAAAACATTTACACACACACACACAAACATATATATATATATATATATATATATATATATATATATATATATATATATATATATATATATATATATATATATACACATATATATACATATATATAAATATATATATATATATATATATATATATATATATATATATATATATATATATATATATATATATATATATATATATATATATATATATATAACCAAGATTTTTCAAGTTTTCTACTTAAATTTTAATTTTATGTAACACCTTTTAATAAATAGTTTCTTCTCATTTCATCTAAGTCCTATTTACAGTGAAAAGCTAAATTTGTAGTATACACTTTTTAAAATTTATTAAATATTTCGTATATACATTTAAATAAAAAAACATAGCAAACTTTTTCCCTTCATCGAGATATTTTGAATTAAAAATTTTTTTTATTTTTTTATTTTTATATAAAATAAACCGATTATTTGCATAATTTGGTGCTGTGTACCTCTCGTAATATAAATAAACGCAGCATTTTTTATAAAAATTTCAGTTTATAGAGATTGGTATTGTTTTTAAAGTAGAGAGAGAGAGGTGCAGCAGACGGCTGGTCAAGTAGGCAAGCATAAATATTTTGGTGCTCACTCATACAAATGATATAAGAATGCGGCGAATTGCAGCAGTAGACATACCTAACTGTTTTGACAATTATTTTCTAGCGATTTTATTCGCGCGGCATATTCAGCATAATCCTTTTATTCTATTTTATAACAATTGTAGTGTACATGTATATAATATATTATTTAATAATTCATATTCAAAATGCAACTAATATAATTATTTATTGTTCTTCAATATTCTTTTTTAGTTTTCCACTTATTCTTACAGAGTTTTTTTTATATAAATGCTTATTTTATCTATGTTCATATAAATCTGATATACAGAACTTATAGTTTAATTGAGAATTATATTTAAAATATATATATATTATAAATAAACAAAAAATAACAGTCTTGTATTATTACCTTAAGTGAACAAGTCGATAAGGTTATACCTTGGCTTGTAAAATGTAAACAATTTTAAATAATAATAAAAAAAGTTAACAAATTTTTTATGATTTTCAAGTGTCTGTGTTTGTCGTTAAAATGTCTGGGCAGTAGACCCAAAATACCCTTTGTAGAGTAAAATGCTGTATATATGTCTGCGATTCTGTATTACTCGGGTTGTCAATAAATTTATATAAATGTTTAAATTTATTTGCATTTAATAATTAAGCGTGATAATAAAAAAAAATATTTGAATTGATAAGTTGCGGTATTTGGTCTAATTGCAAATTTATGCTTTGGTAATATGCAAAACTTTAGTTATATACACCATTAGTGCTCATTTATATTTCTCTCTACTTTTTTTTTCTTATGAAATTAAACAATATAATGCCATCAGAACAATTATTACCTAAATTTATTGTTATTTGTGATGCAGAAAAAATATTTAGAGATTTAACATTATTATTTCATTAAATATAGAAAAAATACCATCAAAATATATATTGCGCACCTTCGCTGTCTAGCAACTACAGCTTTATTTTTATAAAAACCAAATACAAAAAATTATATTTATGGTACGAACGGGGAAAAAGTGTAATAAAAATTATTGACAGTTATATATTTTAGCAAAGAAGCAAAGTATAACTAGTTTCATATGATGCAGTCAACAATGGTGTATCCCGCTTCTACTAACTTAAATATGTTTAAAAAAAAGAATGATTTTTATTTCGTTTTCAACTACATAGCTCGTGTATTTTGAAGGCTCGTTTACGCTCTTAACTCGAATTGGCCTGATTTCAAGCTGATAAAACTAGAAAAAGCTCAAAACTCGTTTTTCCTGGTTCTTTCAGATCGAATACTTGAAAATGTTAAACTGAGTTCGAGTTTGGCTTGTTTTAAATTTACAGCTCTAATAAAAATGGTATTTAATATGTAAGGCTTTTGTGCATAAATTTTTTTTAAATCATCGTATTTAATATTATAATTTTATAAATAAAAATACATTTAAAAAATTATTTACCTATCATCTAATCTGTAAGTTCACAAAAATAAAATCTTTGATTGTTACACGGAAATTAATTTTTATCTATGTTACGTAAATAAATTCTGTATTTTGCAATAGCTACAATTTAATTTGAACCATACATGTACTAATAAACTACAATACCACCTAATATAAGTGAGTCACAACTTTATTGTGACACGCAGTGCACCTGCATTAGGTATTATATTGTAGTACAATATTACCTGTGTTCTAGGTATACATATATATCTATATTACATTTTTAGTATTGATATATATTTTTACATCCAAGGTCATTAATAAACTTAAGTATATAATTTTAATTTCACGTCATTTTCTTATCTAGTTTCAATTTTCTTCTTATCACTTAATATATAGAAATTGCAAACGTGGCAAATATTACATTTTTTTTTTATTTTTTCTAAAAGGGTTTCAAATATTTACTTAAATTACTTACTGCATTTAAAAAAATAAAATTTTAAGTGGAATTTATAAGTTTTTTTTATTACGCAAGAGCTTTATAAAATTAGCTTAAAAAGCTTAGTTGAATAAAATATTTTGTTATAAGTTCATCAATAGTTAATTTTTGTATTTGTAAATATAGATATAATTGTAAATACCAAGCTTTCATATTGACCAGTATTTTTTTCTCAACAAATATATATAAAAAATATTTTTTAGGACTTAAAAACTTAAATTTAAAAAAGTAATTAAAAGTTCTTACCTTGCTTGTTTGTTGCTAAGCGGCTGCAGATTTAATAAATGTCCACATCACCAGTTTGATATCAAATGTGTGTGTCTTCTATCTCTAGATTATCGCATTTTATCAATATGACGTCAAACTATTAATTTCACGAAAATATGTAATAAAGTTTAATTTAATTTTTTTTATCATAAATATATACTATTTTGTATATGCATTCATGTTAAAGTCGACGTCATGTTGGCCTCCTCAATAACAAAGGCAGCATAGAAAACTCATTTTGCCTGTTTAAAATCACTATGCAATATTTTTGAGAGCATTGATGTTGAAATTTTATTGAATAAGTACCTTTAGTATGTGAGAAAAATAACATGAACTAAAAATTAACCAATTTTCTAAAGTAAATTGTCTTAAATGAAGTTTTTCTTTGCTGAACAATGTTATTTACTACCATAATACAGGGGCGAATCAAGGGGGTGGCGGTGGTGGTGACTGCCACCCCCCAAACGGCCCACGTGGGTGGAAAAAATGAGCCAAAATTGAAAACAATTTAGTCCAAAACAAAAAAAAATTTTACGCCTTTGTCGCAACTTTTGTTGCTGCCTTAAAGCTTGCGAATAAGAGTTTGAATCCTGAATATAACATAAAATAATTTGTTTACCGTACCCTATGTAGTTGTCATTAGATCAGGATAGTATATCAGAGATATAGTTCAATTATAGCTTGGACATCCATGAAATAATTTGATCGCCATAAGAAACTAAAATATTTTTTGGCAAATTTTATAATATATATCTCAAGATATTTTTACATCCAAATATAAGTTATTTTTTTACCTTTATTAAAATAATAATAAATAATTTTAAAATTGCAAAACAATTTATAGTAAATTGATTTACAAAAAGAAAACCTTTTTTTTAATAATTAATTTACATTTTACACATTTTTTTTCCAGTATAATTTTTTAAGCAAATAACCTTAATTTATTTTGCAAAGAAATCATAAAAAATAGAAAGTATTTCAGAAATTATTTTGTCTTACTTTTACTCTTTTTTTTCCGGTTAAAAAAATCTACCAAATAATTTTTTATAATGTCAGATTTTTTTTTATAAGGATAATATTTTTGCCTTTTTATTCCAAAAAGAAACTGGCCGAATAATTTTTTCGCCTGCGGTGCGCTGTTCCCCCCAGTTATTTTTCTGGCAGAACCTCCCCCCCCTCCCCAAACAAAATTCATGGAGGCGCCCCTGCTCCAATATGGTCTCAAAGCGCACTATATATTGTTTAATTCAGATACACCGGACACTTATAATCCAAAATAATAACTCATACATGTTTAAATACTAATCCAATGATCTGTTACGAATGGTAATAACTTTGATGACATGATTTTTATAAGTAGGTAATATATAAGCTTAGCATTTTATTTTAAATTGCATGGCTTTTTCTTATCAAGTTAAATTTTTTCTTATCTCTTAATATAAAATTTTTATACATGGCAAGTATTATATTTTTTTATTTAATGTATTAAAAAGTGGTTTTAAAGAAATACTTTAAAAAATATTGTATTTTAGGCAAAACATATATATATATATATATATATATATATACATATATATATATATATATATATATATATATATATATATATATATATATATATATATATATATATATATATATATATATATATATATTATATATATATATATATATATATATATATATATATATATATATATATATATATATATATATATATGTTAAAAATAATTTTTTTTTATCCCTGGCAAATTAAGTGTATCCATGGATACTTTTTATTCATGGGAAACTATTTTCCATGGACAAATTGCCTATGGATAGTTTTTTTCCCATGGATAGAAACAGCTAGAAACCATATCCATGGGGAAAATGTTGAAATCCCCATGGCTAATTTTTCTCTCAGTGGATATTCACTTTATCATGATTTTTTTTAAACTATCAACCTATATAATGGTTATTTGTTAATATATGCTCTTAATCAACAATTTAGAATGACTTTTTGGGGTATTAAAATTTGAGTTACATCGAAAAACGCGATAACATTTACGGATCGGAAAATTTTCAAAATAAACCCATTTTTTGGAGAAAAAAAACGACATTTTTTTCATTGATTCTAGTTAAAGATTAAAATGTAAACATGTTTTATTCTGATGCACTGTTTAATTTTTTGCTTTCGGACTGTGTAAATGAACTTGGATCTTTATATTCGTCATGCCACCACGCTTAAATAATTCCCACGGACAAACAAATCTATCCATGGGAAATACTTTAAATATCCATGGGAATTATAAATTACGTGGGAAAATTAAAATTATTATTAATTATTATTATTAATAATAATATTAATTAATAAATTTCCCATGGATTGAAATAAAGTTTACGTTGGAAACATTATTATCCATGAGAAACATGTAAATATCCATGGGAAACCAGACATTATCCATGGAAATTATGAATATCCATGGATTATTTTTGAAATATATATTTTTAAGAAAATTACAAATTTAGCTCAGTCTTTTTTAAGGAAAAATTCTGACTGCTCATATTCGTGAGACAAGGCTCAAACATAAATGGGGGAGGGTCCGGGGGGGGGGGGGGATGGGGCTAAGCGTCTCCGATGCCCGCCAAAGGCGCGGATATTTTTTGGAGTCACGTATTCAAATATGCTCTATTTTTTATATTCAAATTGATAATTTTATAAAAAAAATAAGTAGATTTCATTTACATTTTTCATGACCGTTTTACACAATTTTAATTATTTTAAAGTAAGGTTGATATTAAATGCATTTTTTATATTCATTTTATATTTAACGTTGCTTTTTACAAGTTTGAGTGCAGAGTCTTCTCATCGCAATAATCACAGTTCCATCCAATAACATCGGTGGAAAAAAATAAAGCGTTGGTTTTTTCCATTAACTTGAGCGTTTGATTTCATAATTTTTACAGCACTGCAAGTTTTTTTAAAGTCTGATTAGAAGACGATAAAAATCGCCTAGTCACCTAATCGCCTAAAGGTGACGAGCTGATTACATTGAACTGGCTAGTGAAGCTGCTAACATCAATCATTCTTGATTTGGATACAAGATAACTGTGAAATAATGTTAACTCAAGTTATAGCTGCCACATTTTACACCATAAGAAAGCGTGTTAGCAAGTATTGTTAGGCTGAAAGAGAGAGAGAGAGAGAGAGAGAGAGAGAGAGAGAGAGAGAGAGAGAGAGAGAGAGAGAGAGAGAAAGAGAGAGAGCGAGCGAGACTGACGGACTGACTGACTTTTTTTTTCCTTTTTGAAAAAATTTAAGTATTACTTATCACAGGCTAAAAGTTTCCCAGATATTTAAGACAACTTCTGAGGCCGCACAATTAGTTCGTCTCAGTCATGGAGTATCGGTATAAACAGAAAAAAAAAACTATTACCACCGTTGTTTTTATTTTTATTGTATGTAAAATGTAAAAGGTTCATGTCGTCTTGCCCTGTTGTTATAGCAAAATGACAAATATAGGAGTGAATTTTATTTTACAGGTACGAAAGTTAGATAATGAGTTGTGGAAAGTTCTTGTTGCTTTTTAAGTTAAGTTTATTTTTCTATTTTTTTTTGTATTTATTACTTTTATTTTATGAGAAAGCAAAAGTCTCAAAGTATCGAAAAAAAGTATCGAAATTCGACGATATTTTGCTGATATCGGTGACCGATACCGATATTCAATACTAACTTGTTAGTATTGAATATCGGTATCGGTCACCGATATCAGCAAAATATCGTCGAATTTCGATACTTTTTTTCGATACTTTGAGACTTTTGCTTTCTCATAAAATAAAAGTAATAAATACAAAAAAAAAATAGAAAAATAAACTTAACTTAAAAAGCAACAAGAACCCGCTGAGACAAAGGACTTCACCGTGAATTCACCGTGAATTCATTTACACCTTCATATTTATTTAAAAAGTTAACTTCATCATGAATTCACGGTGAGCAGTTGAGAAGCCTCCTTCATAATGAAGCTTTATTATGAAGCTCGAAAAGGAAGCGGAGATGAAGCAGTATATGAAGCGGAGAGGAAGCATAATATGAAGCGGAGAGGAAGCATAATATGAAGCTGAAATCCTTATCGCTTGGTTTTGTCTGGCTTCACAGCATGCACTTGGTCACTCCTGGACTTTTGAAAAAAAAATTAGCGCGCCAAAAATAACCGCCTCCTTGCTCGATCCTTGCTTGCATTCTACAAATAACAGTCAAACAGAAACTATTATACACTAACTACACAACATACAACTTTTATACAAATGCATTCATGCGTATACATATTTTTAATTGCATGCAAATGAGCCACACGTTTAAATTAATATAATAACTACCTGGAAATCATGCAATATAAATTTGAACACTACTTTCAAGCATAGACGCGATGTATTTTTTTTATTATAACAAACATCTACACAAAATACAAAATCTATCAGCATTAACAATTATATAATATTGAAAACAAAGAGAAAAAACATGAAATCTTACACAATTCTCCCAGAAGTCGCCATTTCATCAGCGCATGAAACATAAAAACAATTCTTTTATCAGCAAAAATATGACAAAATAACTGGAACTTACACACATTATTTACTCACGTTTTACAAAAGTGATCAGTCGTCAAATAAACACATAAATCCATATATAAACTTGTAAAAGAACGCAAATTATATCACACGTACTTCCCCAACGGGTTACTGGCTTGCTGCTTGCTTGCGACTGGCGTCCACTTCCTCTCCGCTCCGCTCTCACATCTCACACACACACTCCGCACACTCGCTATCCTGCAGCCGCCGCGCTCTTCTCGCTCTCCCGGCTCTTCGCCTGCCACCGCTCTTCCGTCGCATGCCACGCAGCAAGCCAGCAGCTGCCTCCCAAACGGCTGCTTCACTTTCCGCTTCACATTTGCTCAAAAAGTGAAGCTGGAAGTGAACTTCACTTCAGCTTCACTTTTGCTCCAACCGTGAAGTTGAAATGAAGTTGAACTTAAAAAATGAGCTTCACTTTGCTCGTTAATGAAGTGAAGCTAAAAAGGAAGCTTCACCTTGGCTTCACCTAGCTTCACCTTCTTCCCCGTGAAGTCATATGCATACCAGGGTTGCATTTAAAGCTATTCATTTACATCAAAGCAGCTCAAATTAATTTAAGCTATTCATTTACATTCAAAGCAGCTCATTTACATTCAAAGCGATTTATTTACATTCAAAGCAGTTCATTTACATTCAAAGCGATTTATTTGCAATCAAAGCAGTTCATTTACATTCAAAGCGATTTATTTACATTCAAAGCATCTCATTTACATTCAAAGCGATTTATTTACATTCAAAGCAGCTCATTTAACATTCAAAAGCGATTTATTTACATTCAAAGCAGTTCATTTACATTCAAAGCGATTTATTTACATTCAAAGCAGTTCATTTACATTCAAAGCAGCTCATTTAAATTCAAAACGATTTATTTACATTCAAAGCAGTTCCTTTAAATTCAAATCGATTTATTTATTCAAAGCAGTTCATTTACATTCAAAGCGATTTATTTACATTAAAAACAGCTCACTTGCATTCATATAGATTCATTAAATTTAAAGCTATTTATTTACATTCAAAACAGCTCAAATGCATTCAAAGCTACTTATTTTCATTCAAAGCAGTTCATTTACGTTTGAAGCAATTCATTTACATTTTAATATAAGCTCAATTGCATTTAAAGCTATTCATTTACATTCAAAGCAGCTCCCCGCTAAGTCCAGGAGACCAGTGCGAGACATGTCTCCCCGGGACGTCCCCTCGGGGACCTCTAGGGGACATCACTTTTTTGGCTTAGTTTTGGTCAGAACTGGCTCTAAATATTATTTTAATGGGTTTGCTGTCACTTGTATGTTTTTTAAATATTTGTTATGATAATTTTACGACATTTTGAAATAAAAGGACCCTCTCGAGACCAGTGGAGATGTCTCGAAAGACATCTCTCGGTGGGACCTCGTGGGACTTCATATATCAAAAATTGCATTTTTGTGCATTACTTCAATTATTAAGTACATTTTTTTATATATTTTGGTAGTCTATATGCTTTGCAGTTCATTAAATAATGTTTTTAATAACATGGGACATCTCGAGACCAGTGGAGATGTCTCGAAAGACGTCTTACAGCGAGACCTCGCGGGATAATAAAAAAAAAATTTTTGGAGAAAAAAAGTATAAAACAAAAAGTTAATTTAGAAAGAATTAAATTTTTTTTATTCTTCTCTGTAATTTGTTAAATATATAATAATATTTTCTAAAAAAGCGGGCATCTATTTTTTTATTATTATTTTTTTTTGTGCCTTTTTTTTCCATTTTTGTATGTTAAATATAAATAGTCTGACTTTCTGATCTTAAATGGAGCTTTCTAACGAAATGACGGTTGGTTCAAAATTTGACCTTGAGCGAATTACGGCAACAGTGTCGTGGGGACCAGATTCAAATAAAAGCAATGGATTGCATAGGAGAGCGTATTGATTTTGATTTAATTAAAATAGAAAGAGGTAAAAAGTCGCGGTTTTCGGTCGTGGTCTGATTAGATGAACATCTTAGCTTTCGATTGATATGATTTTGGCTCCAAAAAATTAATTATTATTAATTAACACAGGTAATTAAAAAATACCTTATGAATAGTGCTGATATAAAAATTGTTGTCAATCGAATTTAAAATGAACTAGAATCATGAAAATTGGTACAAAGGTAGATCAATACCTTAGTCATTAGTTATCAAAAGGTTAATTACCTAACCCACCCCTAAAGGGTATAAAAGGGGTAGTTAACCCCCGAAAATTAAAATAATCCGATTTCAAAACTTTTAACGATGTTGGTGGGGTAAAGTGACCCACCTAAGAAGACTGTGATATTAATTTTTGTTAATTTCCACCCCTAACCGACCTAAGGGGTAGTTTACCCTTAAAATTGCATCATTTCGAATTTGTAGGTTTTCAACAAAACAAACGTTGTTTCCGGGGTTTCTGAACTTGCTGAAGACAATGGTGCACTCAAAAATTTTCTAGCTTCAACCCCTAAAGAGCAAAGGGTAGTTTTAACCCTCATTTCCAATTACACCAAAATCAAAAATAAAAGTGTGTCATTTCCGGTGAAAAGCAAAGTGCTAAAAATATAAGTGGTAGTTTTAAATTTTTATCTTCTACCCTTAACGTGCTAGGGGGTAGTTTTCACCCTTAAATTAAATTTAAATAAAAACAGGCCATCAAAGTGTCATTTCTGAGGTAAAAAAATATGCTAAAGACGATGGTGATGTTTAAAAAATTCTATCTTCAACCCCTAGCGCGCTAGGGGTAGTTTCACCCTAATTTTTGGAATAATTAATATAGACTATAAAGGTGTCGATTTAGGGGTTAAAAATTCTTCTGAAGACGATGGTGTCACTTAAAAATTTTTATCTTAAACCCCTAGCCTGCTAGGGGTAGTTTTTGCCAATATTTTTAATTAAATTACCAAAAAAAGCTAAAAACTACCCCTAGCAGGCTAGGGGTTTAAGGTAAAAATTTTTAAGTGACACCATCGTCTTCAGAAGAATTTTTAACCCCTAAATCGACACCTTTATAGTCTATATTAATTATTCCAAAAATTAGGGTGAAACTACCCCTAGCGCGCTAGGGGTTGAAGATAGAATTTTTTAAACATCACCATCGTCTTTAGCATATTTTTTTACCTCAGAAATGACACTTTGATGGCCTGTTTTTATTTAAATTTAATTTAAGGGTGAAAACTACCCCCTAGCACGTTAAGGGTAGAAGATAAAAATTTAAAACTACCACTTATATTTTTAGCACTTTGCTTTTCACCGGAAATGACACACTTTTATTTTTGATTTTGGTGTAATTTGAAATGAGGGTTAAAACTACCCTTTGCTCTTTAGGGGTTGAAGCTAGAAAATTTTTGAGTGCACCATTGTCTTCAGCAAGTTCAGAAACCCCGGAAACAACGTTTGTTTTGTTGAAAACCTACAAATTCGAAATGATGCAATTTTAAGGGTAAACTACCCCTTAGGTCGGTTAGGGGTGGAAATTAACAAAAATTAATATCACAGTCTTCTTAGGTGGGTCACTTTACCCCACCAACATCGTTAAAAGTTTTGAAATCGGATTATTTTAATTTTCGGGGGTTAACTACCCCTTTTATACCCTTTAGGGGTGGGTTAGGTAATTAACCTTTTGATAACTAATGACTAAGGTATTGATCTACCTTTGTACCAATTTTCATGATTCTAGTTCATTTTAAATTCGATTGACAACAATTTTTATATCAGCACTATTCATAAGGTATTTTTTAATTACCTGTGTTAATTAATAATAATTAATTTTTTGGAGCCAAAATCATATCAATCGAAAGCTAAGATGTTCATCTAATCAGACCACGACCGAAAACCGCGACTTTTTACCTCTTTCTATTTTAATTAAATCAAAATCAATACGCTCTCCTATGCAATCCATTGCTTTTATTTGAATCTGGTCCCCACGACACTGTTGCCGTAATTCGCTCAAGGTCAAATTTTGAACCAACCGTCATTTCGTTAGAAAGCTCCATTTTCCGAATTATAATTTACAGTGCATAGTATTTTGTTATTATTTAAAATTTAATAATTTTTGTCATTGACTGTACAGTCACAGTCTTTTTGCCCGTGACTATACTTTTTTGGGGGTTTCCTGGTTTCCTCGAAAACGCGACGCGGTGATTGGCCAGTTGGCCGCGCAGCTGTGCGAAAAACCGTCACTGTTGGTTTTGAACAACCAATCAGCAATCGGGTAAAACGGTCTAACTGAGTCTTACTCGCCATGCATGCTCGCCCGGCTTGCCTAGCGTGCGACAGATCGACAGCCAGGCTAGTGCCGAAATGTTATGTGGCGTGATTGAGTTAGACTTTTTTGTATTGTTATGAAGATTTTGTAAGTTTTTAATTGTAAATTTGTGTTATTATCAGTGTTTTATTATCAGGAAAACTTTGTTAAAGGTAAGAATATTTATTGTAGTCGTTTCAAACGATTTTAATCAATGTTAGGCTAAAAGAAACGTGTTTTTTTTTCATATGTAACGGCCGCGCGGTTTTCGAGTGTTTGTGCCATGCAAACGGATACTGCACAACATTTGTCATGTAGTTTGAGACGCGTAAACTAATTACGAGGTAATGCTATGATTTTACATATACATATGTTGTTTTTTTTCATATATTATATAAATATACTGCATGTATACATACACACGGAGAGAATTGCCCGAGTTGAAATAACAGAAGTGCGAACCACTCAAGATTTTGAGGTACGTACGTACTTTTGTTATTTCAACTCATAATTCTCTCCGTGTAATTTTGGTATATGCCGTATATGTATAAGTAGACAATAAATATCGGTGGAATTTTTTAACAGTACTGCAAAGTATTTTTTCTGCATGTTTTGTATAAACTATGTATGACTTTTTTTTTATATGTAATGATGCCTATTATTATGTATTTATTTTTTAACACACGGGGGCATATATAAGGAAACTTAGATTTCAGAAAGGTTATACGCACGGGAAAAGCATATATTGCATCACCTTGCATATATTTTTTTTCTTTTTTTTTTTTCTTTTTTTTTTCTTCATAATTTTTTCCATATATTATGTTTTTTTTTATAAGCATGACCATGCCTTTTTGACTTTTAATTAACAGTTTTACTAATTACGAGGTAAAATTATGATTTTACATATATATTTTAATGCTGTTTTTTCTTCATACAGTATATTATATAAATATACCGCATATACACGGAGAGAATTGCCCAAATTGAAATAACAGAAGTGCGAACCACTCAAGATTTTGGAGTTCCGTGCGTTGGTTATTTCAACTCAGTTAATTCTCTCCGCTTAGACAATAATTATATCGGTGGAATTTTTTAACAGTACTGCAGAGTATTTTTTCTGCATTTGTATAAACTAATGTATGACTTTTTTTTTTAAATGTAAATATAATGCCTATTATATTATGTATTTATTTAATAACACAACGGGGGTTAATGTTATGCATATATAAGGAAACTCAGATTTCGGAAAGGTTGCGCACGGGAAAAGCATGTATTGCATGGCCTTGCGTATATATATTTTTTCTTTCTCTTTCTCTTTTCTTTTTTTTTTTTTTTTTTTTTTTTTTTTTTCTTCATAATTTTTTTTTAAGCATTACTTTTCTAAAAATATGCATATGCATGCCTTATATATTATTTTATTATATTTTTTTATAAGCATCACCATGGCTTTTTTACTTTTAATTAACAGTTTTACTAATAAGTTTTAATTGCACTAACAGTATAATTAAGTGGCAATAATATAACTTATTTATTTTTCATTTATTGTCTCCTCTAAGGAAACTTGTAATAAATCTAGATGTCTTCTGAGGTCCCGAGGTGAGACTTTGAGTGGACATCCTGAAAAAGGTGCCCAAACTTATTTATGTTTCATCCTTTGTTGTGTACAGGGAGTTAAAATATTTAAATGTCTCCTGATTTCCCCAGGTGACACATCAAGCGGACATCATGAACGAGGGCAGGGCCTCCAACTTATTTATGTTATCGCTTGATTGTGTACAGAGTTGAAATATTGAGATATTTCCTGAACTCCACAGGAGAGACATCGAGCGGACATCCTGAACGAGGGGCCCCAAGTAGGCCCTCAACTTATTTATCATTTAATCTATTATTTACAGGGCATTGAAATATTGAGATGTTTCCTGAACTCCCCAGGAGAGACATCGAGCGGACATCCTGAACGAGGGGCCCCAAGTAGGCCCTCAACTTATTTATCATTTAATCTATTATTTACAGGGCATTGAAATATTGAGATGTCTCCTGAAGTCCCCAGGGGAGACATGGACTGGACATCCTGAACGAGGGGCCCCAAGTAGGCCCTTAACTTATTTATCATTTAATATATTATTTACAGGGCATTGCAATATTGAGATGTCTGCTGAGGTCTTCCGGGGAGACATCGAGTGGACATCCTGAACGAAAGGCCCCAAGTAGGCCCTCAACTTATTTATCATTTAATCCATTACTTACAGGGCATTAAAATATTGAGATGTCTCCTGAGGTCCCTAGGGGTGACATCGAGCGGACATCCTGAACGAGGGGCCCCAAGTAGGCCCTCAACTTATTTGTCATTTAATCCATTATTTACAGGGCATTGAAATATTGATATGTCTCCTGAGGTCCCCAGGGGAGACATCGAGTGGACATCCTGAACGAGGGGCCCAAAGTAGGCCCTCAACTTATTTATCATTTAATCCATTATTTACAGGGCATTAAAATATTGAGATGTCTCCTGAGGTCCCCAGGGGAGACATCGAGCGGACATCCTGAACGAGGGGGCCCTAAGTGGGGCCCAAATAATTTTTTTGCTAAAAATGAGCCAAAATATTTAGTTGTCCCCTAAGGTCCCCACGAAGGATTTCTGGGAGAGGTCCCCAAATATGGGTCTCGTTCGGGACATCTTTTTAGACGTCTAAAATGACATCTCATATGACATCTCGGGGGATGTCTCGCGTGGACCTTAGGGGATGTCTTAAAAGAAGTCTTTTGGATCTAGCGGGCAAATTAATTTAAGCTATTCATTTACATTCAAAAAAGCAGCTCATTTACATTGAAAGCGATTTATTTACATTCAAAGCAGTTAATTTTTTACATTCAAAGCGATTTATTTACATTCAAAGCAATTCATTTACATTCAAAGCAGCTCATTTGCATTCAAAGCTACTCATTTTTTCATTCCAAGCCACTCAATTGCATTCAAAGCTATATACATTTACATTCAAAGCTTCATTTACGTTCAAACCGATTTATTTAAAGCAGCTAAAATGCATTCAATTAAGCTATTCAATTACATTCAAAGAGCAGTTTATTTTTATTTGAAGCAATTCATTTACATTCAAAGCAGCTCAAATGAATTCAAAGCTATTATTTTTACATTTAAAGCGGCTCATTTGCATTCAAAGCTATTCATTAATTTGCATTCAAATAAGGCAGTTCATTTACATTCAAAGCGGCTTATATTTACATTCAAAGCAGTTCATTTACTTTCAAAGTGGCTCATTTACATTCAAAGCAGGTCATTCCCTGCTCGAAAAACTTGCCAAGTTCTTGCCAGGATCTTACCAAAAACTTAGCAAGTTCTTGTGTAAGATCTTACCAAGATCGTGCCACGATCTTGACAAGATCGTGTCAAGATCGTGTCAAGATCCTGTCACGATCTTGACAAGATCGTGTCAAGTTCTTGGCAAAATCGTGTCAAGATCTTGACAAGATCTTGGATAATTAATTAATTTTAATTAAAATTAATAATTAAAATGTAGGAAAATTTATTCTGCACATTCTGCTGTACACAATAAAGAGAAATCAATAAAAAAACATTTCTAGCACAATAAAAAAATCGGTCACCCATCCATCTTTTGATCTCGCTCAACGTTGCTTGACTTCGGTGATCACTGATGAGGCTGTCCTTGCACTGCTCTTTTCTACCTCTTATTGATTTCTTGTATTATTTGCGTTATATAAAGTTCTAATTATTTGGACTTAGGTTGTCGAGAGGTCAGAAAGGTTAAAAATATGAAATTTGGTTCCTAGGGGTAAAAAGAGATGAGGAACCTGTTCTTAGCTTCAAAAATGTTCTATCAATACTCCTTGACCCTTTTTTCAACCCCTAAATACTATTCCAAGATCTTACCAAGAACTTGTCAAGATTTCGAGCCAAGAAATTTCTGAATCAAGAAATCTTAATTTTTTACAAATTTTGCCAAGATTGAACCAAGAAACTGAATCTTGGCAAGATTTTGCCAAGATTTTTTTTTATTTTTTTCAAGAAATTAGCCAAGATCTTGGCAAGAAATCGTAACTAAGATCTTGATAAATTTCTTGTCAAGAACTTGCCAAGGACTAAGATCTTGGCATAATCTTACTAAGAACTTGCCAAGAAAATCTTTGTCAAGATCTTGAAGTAAGTTCTTGGTAAGAACTTACCAAGAAATACTCAGTCAAGATCTTGAGACAAGTTCTTGGCAAGTTCTTACTAAGAAACTGTTTCTTGGCAGGAACTTGCCAAGTTCTTGCTAAGAAACGGGTTCTTGGCAAGAACTTGGCAAGATTTTCGAGCAGGGTTCAATTTGAAAGCGGCTCATTTACATTTAAAGCAGCTCATTTACATTTAAAGCAGTTCATCTACATTCAAAGCAGCTCATTTAAATTCAAAAAATTTCATTTGCATTGAAATAAGCAATTCATTTAAATTAAAAGCAGTTCAAATACATTTAAAGTAGATTGTTTCAATTCAAGAAGGCAGGTCATTTACATTTATAGCAGAGTTCACTTACATTAAAATCAGATTAGTTAGATTTGAGTGCATTTTGAACTGAAAATATATAAACCGCATGATACATATTTAAAGACGCCAGATTGGACAAAAAATTAACAGATTTTGAGCGAAATCGAACTGCTCCACTCATATTCTAAATACAATGTGACTGCTTTCACAGTGAGCCAAGTTGATCAAATAATAAAAAAAAGATCAGGTATATATTGTCGTATTTAGAAAAGCTTGGAAGTTAAAAAAATCTCAGTAAAGATAACAAAATAAAGGAATTAAAAAATGCAAATCATAAACACTTTTGAAAGGCATGTTTTAGTGCAGTTCCATAACCTAAATTTTTTTTTATTTATATTTCTTATTTTAAAATAATATGTGAAATAAATTAATTGTTATGCTTTTAAATACAATTTTATCAAAGTATGCTTTGATAGGGACTGAAAAATTGGGACTATATTATATATATGTAATATCGAGGTTTTCCAAGTAAACATCATCATCAATCATCATATATATATTATCATGTTAAAACATGCAGTATATAAGTGGACGTTTTTTTTTTTTTTTTTTTTTTTTTTTAATATAGATTTTGCCGTATTTTACATTTTAGTTTTTCTGGTTTGTCTATCATGTATTTTTATTTTATTTATTTTTTATTTTGAAGTTGAAAAGTATATAATATATACCATCAGCGATCAGCTTATTCATTAATTGTTTTACAATAAAAGAAAAACCAATCAAAACTATAAAGAGAATTTCAGCAACTCTTATACGCAATTTTTGCAATACCAATTGTACTTCTATTTAGTTTTACTTTCTTAAATTGGCTAATTGGCTAAAAATCATCGAATATGGACGTGAACTTAATATATTTTGAAAGCTTTCTTTGTAGTTTGAAAGTTTTGTTTCTGTGTACGTCTTAAAATCACGTCGTTTATTTTTTTTATACCTATTCTATGCTAGAAAACTGTGCAGTTTTTACTTATATTTATTATTTTTTGTTTTCACGGAAAACAGAAAATTTACATTTTTTAATGTAAGATCTATACATAGTTAATTGTTTTGTTTGGTTAGTACTCCAAAATATTTGGTACCTTTAAGGCTAATAGTATCTACCGTTGTACTAATGTATCAGTGAAAAGGTAAAATTAGTAAATAAAATTAAATATATGCGACGATATTCGAGCGAAGCGAGAATTTTTGAAGATTTTTTCTCCTAAAATGCTATTTTTCTTGCAAATTTTGGTTCAATTTTTATTTTTTTATATCTTTTTCAAACCCCCAAAACCTCCCCCCTGGCTACGCCACTGATTTGAAATAAAATTTGAAGTAAACTCATAAAATTATTTTGTTATTTTTTCTTTAGAACATTATCCGATTTGTTGCATCCACAATCTCATAATACATAATGTATAAAATAATAATATAAAAAAAAAACTATCTCTGCAATATCTGCATATATATTGTTTGAAAAATAACTAAAGAAATGGTCGTCATACGTACACTAGCTGCAAACAAAGATTGCGTCAAAACATCGCAAAAGAAAACCATCGCAGTCCTAACACAATTAATGCATCTAATAAAATATTAAAATTTGTAATTTGAGAAAAAACAAAACAATATAACATAAAAAAACAAAAAAAAAATCATCAGTTTTGCATCTTAAATAATGTGTGGAATGACTTCACTTAATTAAGTTTATAATTAATATAAAACTTAAAAAAAAATGTAATGTATATATAATATATGAATTTATGCTTATCAAATCACATAAACAAACAACAAATATTTATAAAATAATAATAACAAAAAAAAAAGTTCTAAAATAATGCTTATAAAGTAGAGCTGTAAATTTAAACCGGGTCGAGCACCCGCCCGGGTCAAAATCTTCGGGTGCTCGTTTTTTTGAAAATGGTCAACCCGGGTTTCGAGCTTTTAGCTCGAAAACGAGCTTTTTCGAGTTGAGCTCGTGAATAACTCGTAAAAAAAACGAGCTTTTGAAAATAAATCGAGCTAAAGAAAATTTTTTGAAGAAAGAAAAGAAAAAAAGTTTGTAATTTTTGTTTAAAATGGTGTTTTTAGTATTCTATCATGCAAAATAAGTTGTTTAAAATATTTTTAAAAATTATTTTATTTTATTTATGACTTTTATCATCCAAAAAACAATTTTTTCATAATGAAAATCGAGCTTTTTGCTTCATAGGCTCGAAAACTCGTTTTTAAACTTTGGCTCAATTATCGAGCTTTCCGAGCTTTGGCTCGTTTTTCGAGTTTAAGCTCGATTTCAAGCTAAACCCGGGTTTCGAGTCAAACCGGGCTAAAAAATTTCAGCCCGGGTTAAAAATATTTCGATTTTTTTACAGCTCTATTATAAAGTCATGTAAATATAACTTTGAATCATAAAATGAATGAATTCGAATGCATTTAAATGGTACCCTACAATATAAACACAGTTTCATATAAAATTAAAAACAGCTAGAGTATCCAAATAGGAAAATCTGCACAGCGTGACGTTAAATATGTTGCACTTTGATTAAAATAAAAACTTTTCAAATTGCATTCATTTTTATTTTCGATTAAAAATGAATGAAATTGAGTGTTATTACATGGCTTTAATATTCAAAAGGTTAGAGTAGGTGTTTAACTCACCTGTAGCACCACATAATTTTGGGTATTGTCACATTTTACCAGTAATTAACAAACATTTATCAGAGCAATTTAAAACACGTCTATCTCTCATGAAAATACGCCACAAATTCGTTACTTTTTAAAAAATATTAACGTCTTTAAATTTGAACGGACCAATCAGAATTCATCTTGAGATTAAAAAATCCCCGATTTAAATAAACTCAATTTTACTCAAAAGTCACTCAAAAAAAAAACAATTCTATAAAGTACCTCAAAATTACTCATACTGCTGCAGGTATTCAAATATGGTCAAAGCGATTCAAAATGGTTTACTAATCCTTAATTCAAAACCATTTACTTTAACTCAAATTATAATTTATTCTGAATAAATAATTTTAACCTCATTTTTTTTTTAATATATAAATGTTATTTGAAACCACTTAAAAATATTCAAAGTTATTTGCTTTAAATCATTTCAACTCAAAATAGCTCAATCTCACTCAAAACCATGTAGACAGAATAATTACATTCACAGCAGCTCAATTCCATTTAAAGCAATTTATTTACATTCAAATCGGCTCACATACATTTAAAGCAGCTCATATACATTCAAAACAGCTCAATTACATTCAGAGCAATTCATTTACATTCAAAGCAATTCATTTACATTCAAAGCAATTTATTAAATTTCCATTCAAAGCAGTTCATTTACATTCAAAACTTATTCATTTACATTCATAGCAATTTATTTACATTCAAATAGGCTCACATACATTTAAAGCAGTTTATATACATTCAAAGCGGCTCAATTAAATTCAGGCAATGCATTTACATTCAAAGATATTTATTTACATTCAAAGAGTCTCATTTACATTCAAAGCAGTTCACTTACATTCAAAGCAGTTCATTTACATTTAAAGTTGCTCAATATGGCATTTAAGGCAATTGATTTACATTCAAATCGGCTCAATTACATTTAAAGCATCTCATATACATTCAAAGCCATTCATTTACATTCAAAGCAATTTTTTTACTTTCAAAGCTTTTCATTTACATTCAAAGAGGCTTATTTACTTTCAAAGCGTCTCTTATTTACATTTAAATGTAATATAAATTGCTTTAAAACTAATTGAGCCACTTTGAATGTAAATGAATTGCTTTGAATGTAACTGAACCGCTTTGAATGTATATGATCTGCTTTAAATGTAAGTGAGCCGATTTGCATGTAAATAAATTGCTTTAAATGTAATTGAGCCACTTTGAATGTAAATGAAGTGCTTTGAATGTAAATGAATTGCCTGAATGTAATTGAGCCGCTTTGAATGTATATAAACTGCTTTAAATGTATGTGAGCCTATTTGAATGTAAATAAATTGCTTTGAATATAAATGAATAGTTTTTGAATGAAAATGAATTGCTTTAAATGAAAATGAGCCACTTTGAATGTATAAGCTGCTTTAAATGTAATTGAGCCGCTTTGAATGTAATTGAGCCGCTTTGATGATAAATGAAGTGCTTTGAATGTAAATGAGCCGCTTTGAATGTTAATAAATTGCTTTGAATGTAATTGAGCCGCTTTGATGATAAATGAAGTGCTTTGATTATAAATGAGCCGCTTTAAATGTAATCAGATTGCTTTAAATGTAAATGAAGTGCTTTGAATGTAAGTGAACTGCTTTGAATGCAAATGAGCCGCATTAAATGTAAATGAATAGCTTTGAATGTAAATGAATTGCTATGAATGTAATTGAGCCGCTTTGAATGTAAATAAATTGCTTTGAATATAATTGAGCCGCTTTGATGATAAATGAAGTGCTTTATGAATGTAATTGAGCCGCTTTGAATGTAAATAAATTGCTTTGAATATAATTGAGCCGCTTTGATGATAAATGAAGTGCTTTATGAATGTAAATGAGCCGCTTTGAATGTTAATAAATTGCTTTGAATGTAATTGAGCCGCTTTGATGATAAATGAAGTGCTTTGAATGTAAATGAGCCTATTTAAATGTAAATAAATTGCTTTGAATGTAATTGAGCCGCTTTGAATGTAAATGAAGTGCTTTGAATGTAAGTGAACTGCTTTGAATGTAAATGAGCCGCATTAAATGTAAATAAGCTGCTTTGAATGTAAATGAATAGCTTTGAATGTAAATGAATTGCTCTGAATGTAATTTTGAGCCGCTTTGAATGTATATAAGCTGCTTTAAATGTATGTGAGCCTATTTAAATGTAAATAAATTGCTTTAAATGTAATTGAGCCGCTTTGAATGTAAATGAAGTGCTTTGAATGTAAGTTAACTGCTTTGAATGTAAATGAGCCGCTTTAAATGTAATTAAATTGCTTTGAATGTAAATGAATAGCTTTGAATGTAAATAAATTGCTTTGAATGAAAATGAGCCGCTTCGAATGTATAATTAAGCTGCTTTATAAATGTAATTGAGCCGCTTTGAATGTAAATAAATTACTTTAAATGTAATTGAGGCGCTTTGAATGTAAATGAATAAGTGCTTTGAATGTAATTGAGCCGCTTTGAATGTAAGTGAACTGCTTTGAATGTAAATGAGCCGCATTAAATGTAAATAAATTGCTTTGAATGTAAATGAATAGCTTTGAATGTAAATGAATTGCTCTGAATGTAATTGAGCCGCTTTGAATGTATATAAGCTGCTTTAAATGTATGTGATGAGCCTATTTAAATGTAAATGAATTGCTTTAAATGTAATTGAGCCGCTTCGAATGTAAATATAATGTGAATAATTTTGAATTAATCTGAGTAAGTTTGATTTAAATATTTTTGATCGCAAAAATATTGAATTAAAAAATCGTATTAATTTTTTGAATTGTTTGAATCGTATTTAAATAAATTTAAATCACTTAAAATTAAATACCTTTGAATATAATGTCAAATGAAATCAATTCTACATTATTCAAATTGATTTTAATTGAAATATTTTATCATGGTTTTAAATATTTTTGAATGGTAATTAAGTTAATTTACTTTAAATAATTTTAAATAATTTTAAATGAATTTTTTTCAAAAGGATTTTGAATTAAAATAAATGATTATAATGTTAAATCGATTTGAGTATAAATAAATTGATTTTAATATTATTGAATTCCTACGGTCAGTTTGAGTCTTTTTAAATGAAAAATTTTGAGCTGAGTTTGAAGTTCTTTGAATGGTTTTAAATGTTGAATCATTATGCATGACTTTGAGTCTATTTAATCGTAGTCACTTTGAACCATTTTAAATTTAAAGCCATATTGAGTGACTTTGAATGATAA
Organism: Ecdyonurus torrentis; assembly: GCA_949318235.1. Taxonomy (NCBI): domain Eukaryota; kingdom Metazoa; phylum Arthropoda; class Insecta; order Ephemeroptera; family Heptageniidae; genus Ecdyonurus; species Ecdyonurus torrentis. The sequence continues at coordinate 667,945 of OX439137.1, read as the reverse complement.
TGAGTCTTTAAAATTTGATTTGAGTCTTTTCAATCAAAAATAAATGACTTTTGAGTACTTTTAAATCATTCAAAAATGAAAAATTTATTCGTGGGAATATTATATAATTATATAATTATGAATATATTTTTATTTCTTCTCTTCTTCTTTTTAAAACATTGCTTCTCATAAAAATGAATGTTTCTCTTTCTAATAATGATACTTTTCTATTGCGATTATTTAATTTTCAAAATAAAATATCTATAAAAATATTTTTCATAAATTTTAATTTTTTTATATTTTAAGATAAAAATGTACTTTTTAAACACACACGAAAAAAAAAGTTTGATTATTGTGTTCCATGAAACATGTATTTAAAATACCATAATAGTAAAAGTGTAAGAAAAAGATATGAAAGAGACTAAATTATGGTGTTATAATTATAGGCGTAATTTTTTTATTTTTTTATTTTTATTGATTTATAATTTTATTTAATTCTTCAGTTATTATGCTATATAATGCTGCTCGTAAACCCTGTTCTCTTGCACCAAAAAATGCGCATTCTATTTGCATAAAACCAAAGTTGTTCATCATTTAGCAAGCTTACGAACAGAATTATTATGTGCACAATTAAAATTTATTGTTTGTTTAATTTTGGTTTCGAATCCCAGAAAATTGCTCTCATCATACAGTAAGTGCTGTCAGTATGCATATTGTTATAGCTATTTTAATCGTGGATTATTTTATAACATATATTTGATAGTTCCATATTTGCTACTTTTACTCTAGAAATTAAGATTTTTCTTTATTATGACCCTACAAACTCAATAAAATGAAGCAAAACTTCAGCAACTCTTTCATTGTCAAGATCTTTCTTTCATTTTTTAAAAATGTGCGGCAATAAAGAACATGAACATCAGATGCGCAACGCGCCAAGTCAGCTGGTGGTTTAAACAAATTTATTAATTTTTATTTTACTTTTAAATGGATAATTATTCTCAAAAATGTGTAGAATAGTAGCTTGAATTAATTTGCAATAGTTATATATTACATAACTCGCACTCAAAGCAAAAAATTTGATGCAGAAATCCAATGAAATACAAAGATTTTTTATAAGGTGCCGAAATCAAGGGGCATGTAAAAAGACGCGTACCGTATACAGTTGCGAGCGCTGAGAGAGTGCTGACAAAACGTACCGTATCACCTCTGTCAGCGCTTCACAGCGTTTACCGAAGAGACCCGAACGGACAACAGCTGATGCTGTCAACCTCTGCCTGCTTCTGACAGTGGGTGCGTACCGTATTTCGATGAGAGCGCTGTGCAGTGCTGTGGCAATACGGTACGAATTCTGAGCAATTTGGATACTTTGCGCTAGCAAATACGGTACGCCAGACCTCTGTGAGGCGCCTCACCTATTTACCTTCAGAAGCGCGCAGAGGTTATCAGCAACAGCTGTTGTCCGTTCGGGTCTCTTCGGTAAACGCTGTGAAGTGCTGACAGAGGTGATACGGTACGTTTTGTCAGCACTTTCAGCGCTCGCAAGTGAATACGGTACGCACCCATAGACATGCTAACAGAGGCGGGCGTACCGTAATTGCTAGCTCAAAGAATCCAAATTGCTTAAAAATCGTACCGTATAGCCACAGCACTGCACAGCGCTCTCATCGAGATACGGTATGCACCCTTAACATGAAAAAATTTAATATAATTTTTAATAAATGAGATTTCTTAATTCTTTCTTTTTCGATGGGTATATAGTATATATATATATATATATATATATAATATATAACCTTATCTCTCCCAATCCCAATACTATATAGTTCGAGTGAATTATACGCAGTGTATAATTAACTATGTATAATTAAGTCAACTGTGATTATGGTTATATAGTATATATAGGTTTATAGCATTGATCTCTGATTGGAAAAGCACCGCGGATACAGCTTTTAATTGGTTGGAAAGACTATGTTTTGGCCAGAGTACTATATATATATATATATATACCAGGGGGGAAGTTCCCCCGGGCCCGTCGACTTCTGGGGGGGGGGGGCCGTTGATGCTTGGCGCAAAAATATTTTTGATATAAAAAAATATATTTAAATAAAAAAAACTTGGTAATATTAAATATTTAAATGTTGAAAAACGTACAGTATTTGAAAGTTAAAGTGGATCGAATCAAATAATATATTTTGTGACAGAGGGTATTAATATTAACTACATTTTTTAACACGTATATATGTCACCTATAGCTCCGTCTATAATTAAATTTTCTATAAATCTTCTTCAAATATCAAATGTATTTTATCTATTTATAGCAAAAATTAATAATTGACAAAAATTAAAATCATGGTGATATATAGGCCATTTTTAACGATTTTTTTTTCATGTAAGTGACACTTTAATTTTCATTATAAAAAATATATGAAAAATTTCAGTGCCACGCCCCCTTTTTCAAAATTTTTCGGCACGCATCCTCCGTGGCACTAGCTGTCCCCCTTTCGGGGGGCCCGTGTCAGATTTTTTCCCCCGGCCAAAATTTTGAAGTTACGCCACTCATGACTAGAGACAGTAGGGGAGTATACGCAAATATATTCGTGCAAAGTCAATTAACTTTCGCATATATATTCTCGGGCAAGTTCGCCAATATTTGCGGAACATAAATGCTGTTCGTAATAAACCCTGTTCTCTGCACCAAAAATGACGATTGCCCATGGTTATTCAAATGGAATGCGTATTTTTTGGTGCAATGAGAACAGGGTTTACGAACAGCATTAAAGAGATTAAAATAAACTTTTTTTTCATGGTTAATCTATATTGCAACTTTACAAATTCTGGTGCCTTTGATATTATTATTATCATATTTATAGTTTTTCATTGTTGCTGCAGGCCACAAAAGGTGACGTAATTATAGCCTAATGAAGCTATAAATGCTATAATGTTAGTTTATAGCATAAATTTACCTGCATTGAAGTAGCATAAATAGTTATGCTTTATGTTGTGTACGCATGACGTCATTCTAAATGATTTTCAATGTTCATCTTAAGCAATAAATAACATTGCTCAGCATAGGACAAACTCAGTTTTTGGTTATTTTCTTTGAAAAATTAGCTTTATTGTGGTCATTGTTATTTTTTTTTACATACTTGAGATACTAATTCAACCTGTTAACAACATCAATGTTCTCAAAAATATTGCAAAGTATTTTTAAACTGGTAAAATATTTTATTTTCCTATAGAGTGTATGCGGATGACGTCATATTTATTGCGCTTTGAGGCCATACTGGAGTAGTGCATAACATTGCTCAGCATAGAACAAACTTCATTTAAGCCAATTTTCTTTCGGAAATCGTTTATTTTTTTGTTATAGTTATTTTTCTCACTTACTTGATATACTTATTCAACATATTTACAACATCAATGCTCTCAAAAATATTGTATAGTGGTTTTAAACTGGCAAAATTATTTTTTTTCCTATGTCACCCATGTTATTGAGTTATCCAACATGGCGTCGACTTTAACATGAATGCATAGACCCTATACTGGCCAATGTTATTTAGTACTCACTTATGACGTCGACTTTAACCAGACTTAACATGAAAGAAACCACCCTATACAACATAAGACTTCCGCTATTTTGCAGATTAGCATGAATTATGCTGTAGTGCACGAACGTTGCTGAAAATGTTCTGTGCTAAATTGTTACGTATAGTCTTGCATATCAAGAGCACATTCGGACAGTTTTTTTTTTTTTTTTTTTTTTGGTCAGTTATTTTTATATTAAAATTCAAACCAAAATCTATTAATCTAAAAAATATATTATCACAATTTCTTGTATGTAAATATGCATACAGTTATAGGGTGGTTGCATTCATGTTAAAGTCAACGCCATAAGTGACCACTAAATAACATATGGGCCACTATGGGATAATCAACCATTTTGCCAGTTAAAAAAATACTTGTTTGTCGATTTTTTTTAGAGTTTTGATTTTGTTAACAAGTTGAATTGCAAATATATGAGAAAAATAATGACACAAAAATTATGTATTTTGTAAATAAAATAGCCAAATATTACGTTTGTCCTATGCTAAGCAATGTTATTCGTTGCTCAATTATAATGACGTCATGCGCACACACCGTATATGTGCATTATTATTATTATTCTTTCTTAAGTATTGTATATAGATGGCTTGTATCTCAAAATCTAAAAAAAATCTTCTAAATTTTATGATGCCAATTGAAAGTTAATAGTAACAGCTACCTATGATAAGATTTTCAGAACCCGTGACCATCAGATAAGAGAGAAATTAATTATTGAAATTAACATAGGCTCTTATGGGACTAAAACTTCAAAAAATCATAATTCAAAATCTAGCATGGTAACCCCCCAAAATTTTTACATTTTTAAAGATACCTAATCCTAATGTATCACTGTGCAAAATTTCAGATTTTTCTGTCTTTACAATTTTTTAGTCAAATCCCGCAGTAGCTGATTTCCCGCCTTAAGTAGAATATTTCTTTATTTTAGGGGTCAGGGTTATTTAAACGATATGCTGCGTGCATTATTAAATTGCTCACTTTCGGGCCCCTAATATAACTGCCAGTTTTAAATTATTACATTAAAAAGGAAAACAGTTGCTACTTTTAAATTGTTATTTTTGTGTACTATATAAATAATATTAGTTAGTATTGGTGCATTGATTTACTTTATTTATTTATAAGAATTCAATTTTCAATACGTTCTTTCTATGAATTAGATAGTAATAAATCATCAATAATAAATCATTAGCCACATGGAACTAATATTTTTACATATATATTATATAACGAAAAAAACTTATATTATAGATATTGATAAAAAAAACTGTCACGTTTTGATGCAATTTACTTAACTTTATTAAGTTATTTAATTTTTTTTATTATTCTTGTTTTTTTCAACTATCATCTACGCTTTTTATTTATTCTTATTTAAAATACAAAATAATTTTTTCGTTAAGTATAAATCAACATAAAAACTGTTAACTATGACCGATTATCATTGTCCATTCACTAATTAGTAATTAGTAATCACTGCAGTCTGCTCTCTGTCTCTCTCTGCTCCACATCTCGTCACGTGACCTGCTTGACCTATGGCTGCTAAAAAGAAGATTTTTTTCTTCAAGTTAAACAAAATATATATTAAAAGCTGAGTTGTTACTTCAATCCTATAAATTAATTGACTCTGAGATTTTGATAATTTTCAACTATTAACTCTTAAAAGTTTTTTATTTATTTATTTTTTCAAATCTGGAAATAAAATGTTATTTAAGCTTTTTTCTTGTCTTCACACTAAAAAATTTCGTTAGTAATCATAAGAATAAGTGTTTTTTCAACGGTTATTATAAGTGTTGATAATTAACGTTTCAAAACTCAACTCTTATTGTATTGAAAACTCAACGCTTAAGTACAAATTCACTTTAAACGTTGATTTATCAGCATAAATAGAGTTGATAAAAACCGTCAATTTTCAACGGAATAAACGTCCTTCTCCACCTAATTAGAAATAATATAAAAACTTACTTTACACAATTTCCTGTGTTCTATACATGAGGTTTTTAATCATTGAAGTTATAGAACAGTCATGAAGAAATTAAGTATTTAAAATATTTTATTACAATAAAAATTTGCATTATGATTTATAGTTATCGTTAACAAAAAAACTATCGTTATCGTATCGTTTTGCGGGTTACATTTTTATACCGAGCTGGTATGGCGGAGTGGTAAAGGCAGCTGACTCGTAACTGTGTACTCCTCACCGAGTATAGGTTAGAGCCACTGCTGGGTGCGTACGTCAAGTGTGAGAGCACAACATATGTTGCACGATGTATGTTTACATGCATTCCATGACGACGCACAGTATTCGAGAGGTGCATGATTGATGTGATTGCACCGACCAGCCTGCCTAGATGTTTCCACGGTTTCTCTAGGCTGTCATGGTGAATGTTGGGCTGTGTACTTAGGCCGTGGGCGGCCTGTGTGTGCTTTTCCATTAATTGGAAAATCCTTAGCTGTCGATAAGACAATGTCTTGACTGGGACTGGGATTATTGGTGTATAACACGATAGCACAATATGGCAAGCAAAAAAAAAAAAAAAAAAAAAAAAAAAAAAAAAAAAAAAAAGGAACGTAATTGTTATAGTGTGATGCTAGAATATAGTATCGTAATCGTTTTAGAAATTTTAGTTTTCGAACCCAAGACTGGATAATTTTGAGAATAATTAGGTTGTTAATATTTTGAACTCAAAGTAGGTGAGAAAAATGACACTGTACAATTAACTTCATTGTCCCAGAAAAACAAAGTTGGTCCTATGCTCAGTAATGTTAAATATTGCTACAATATGGCGTCCAAGTGCATTATATATGACGTCATGCGCATACACTCTATATATCAGATTTTTTATTTTTTTTTTATGTGAAAAATTTTAATGCAAATTTAAACTAAAATTGTAAATACATAAGGTTGATTTTTCTATCTAATTATATATGATATTCAACCCGGCAGAGGCAAAGTTTATCAATAAGCTTTGTCCACCGGAAATACACAGTGCATTCGGGAGGTTGAAGGGGTATCTCAGGGTATTCCTCTACCGACTTCCTGACCGAGGTTTCCATGGTTTCCTCGGTATGTAAAGGCGAATGCCGGGAAGAAATTGCCAGGCCATGGCCGACCCGCCATGGAAGAACCCGCGAATCTTATGATAGGGTTTCGGAAGTCTCGGGAGTGTAAATTCAGTATAAAAGCAATGTAAATATGTAAATAAATAGCATAAGTTGTACCTCGCCTAGAGGTTTGATAGAAAAAAAAAAATATATTCAACTCTTTAAACAAGCAATGTTAAATAGAATAACCTTGGTTTTATCTTATTGAATTTGAATATTGTTTAAAATACCTAATAAATTTATTTCAATTTAATTCATTATTTATAAGTAGATAAAAAAAACTAGATAAATTATTTATTCTGATTACATAAGTTAAAATATACAAATTCGTAAGTATAAATAACGTAATTGAAGCTACATTTTTGTCATTATAGCAGAAATAATTCTAAATTTAAACAAAAATAAAATTTCTGCTGTAGAACATAGTAATTATGTTATATACAATAATTATTATGTAGAACAGCAGAAATAATGCTGTGTTAAACAAATAATTATTCAAAATGTGTTACCGTTATTATTACTATTGTTATTATTTTTTATGTAAACAAGTGAAAGAACGAACGAACGAACAAAAATTCAAATACTTAAATTGCAGCAAATTAAATGTCAAAACTTTAAACGTTTCTCTAAGCAAATAAAGAGCTTCATATAACGTAATACTAAACTGAGACGTCGAATAAGAAAGTGAAATCAAGCTGTCTCTCTCTCTCTCTCTCTCTCTCTCTCTCTCTCTCTCTCTCTCTCTCTCTCTCTCACTCCTAAGGTCTAGGTCAACTCGGAAGATGCAAGGTAAGTAAGAGACAGCAGGTCTCTCGAATATAATTCTTTATTTCTCATCAACTAGGCTACCTTTTTTTTGCTAACAGCATACCAACATAAAAAATAATTTCCAAATTATATTTATATTATATATGGGCAAAATTGTAATTCACGTTTTTTATTGAAATCTCACTGTTGGAAATACCTTTTTTTTTCTTTTTGCGAGTTCAATTTTTTTTCTTTTTACTTTGCCTATAACCTCACTACCTTTTTGTCCCAAAAGCGAGACGAGCTGGAGAGAGAGAGAGAGAGAGAGAGAGTTTATAGTACGTCTGTATTTTATACCATAGCATACTTTTGATGTAACACCTATATAATTAATATATATATATATATATATATATATATATATATATGTGTATATATGTCAGCATCAAAACCCGAAATTGACCCAAACTAGGTATTTTTGCTCATTTCGGCTTTTGGTTCGTCGCTTTTTGCCAAAACCCGGAATGCCACTTTATTTCGGCTTTTGGTCACGAAATTTTGATCCATACTAGTTTTGAGCATTTTGCAAAAAGCAAAACCCGGTGTAAACATTTATATCTAGTTTTGGTCTTTGAATTTTGACCAGAACTAGTTGTGGTCAAAATAGAAAAATCAAAACCCGAAAAATGAACATTTCTCAACTCAGAATTTTATGCAATGATAAAAGACTATGATTATATTATAAATGCACGATGTTTTGGTATTATAATTGAGGTGTTGAAACAATATATTTTATTATTTTACTTGAAATGCAAAATATATGGTCTGAAAGATTAATTTGATTAGAATGCGCTGACCATAATCTCTAAATCTTATGGCTATAGATACGGAATATAAATTGAGACAATACGAAAAATAAACTTACTGTTTGACCTAGCAATGGACCACTTGCAATGAGCGTACTTTTTAAATTAATTTGAAATTTTCTTAATGCATTTCTTACAAAAAAAATAATTAAAAATCATTTTTCCTTTTTGCAACAATTACAAACATTTTATTGCAAGTGGTCCATTCAGTAATGGTAGTAATAGAGTATATTATTATTATTTTAAGGGGCTACTTACGATTAAATGTAAATTAAGAGCTAATCCATTAAACCACTAACCAAATGTTCACTTATAATTTGCGCACCAACAATATACGTGTGTTGTGAACTTTTTAAATTCAAACACTTTCTTATCCTCTTTCTAACGAATATTATGCAGTTATAAACCATGTTTTCAGCACAGAGACAAACAGTCAACTGAATATACGCACAAGAAATATTTTAAAATAAATCGTTATCACTGGATAAAGTAAGGTGGACTTGAACTTTGAACCAATATGAGGGAAATTAGTCATAAGTCATAATAATATCACTCTTATTATTGTAAATTAAAATAAATATTTTTACTTTTTATATTTAACGGGTCGTGATATAATCTCTCTCTCTCTCTCTCTCTCTCTCTCTCTCTCTCTCTCTCTCTCTCTCTCTCTCTCTCTCTCTCTCTCTCTCTCTCTCTCTTTCTCTCTCTTTCTTATATCAAATAATTGAGTTGAGAAATGTTCATTTTTCGGGTTTTGATTTTTCTATTTTGACCACAACTAGTTCTGGTTAAAATTCAAAGACCAAAACTGGATATAAATGTTTACACCGGGTTTTGCTTTTTGCGAAATGCTCAAAACTAGTATGGATCAAAATTTCGTGACCAAAAGCCGAAATAAAGTGGCATTCCGGGTTTTGGCAAAAAGCGACGAACCAAAAGCCGAAATGAGCAAAAATACCTAGTTTGGGTCAATTTCGGGTTTTGATGCTAACATATATATATATATATATATATATATATATATATATATATATATATTGGTGACACCCATATTATATTTGTTAACAATATATATATAATTTTTTTAAATTATAATAATTTAATAATTAATTACAATAATTATAATATTTTTTTTATAATATATATGTATAAATATATATATATATATATATATATATATATATATATATATATATATATATTATATATATTGCTCATATTATATGTATTTGACCACCACTACGCATTTTCTTTGTGGGGGGGGGGGGGGGAGAACTTGAATGCTTTTCATGCTCAAATTAAAATATGAATTAATAAATATTATTTTAAATTTTAAGTAATTTTGTTTTTTGATTGTACTGAAACTAAAATATTTAATCTAAGGCTCCTCTGTCTGATCTCTCTCTCTCTCTCTCTCTCTCTCTCTCTCTCTCTTTCTCTCTCTATTTCTTACTCTCACTCTCTCTCTAAACTATTAAAATTAATTTAAAATCATTTAATACTTTTTATTTTAAAATTATTTAATAATTGAGATAAAAATAATATATCACACAAATTAAATTTAACAAACAAAATAAAATCGGTTCTGTTATCTGTAAATACCAATAGAAATTTTTTAAATAAAATAACTGTACAGAAGAAATTATTTTAGAAATAAATGCATTGTTATTGTTTTCTTACAACACACAATATAAATTTATGATATATTGTCATACAAAAAGTGAATGTGGCTATAAAATACATACTTATATTTATACTAACACAAAAATAGCAATACAAATAAGCTGCTATAATGAAACAGCATATTAATATGAAATACGTTAAATGCATTTTAGGGTTGCGAATATAGTTGAAACATAATCATATAGTTAATAATTAATTTAACATCAATTTTCATTGTTTATTCAAGCTTCTAATTTCACTTTATCATCTTCAACTTTCCAACATTCCAACATTTGCATTTGAGACAAAAACATAAAAAAAATAAATAGAAGATAAAATCTAGTGTAATTTAATATTTTTTTTTAGCTTTTTTTTTTAAATATTTTGTGTACAATATCAGTGTCTTTTAATATATTATTATTATTATTTTTTCATTATCGACTTTTTATGTTAAGGTGGGGGGGGGGGGGGACCGATTTAGACCGGAAATCGCTAAAAGAAGAACTATATTTTCCCAACAATTTTTTGTACATGATTTAATTGCAAGAAAACAAACACTATAGTTTTCAAATAAAATCAAGTAAATTTAAAATATAGTTTTTTATACCAAAAAAAAATTTTTTAAATAATATTTTTAATTGTAAAAAAGTTTCTAATTTCATTAAAATTTCCCGCTCAAATTTAAATTTCCACATTTACATGTTATCTTTAAAGTGTAATAACTTAAATATTTGATCGTGTTTTCACAAGTTTGACATAACTAAATTTTTAAGTAACATTTCTTTTTTACTTTGTGTTATTATTATTATTCGCAACCGTCCAAGTTTGCGAGATATCAGTCGGTCACCTACCCACTTAAATAGCTGAGTGGCAAAAAGTATAAATACATAAAATGTTAACACACTAAAACCAGTTTGATGACTTTTACATTGTACGTTCCTATATAAATGTTGTTGTTTGTACTTTTTTTTTAAATTATATATGAGAAGCAAAACTGGTTTTTTCTTTGCCTTTTTACTACGCGACGCATTTATTAACTTTCAGTTTTAAATTAATTTTTACTTTAAAAATAAAATAACCAAATAATATATAATAAGTAATTAAATGTAATTAGGATTAAAAACATAAGTTGTACTTTTATTTAGAAAACTTTATCTTGTATACTGATATAAATAAAACATACATCAAAAATGTTAAAGCAAATAATCTGTATTATATAATTTTTATACAGTATTAAAAATAATGTAGTTTTAAATGTTTTGACTGACAAAGTAAAAAATTTATGATTGCAATTTATGACTAGATGATTACTGTATGAATTTACATGACTAAAATGTTCATATATTATAATTCAATCAACAGCTTTAGTTTTTAATACAATTTTTTTTTAATTTTGTTTTTTGATTGCACTTAAACTAAAATATTTAATCTAAGGCTCCTCTGTCTGATCTCTCTCTCTCTCTCTCTCTCTCTCTCTCTCTCTCTCTCTCTCTCTCTCTGTCTCTCTCTCACACACTAAACTATTAAAATTAATTTAAAATCATTAAATACTTTTTATTTTAAAATTATTTAATAATTGAGATAAAAATAATATATCACACAAATTAAATGTAACAAACAAAACAAAATCGGTTCTGTTATCTGTAAATATAAGTGGGTGCATACCTCTTGTGGCCTATCAATAAAAACATTTATTATTATTATACTTTATCAAAAACTTGAATATTTGAAAAATTAGAATTAAAAAAAAATGTGATGCCATGATGCCAGGTTAAAATAAAGTAAACAGAATTTTATACTTATTTCAGCGTTTCAAAAATTACTTAATTAAACGAATTTTTTTTAATGTATGAACAAAAAAAAAAATGATTTTTGTGGCAGCAATGTGTTTTCTAAAAATTGAGTATACTGTCACTTTTTTTTAATTTTAATTAAAATATTATATAAAGTTTTTTGACTTTTTTTTCTTTTAAAAATTACTCATAAAAGAAGATTTGTCACAAATGTAATTTATGCATAATTTATACGTAATGTTACATAAGTTTTTTTAACATGATAAAAAAATACAATAAAAATCGATGAAAATACAAAAACCAATAATTATTATTAATATCAAATTAATAAAATAACAATAGAATTTTTTAAAATAAAATAACTGTATATACAATAAGAAATTATTTTATAAATAAATGCATTGTTATTGTTTTCTTACAACATACAATATAAAAATTATGATTTATTGTCATACAAAAAGTGAATGTGGCTATAAAATACTTGTATTTATACTAACACAAAAATAGCAATACAAAAAAGCTGCTAATACAGATAAGATAGTACACTAGATAGTTATATAAATATAACAACATATATAATTGTAATATTTCGTTTAAAGACGTAAAACACCTTGAACAAAAAACTTGCCTAATATCCTAACATACCCAAATATCAACATTATTTTGGCCGGAGTCATTGATTTCTAATTTATTTTCCATTTACAAAATGTCAGTTGCGGGTTTACTACGTCACTGCTCGCCTGTTTCTGCGCGCGTGTACTAGGCGAGCTGTGACGTAGTAAACCCGCAACTGACATTTTGTAAATGGAAAATAAATTAGAAATCAATGACACCGGCCAAAATAATGTTGATATTTGGGTATGTTAGGATATTAGGCAAGTTTTTTGTTCAAGGTGTTCTACGCCTTTAATATAATTTTTTTACTTTTTTTTCCTCATACTTGATTGTAACATTTGGATGATATTTCATTAAAACGACTTCTATATTTCACAACTTTGACTTATCTACAATTATCACAATAGACATACAAACACACATCTACATAATCAGATGTTTTTTATCTTTATGTCCAAATACGTACATCAATATCATACGTAATAATTCGCCACACGCTTCAATTTAAAAGTATTGTT
>OX439137.1:612566-652566 GCA_949318235.1 Ecdyonurus torrentis | reverse complement strand
TCTCTTTCTCTTTCTCTTTCTCTTTCTCTCTCTCTCTCTCTCTCTCTCTCTCTCTCTCTCTCCTTGCCCATGTTATTTAGTACTCACTTATGGCGTTCAATTTAACATATCAATTTAACCATACTGTTAACAATTAAACGTGAAATAACTGAAACTTTCTATTTTTAATTGTTTGTTTACTTCTATTAATTTTATACGATTTATTACTCTAGCTGTATAAAAATAAACAATTTCAAATAGCAAAAAAAAAATATATATATTCTAGAAAAAAAGTTTTACGTGAAATAATACAATTGTGTGGTGACTGTGACTTATGGTTAGAAATGTGCATGAGATATGACGTCACCAGGTAGCCACGTGAAGTGAAGTATATGATTTTTAAAATATGATTATTTTATATGAATATCTGCCATATTTATTAGGAATCGAAAATTGTTCGAACTATAGCTCGAACCATATATTTCAAACTGGTCTAGAAGTTTTCAACTCGGTCTTATGATATTTCGAGTTTTTTGCAGCTTTAATCAAAACATATTTAACATTTTCCCAGTTACTTATTTCAAGTATTTTATTATTTCCGTGTTACTGGCTCTTACATACATATACTATTATATAAAATACTTTTAACATCGATGCCATTGTGTTAAAAGCGAGCATCTACTTTTTCCAGATTTTCGACAAAAACGATTATCTAAACGACAAGTCAGTATTTTTTGGAAACTTATTTTTAATACCAAGGCACAAACAATAAATTTCTAGTATGTCACTCTATTTAATTTTATTTCTCTCTCATCAAATCTATCTTTTTTCTCTGTCTCAGGTTCTTGTAATCTATATAACTCCCACCGCCAACTTACTTAGTTTTTATATCTATCTCCGTCGTGTTTCTAAAAACGCTAAAATTTTGGAGAAAAAAAGAGGAAAGAGTGAGAAAAGAACCAAATAAAAAAAGGGGGGAGACAGAAGGAGAAAGAGCTTTTTTGTCATTTTTAAATTCATCCTCACTTCATTCTTATTCATTCACTAATTCATCTTTTGTCCATTCGTATATATATTTTAGGGTTCGTTCGTTCGTTCGTTCGTTCGTTCGTTCGTTCGTTCGTTCGTTCGTTCGTTCGTTCGTTCGTTCGTTCGTTCGTTCGTTCGTTCGTTCGTTCGTTCGTTCGTGCGTTCGTTCGTTCGTTCGTTCGTTCGTTCGTTCGTTCGTTCGTTCGTTCGTTCGTTCGTTCGTTCGTTCGTTCGTTCGTTCGTTCGTTCGTTCGTGCGTGCGTTCGTTCGTTCGTTCGTTCGTTCGTTCGTTCGTTCGTTCGTTCGTTCGTTCGTTCGTTCGTTCGTTCGTTCGTTCGTTCGTTCGTTCGTTCCTTCGTTCGTTCGTTCGTTCGTTCCTTCGTTCGTTCGTTCGTTCGTTCATTCATTCATTCATTCATTCATTCATTCATTCATTCATTCATTCATTCATTCATTCATTCATTCATTCATTCATTCATTCATTCATTCATTCATTCATTCATTCATTCATTCATTCATTCATTCATTCATTCATTCTTTCATTCATTCATTCATTCATTCATTCATTCATTCATTCATTCATTCATTCATTCATTCATTCATTCATTCATGCAATCATGCAATCATGCAATCATGCAATCATTCATTCATTCATTCATTCATTCATTCATTCATTCATTCATTCATTCATTCATTCATTCATTCATTCATTCATTCATTCATTCATTCATTCATTCATTCATTCATTCATTCATTCATTCATTCATTCATTCATTCATTCATTCATTCATTCATTCATTCATTCATTCATTCATTCATTCATTCAAATAACTTGCCGAAATATGCTAAACACCTATGGTTCCATGTCGAAACATAGCCAGAATGGGTGGTTTCGGGTTAAAACGCCAAAAATCGTTGCCGATGGCAGAAATAAAGGAAAACACGTATAGAACGCGATATAATGTATGCTATATTGTACAGTGATTATACTACATAACATAATAGTTAACATGTTCAGCATAATTACTTATGTTATTACAAAATAACAACATTTGTGCTCTACAATATAGCAAGTGTTCAATGTAGCAACATAATGTATGCTATATTGTACAGTGATTATACTACATAACATAATAGTTAACATGTTCAGCATATTTACTTATGTTATTACAAAATAACAACATTTGTGCTCTACAACATAGCAAGTGTTCAATGTAGCAACATAATGTATGCTATATTGTACAGTGATTATACTACATAACATAATAGTTAACATGTTCAGCATAGTTACTTATGTTATTACAAAATAACAACATTTGTGCTCTACAATATAGCAAGTGTTCAATGTAGCAACATAATGTATGCAATATTGTACAGTGATTATCGTTGTGGTTGCGGCGGAAGGGCACAAGTCGTTTGGTTTTCAAAACAATAAAGGCAACAAGTCGTTTGGTTTTCAAGATTTAAAGGGCACAAGTCACTTTTCATCAATAAACAACATTGCATTTTTTTAATTTTGCTATTATTTTCGTATTTTTTTGGGATTTTTCTAGCAAATACGGCGGAAATTAATGAAAAATAAATCATTAATAAATTTCACATACAATTATTATTATATTTACCCTTTATAAGCATTTTATTTCTTTTATTCTTTCGACATTTGAGACGCTTTTAAACGAGTCAATTATTTGAAAGTGACACCATCGCGTCAAAAATAAAAATATCAAAAAACTAACTTCAGATTCGTTATTTTTAACGTGAAATTAACTGAAAAACATATGTTATATAAAAATATAAGACAAAAGTTTTTGGGTTGTAAAAACAAAGAAGGGTACCCCCTTCTTTCATCCCCTCTTAAAACAGTTTTTTGGGTTTTAAAATTAGTTGGTTTGCTCTAAGAACATTTTAAAGATAACCACCGTGTAGAGCGTACAAAAATAAATTTTCCTGCTATATCAATTGATGGGTTGCATTTATTGTGTAGCTGTCAAAATCGAAAAACTACAAATTTTGGACCCTTATTTAGACGATTATTTTTTATTGAAGTTATTGGCCGATTTTAATGTGGCGCGCATAGAAAGATGCAAAATAAAGTCAGCAATAAAAAGTTTGCCAGAGTCAAGTTTGTACAGTTTGAATCTTGCGAGCTATGAAGCGTGTTGTCGAAAACTAGAAAAAATTATCAGTTTTTGAACGCATTTTGTTGCGCAAAACGGCACAATAATATACTGTTTTTTTTTTTTTTTTTTTTTTTTTTTTAACGATGTTGAATATCGTGTAAAATAAAGGAGGAAAATAATATATGACGTCAGCAAAGATTCTAAAGATTCTAAAGTACTGCATTTATGGTATACATATAGGTCTTGATCTATTGCCGTACGTGGTTATTAGTATGTGTGCCGCTATTGCATAACTCACAGAGGCTGTTTTTTATACTTTTTCCCTAATTTAGCTAGCGTAATAAAACCAACGCCATTCTTATTTTTTTGAGAAAAAAATGAGATTGAACACCAGATTTACTCATTTATCTCTGCTAGTTCCCGAGATAGATCGTGGATACTACGTGGCTGCAGCATCGCGATCAAAATGTTGGGGAGTTGCATTGAGTTTTTTACAGTTTTCTCTGCTGCTATTTAATATTTTGCAAAATAAATATACATATTAGTGATCCTTATAAAATTACCTTTCTTTTTGTATATAATATCATAAGTTTACGTTCTTTTGTAACGAAAAAATCAGGAGATACGGGATGTTAATTCTCCCGTATTTAAATCTGCTGTATTCCCGCTGTGCGTACGTTACACGCAGT
Organism: Ecdyonurus torrentis; assembly: GCA_949318235.1. Taxonomy (NCBI): domain Eukaryota; kingdom Metazoa; phylum Arthropoda; class Insecta; order Ephemeroptera; family Heptageniidae; genus Ecdyonurus; species Ecdyonurus torrentis. The sequence continues at coordinate 648,749 of OX439137.1, read as the reverse complement.
GATGTACGAAGTTAGTAATAGCTACTTTTTCCCTAATTATATTACGGTTATGAAACCTTTACCATTGTTCCTAATTTTGAAAAATATTTTGATCCATATGCGGTTGTCCATACTTTGGTCCAGTAGATATTTTGTGAGTTAGACCGCGACTGCCCGTGGAGTAAGCGCGAGATTACTCGCAAAATATCTACTGGACCAAAGTATGGACAACCGCATATGGATCAAAATATTTTTCAAAATTAGGAACAATGGTAAAGGTTTCATAACCGTAATATAATTAGGGAAAAAGTAGCTATTACTAACTTCGTACATCACTGCGTGTAACGTACGCACAGCGGGAATACAGCAGATTTAAATACGGGAGAATTAACATCCCGCATCTCCTGATTTTTTCGTTACAAAAGAACGTAAACTTATGATATTATATACAAAAAGAAAGGTAATTTTATAAGGATCACAAATATGTATATTTATTTTGCAAAATATTAAATAGCAGCAGAGAAAACTGTAAAAAACTCAATGCAACTCCCCAACATTTTGATCGCGATGCTGCAGCCACGTAGTATCCACGATCTATCTCGGGAACTAGCAGAGATAAATGAGTAAATCTGGTGTTCAATCTCATTTTTTTCTCAAAAAAATAAGAATGGCGTTGGTTTTATTACGCTAGCTAAATTAGGGAAAAAGTATAAAAAACAGCCTCTGTGAGTTATGCAATAGCGGCACACATACTAATAACCACGTACGGCAATAGATCAAGACCTATATGTATACCATAAATGCAGTACTTTAGAATCTTTAGAATCTTTGCTGACGTCATATATTATTTTCCTCCTTTATTTTACACGATATTCAACATCGTTAAAAAAAAAAAAAAAAAAAAAAAAAAAAAAACAGTATATTATTGTGCCGTTTTGCGCAACAAAATGCGTTCAAAAACTGATAATTTTTTCTAGTTTTCGACAACACGCTTCATAGCTCGCCAGATTCAAACTGTACAAACTTGACTCTGGCAAACTTTTTATTGCTGACTTTATTTTGCATCTTTCTATGCGCGCCACATTAAAATCGGCCAATAACTTCAATAAAAAATAATCGTCTAAATAAGGGTCCAAAATTTGTAGTTTTTCGATTTTGACAGCTACACAATAAATGCAACCCATCAATTGATATAGCAGGAAAATTTATTTTTTTACGCTCTACACGGTGGTTATCTTTAAAATGTTCTTAGAGCAAACCAACTAATTTTAAAACCCAAAAAACTGTTTTAAGAGGGGATGAAAGAAGGGGGTACCCTTCTTTGTTTTTACAACCCAAAAACTTTTGTCTTATATTTTTATATAACATATGTTTTTCAGTTAATTTCACGTTAAAAATAACGAATCTGAAGTTAGTTTTTTGATATTTTTATTTTTGACGCGATGGTGTCACTTTCAAATAATTGACTCGTTTAAAAGCGTCTCAAATGTCGAAAGAATAAAAGAAATAAAATGCTTATAAAGGTTAAATATAATAATATTTGTATGTGAAATTTATTAATGATTTATTTTTCATTAATTTCCGCCGTATTTGCTAGAAAAATCCCAAAAAAATACGAAAATAATAGCAAAATTAAAAAAATGCAATGTTGTTTATTGATGAAAAGTGACTTGTGCCCTTTAAATCTTGAAAACCAAACGACTTGTTGCCTTTATTGTTTTGAAAACCAAACGATTTGTTGCCTTTATTGTTTTGAAAACCAAACGATTTGTTACCTTCATTGTTTTGAAAACCAAACAACTTGTTACCTTCATTGTTGTGAAAACCAAACGACTTGTGCCCTTCCGCCGCAACCACAACGTTATACTACATAACATAATAGTTAACATGTTCAGCATAATTACTTATGTTATTACAAAATAACAACATTTGTGCTCTACAATATCACTAGTAATGTATTTAGCATTGATAAATATCGTCATATATTTTATCAGTGTTGAATAAGGTGCTTGATCGTAGAAAAAGGTAGAGAGAGAGATAGAGAGAGAGAGAGAGAGAGAGAGAAAAATGATAAAAAAGGAGGATTTTTTTGGAAAATTTCTATTCCTATCTCAGTTTGTATTTTCCGACAAGTTACTCTCTCTCTCTCTCTCTCTCTCTCTCTCTCTCTCTCTCTCTCTCTCTCTCTCTCTCTCTCTCACACTCTCTCTGTTTTACCCTTTTCTACGTTCAAGCACCTTATTCAACACTGATAAAATATATGACGATATTTTTCAATGCTAAATACATTACTAGTGATATTGTAGAGCACAAATGTGGTTATTTTGTAATAACATAAGTAATTATGCTGAACATGTTAACTATTATGTTATGTAGTATAATCACTGTACAATATAGCATACATTATGTTGCTACATTGAACACTTGCTATATTGTAGAGCACAAATGTTGTTATTTTGTAATAACATAAGTAATTATGCTGAACATGTTAACTATTATGTTATGTAGTATAATCACTGTACAATATAGCATACATTATGTTGCTACATTGAACACTTGCTATATTGTAGAGCACAAATGTTGTTATTTTGTTAAAAATAGATATTTAAACATATTATCTATGTACAATATTTGTCAGTGCAGTAGTTTTCTCACAAACACACTAACAAGCAGAGTCTTTTTTATGGAAAAATCCTGTTTGCACAAATAATCGTGAGACAACTCGATTGGGGAGGGGGGTGGGGGGTGAAGCCCTCCGGTGCCCGCCGCAGGGGCGAAATTTTTTGCAGTCACGTGTTCAAATATGCCCGATTTTTTATTCTAAACATTGATAATTATTTAAAATAATAACAGATTTTATACACATTTTTCATGAACATTTCCCACAATTTTTACAACTTTTGTAGAGTAAAGTTTAAATTATTTGCATTTTGTTTTATTCAATTTTATTTTAACATTGTGTTGCAAAAAGTTGAGTGCAGTCGTGTCAGCAATAAATAGTTCCAATAAAAGATTGGATAAAAAAATAGAGCAATATATGTTTTCCATTAATTTGAGAGATTACTGTTGTCATAATTGTGGAGCACTGCAAGTATTTTTTTAGGTTTGATTAGGATATACGATAAAATTTAATTCAATCACTTTATATCAAATTATAAGTTAATAAAGCATATATGGGCATGGGCAGAAACAGGAGGCTGGAAAACTATTTGCTCAACATTGCATTACTGTGCGCGGCGTACAGCACAATTTGTTGTAGTTTATTATTTCCATAAAGTACCATGCACTTTTTAAAATTAAATAACAAGAACCAAAATAATTTTCATAGAAAAAAAATTCATGTAGTTGTAACTCAAGCACGAAATAGTTCATAATAAGCTTATAGTAAAACTATTGTGAAAAATCTCCATATTTCAAGTTTAATGGAGAGGTTATCGGTTGAAAAAATTCTTAAAAAATTTCTATAGCTTTAAACACGTAAAAGTATGTCTAGTTTTTCTCATTTAAATATCTCCGGAATTGCTGCAGTAATTATCTCAAAGGTCACAACAACAACAACAACAACAACAACAACAACAACAACAACAACAACAACAACAACAACAACAACAAAAATCCCATAAGCGTAATGTTAAATTAAGGGACTCTTAGCTTCTCCCATTTTTACCTGCGCGCTATAAACCGATAAGCTCCAGCAATGATTTTTTCGTTTTATTTCTTCTTTCAAATTTGTGGAGTGCTTTGCCCGTTTATTATTTTTAATATAATCATATTTTGTTGTTGTAAATAAAACAAAGATTAATTTAAAGTTAAACCAAGAAGGGATAAAAATTGCATCCTAACTTTTCTACCCAATAAGGATTTTAAGAGCTAGCAGTCCTAGCTATATAAAATACTCAATATAGCGCATTGACAAGTTACTCCTTCAGTTTCACTCAAATAAACAGATTGATTTTTAGAATCTGAAAAAAAATGCAATTATTAAAATATTACTTTAATGCTAGGCTGTAAGGCATTTATACAACATACAATACATGATTCATGTTGTAAATAGTAACTTTTGTTGTGTTGTGTGTGAATTATTAAAAAGTATAGAAGAGTATAGAACTCTTTTTTTGAAAAAGAAATAAAATTCATGTTAACTTTTTATGACTTTGTTATTTAATATAAGTATAATCAATGTTATCTAATAAATTTGATAAAATCTAAAAACAATGTTCATAAATATTTAAAAATGCTCATAAGAACATTTAAAGCACTTTACCCATACATTATTATGAATAATAATTAATAAATATTTTTTGATGTGGAACTTGAAACTGCAATGATACTTGCGAGCGTGCTTTGAAAAAATTTCTAGAACTCAAAATTTGTATATTTGCTGACTGCACAAATCCAAATTTCTTACTGCACATTTCTTAGCCTGACTGCACACTAAAAAAAACCCTGCTAACAAGAGGCTTCTACAATGTTAAATTAGTACATTTTACTGTCTTAAAACACGTAAAAGTATGTCTAGTATTCCATATTTAAATATTTGTGACCTCAGTGCAGTAGTTTTCTCACAAACACACTAACAAGAGGCTTCTACAATGTTAAATTAGTACATTTTACTGTCTTAAAATACGTATAAGTATGTCTAGTATTCTACATTTAAATATTTGTGACCTCAGTGCAGTAGTTTTCTCACAAACACACTAACAAGAGGCTTCTACAATGTTAAATTAGTACATTTTACTGTCTTAAAACACGTAAAAGTATGTCTAGTATTCTACATTTAAATATTTGTGACCTCAGTGTAGTAGTTTTCTCACAAACACACTAACAAGAGGCTTCTACAATGTTAAATTAGTACATTTTACTGTCTTAAAATACGTATAAGTATGTCTAGTATTCTACATTTAAATATTTGTGACCTCAGTGCAGTAGTTTTCTTACAAACACACTAACAAGAGGCTTCTACAATGTTAAATTAGTACATTTTATTGTCTTAGAACACGTAAAAGTATGTCTAGTATTTTAATTTTAAATATTTGTGACCTCAGTGCAGTAGTTTTCTTACAAAACCCTATTAAAAATATTTATATTAGTTTAATGCTTGCAATTAATTGTCATAAAAAATATGTTTTATGCAACAGTGGAACAACAATGGTTTTAATGACAATTTTACTGTGATCTTTTGTTTCAGATGTCAACAAGGCTGCTACTTTTCTGCTGCTTAATTGCAGTGAGCAATGCGCAAGAAGATTTTTCAGGTTTTAACACATTTCTTTTTTATTATCAAGTTTAAATAACTTATCACAATTAAAAAATATATATATTCAATAAGTTAGTTTTTTTTGTGCTCAATAAAATTTTAATTTAATATTTAAATATACATTTTTTAAATCTACAATTAGAAATTTTGTTTTTTTTCCTCTAAAGTGATTGTTGTAAGAGGTAACGGAACTTTTTATATCTTCAAATATTTTTAACTTAATTTTTTTGTATGATATATTAACCTCTAAATCTGAGGACAAGTCCCCATGTTATAGCTAAGCACTAATTTTCGTAACTTTTGTTTTTTTTTGTTACTTTAGTAAAAACTTTTTGTGTTTATAGCTTAAATATGTTTTATTTTCGATCATTTCAAGCTTAAAATTTAATGCATTTGTTTTATTTTTGTTTTTGTTCTGTGTTTTTTTATCTTTTAAATATTTTTTACAAAAAGACCTACATTTTATAATTACCCAATTTTTTTTACAATTCGAATAAATGTAGCTATTGAATGCGTAATTGACTCGCATTTAATTTTATAATGTAAAAAATTAAAAAATGACAAACACTGAATGTATTTGTAGGAGACTACGGGCCCAGTAAAGATGATACACAAAACCCCTTCACATTTGAAAATCAACCAGGGCACGCCCAGTTCTCATACGGTGCTGAAAATGTAGAGTATAAAGAAAGGTATCTGGTGACGGCTATCTATGAGAAAGGCGAATATGGTCTGTCGTTTATATGTGGTGGTGCTCTTATCACTTCTCGCCATGTATTATCAGGTATGTATTACCTACCTACCTACCTACCTACCTACCTACCTACCTACCTACCTACCTACCTACCTACCTACCTACCTACCTACCTACCTACCTACCTACCTACCTACCTACCTACCTACCTACCTACCTACCTACCTACCTACCTACCTACCTACCTACCTACCTACCTACCTACCTACCTACCTACCTACCTACCTACCTACCTACCTACCTACCTACCTACCTACCTACCTACCTACCTACCTACCTACCTACCTACCTACCTACCTACCTACCTACCTACCTACCTACCTACCTACCTACCTACCTACCTACCTACCTACCTACCTACCTACCTACCTACCTACCTACCTACCTACCTACCTACCTACCTACCTACCTACCTACCTACCTACCTACCTACCTACCTACCTACCTACCTACCTACCTACCTACCTACCTACCTACCTACCTACCTACCTACCTACCTACCTACCTACCTACCTACCTACCTACCTACCTACCTACCTACCTACCTACCTACCTACCTACCTACCTACCTACCTACCTACCTACCTACCTACCTACCTACCTACCTACCTACCTACCTACCTACCTACCTACCTACCTACCTACCTACCTACCTACCTACCTACCTACCTACCTACCTACCTACCTACCTACCTACCTACCTACCTACCTACCTACCTACCTACCTACCTACCTACCTACCTACCTACCTACCTACCTACCTACCTACCTACCTACCTACCTACCTACCTACCTACCTACCTACCTACCTACCTACCTACCTACCTACCTACCTACCTACCTACCTACCTACCTACCTACCTACCTACCTACCTACCTACCTACCTACCTACCTACCTACCTACCTACCTACCTACCTACCTACCTACCTACCTACCTACCTACCTACCTACCTACCTACCTACCTACCTACCTACCTACCTACCTACCTACCTACCTACCTACCTACCTACCTACCTACCTACCTACCTACCTACCTACCTACCTACCTACCTACCTACCTACCTACCTACCTACCTACCTACCTACCTACCTACCTACCTACCTACCTACCTACCTACCTACCTACCTACCTACCTACCTACCTACCTACCTACCTACCTACCTACCTACCTACCTACCTACCTACCTACCTACCTACCTACCTACCTACCTACCTACCTACCTACCTACCTACCTACCTACCTACCTACCTACCTACCTACCTACCTACCTACCTACCTACCTACCTACCTACCTACCTACCTACCTACCTACCTACCTACCTACCTACCTACCTACCTACCTACCTACCTACCTACCTACCTACCTACCTACCTACCTACCTACCTACCTACCTACCTACCTACCTACCTACCTACCTACCTACCTACCTACCTACCTACCTACCTACCTACCTACCTACCTACCTACCTACCTACCTACCTACCTACCTACCTACCTACCTACCTACCTACCTACCTACCTACCTACCTACCTACCTACCTACCTACCTACCTACCTACCTACCTACCTACCTACCTACCTACCTACCTACCTACCTACCTACCTACCTACCTACCTACCTACCTACCTACCTACCTACCTACCTACCTACCTACCTACCTACCTACCTACCTACCTACCTACCTACCTACCTACCTACCTACCTACCTACCTACCTACCTACCTACCTACCTACCTACCTACCTACCTACCTACCTACCTACCTACCTACCTACCTACCTACCTACCTACCTACCTACCTACCTACCTACCTACCTACCTACCTACCTACCTACCTACCTACCTACCTACCTACCTACCTACCTACCTACCTACCTACCTACCTACCTACCTACCTACCTACCTACCTACCTACCTACCTACCTACCTACCTACCTACCTACCTACCTACCTACCTACCTACCTACCTACCTACCTACCTACCTACCTACCTACCTACCTACCTACCTACCTACCTACCTACCTACCTACCTACCTACCTACCTACCTACCTACCTACCTACCTACCTACCTACCTACCTACCTACCTACCTACCTACCTACCTACCTACCTACCTACCTACCTACCTACCTACCACCATGTGCCATGTGCTTATAAATTATTGTAATTTTCTCTTTTTTTCCTAGCTGCTCACTGCTTTGAAAATAACTTTGATACTCCTGAGAGGTTTGTTTTGTTTCTTAAAAGACGTGACCTAAAAGCTTGGGGTCAATTAGATGAGAGTGAAGCCAAAAATGTAAGTAAATTTCAAATCCTGCAACTAATTTTATTGATAATTTCAAATAACTTAGAAAACCAATAAGCGCCTGTTCACATTTGATACCTGCACAGATTTTCTTGTAAAAAAGATCATTTTTATTATTTTAATATTTTTCAAGAAGATTGTTTTCATTGCAATGAAGGATAAAAATCAAAACTTTACTTTTTTTATCTGAACAGAACTTCTTATAACTACTTTTTAGTTATTATTTTCAAAAAGTATAACAGATCGCACAATACGTGAAGAGTACGATAAAAGATTATATTTTAAGTCTTATGTATATATATTACACCACTTGTAACATTAATTTTAAGATATAAAATGATATTATAAATAATTCTTTATTAGTCTTACATACTATATAAAACATCAAGGAACACTATTAGTTTTATCATAAATCAAAAATTTTGAACTTAAATTTTTACCTTAAAATATGTATTTCTTATTCTTGCGAAACATATTGTGTTAAGTTATGTAGTACATTATATTTTATGGTATATATATAAAAAAATTATATATTTTTTATTATTAGTTATTACGTATTCACTAATATTTTGTTTCATTCAAATAATATATCGTGCAAGAAAACACCATACCTCCTTCCAGGATCTGCCTGATAGAAGCAAAAAACATTTTACAATTGCTTAATCAAGGATGACTCGTTGTTCAGAAAATTTTAAAATTAGTGTGGTCAGAAAGATAATGTTGTCTACTATTACAATGTTTGCAGGCAAATTTTTAAATTAACAGATATAGGCGCAGTAATTAAAAATGTAAAAAATGAACTTGTTTGTTTTACTTTTTTTGTTGAACTTTGAGAAAAAATAAAATATTCTTTTTTTAAAACTGTCATATCTCAGCTAATTTTATTGATATTGAAAAACTTGAAATACGAAAAAGTTTAGCATAATATTCTCCATTAAAATATGAAAATTAAAAAATATAAATACACGGAGAAAAAAGTCATGATGCCAAACTTTAACTTTAACTTAACTTTAACGCACGCCTAGACGGTCAAGTTCATCCCTATGAAATTTGTGCAAAGTATTTTACACAATACGTTCTATTGTTCGATAATGTTTTTTAACAAACCTAATATTATTTCAAAAGTTATGATTTTTTGAAATTCGAGTAAATATTTGTGTTGATTTTTGTGAATTATAAATTCTCTGTTAAAAAAGTTTACAGGAGCATTACGTAATATGGTGCTCCTTGTTTTTCCCCTCCTTTCTTAATTTTTAATCGCGTATACTCGTGGCCATTAGTGGCTGCCTCAGCCGAGCCCAAGGTATTTTTTTCATACTGTCTGCAAGTCTGCACTGCGCATCCATTCGTTCGCCTATTTATATTATAATATTGTATTGATGGCAATAATATTTTGGGAAATATATCAAAACTTATTATACTGCCCGATTGCAAACGATGGTATTTTGCCATTTTGACATTAATATTAAGAATTAAACTTTATTTCCTTGTATAATTGTTTATTAAACATAATAAATTTATATTCGTTTACAAAATTATTCAAATAATTTAAATAATAATTAAAATATTCACGAGAAAAAACAAATAAAACAACAACGATAGTTTTCATATCACCCCCCCCCCCCCCACACACACACACAAATGGTATTTTGATCTAATTTTGACTTTTTTTAAATTATATAGTTAAAATAAAAATTAACCTTTATAAATTTGGTTTTTACAGATCAATGAGCCAATAATAATTTGTTTTTTTTTTTTGCATTTTTCTTGCCTTGCTTTAAAAAACAAACATAGTATCGCAAATTATAAGTATCATTTACCAGTTTGTTAACGATTTTTTTACGATATTTTTTATTATTTTTTGCAACAAGTATAAAGGGAAAGTTCAAGTGTTACGACATGACTTTTTCAATGTTCAATAAGTAAATCTGTTCATTGACTCACATATGATGACCCAAAGCTGTACCGTAGCCCATGGTAGCCCCTTAAACTTGTGCTCATCCCGCGAGATATGCAAAACGCTAAAGGCGTAGAACACCTTGAACATAAAAGTTGTGTAATGTCCTAACAATTCTGAAAATAAACTTTGGTTTGGGCAAAGTCATTGATTTCTTATTTATTTTCCATTCACAAAATACCGCTGGCATTCACTGACGTCACAGCTCGCTTATTTTACGAGCGCATAAACTGACGAACTATAAATATAGTTATCAATTATGAACATGTATTTTTATTTTTAAATAAGGAACTTGTTTGTAATTATAAGTAAAGCTCATACCTTTTCAATTACAATGTTCTATTTATATTAAAAACAAAATATATCGATGTAAATGTTGGAGCCTATAATTACCCCATTAGCTTTCCACATAAAGAGATTTGTTTGGCTGACAATCGGTTAATCTAAACGTTGAAACTGCCTATTCATGATTAGTAATATATTTTAAATTCAATAATAAAAATATACAAAAAATAGACTTTAGGTTCGAATGATTCATGCTGTAATTTTTATATATATATATGTATAAGTATATATATATATTTTATATATATATATATATATATATATATATATATATATATATATTTATATTACCAACTCCCTCCTCTCCTTCCCAAATAAAGAGATCAATGTGCCAGTTTTTATAATTGTTTCATCAAATAAAAATTAAAAACCACAAAAGAACTTTTTTTGTCAAAAAATTGTAGTTCAAATTATGCAATTTTTTTTTGTTATTTCTTTAACAACCTAAGTAAAAATTAACAAAATAATATATATATATATTACTGAATATTTGTTCATTATGCAAAAAATTGTGTATTATCATTTTTTTTTAAATATGTGATACATTAGGCGTTTTTTTGCAAACATAACAAACAGATTTGCAATGAATACAAAATGTAAAAATGGTTTCTATTATGACTAGACGATAAGAAAGTGCTATGTGCTATGTTATACGCTATATACTGCTCTATTACCAGTACTGCATAGGGTTTTTGCACTAGGAAATAGGTGTGCGCGGCAAGAGGATGGTACCTTTTACCACGAATATCTCCGGCTCTAATTAGCTATTGAGTTAGACTTAAAATTATTATGAAAATCATAATATAAACTGAATCGTTTATAGAAAACTCAAAATGTCTAAATCTCAAACCGAAAAAAATCCGCCTGGTTAAAAAAATTATTGGTAATTATTTTTATTAAAAATTGATAAGTACCTATTAAATTAAAAAAAATGAGAATTGTATTTTTTTGATGCGCGAATAAAAAATCAATCGAACAACATGCAGTTTGTTCCTTTTGATAATTTGGAGGCAAATTAGAAATTATTTTGGATTCCGAAAGAAACTCAAAAATGGGCATGTTCCCATTAGAAAAAATAGGTGCATTTTTGTTGTTGTTGTTTGATGCCCTTAAGCACGCAGTTGCTTTTTAGTAAACCCCCTCCTTTAGTGTGAAGAAAATAAAAGTTAAGCTAGAATGATATACCTATATTTTAATTATGAATATTATTGATTTGTAACAATAAGTCATGACTTCTGTTTATGTGTTTAACTCTGCAGTTTCTATTTTAACCAGTTTTGCCAAATTTTACACTTCTATGTTCATTAATATCATCAAAATTATGTACAGATCGGCATAAAGCTAAAGAACAGTTTTATTTGAAGAACTTAGTTTCGTTTAAAAAATAATTTTTTTATTTCATAATTCAAGTTTCATTATTCAAGTTTATTAGGTTAGGTTATTAGTTTGTCAAATTTTGTCATAAGTTTTTTAAACTGTTGCTTTTGATACGGAAAATTTCAGCAGAATCCTTGTGTTGTTTTCTGATTGTATCAACCTAAAACAAATTATTAATTACAAACTTTAGGTTTTAAATCTCAGATTAACTGAAGTATGCTTCTCTTACAGGTGGAGAAAATTTTCATTGCTGAACAATATTTAAAAAGCAATTACAACGATGGAGACCTCGCAATTCTGCAGATGAAACATCCGACTGACAAGACGTATCTGATCAACCAATACGTCAACAATGAGGACTACGTTTACTTCAATAATGTCAATAAATATGGAACGGTGAGTTAAAATAATGCAATTTTGGTTCTACCTACCTGCCATAAGTAACATTTATTCCTAAACATCATTTCTAAAAGTAAACAGTTAGAAATATTTAAAAATTCCTTAAAAACTCACTTAGATAATATTAAAATTCATAGGCTCACAACTAATAAAGAAACCATTGTTGTTCGTAAACCCTGTTCTCTGCTCCTAAAATGACGATCGCCTTTGGTTATTCAAATGGGACGCGCATTTTTTGGTGTAACTGAACAGGGTTACCAAACAGCATTACCATTACCCGTGTAAAATAAAAAATAAAGCACCATGAAATATCATTAATAAGCACAAGTCATCTCTATTATTTAATTCAAAGTCCCAAGTTACGTTAGAAGTAGATAATAATAAAATATATAAGTCAAAATCTGTTGCAAACATTTTCTCGGACACGGAGTCAGAATTTATTATATTTGAATTATTTCCGCTACCAATGTAAAATAATTTTATCGTCTGTTTCCCATGAAAATGTTAGTAAAACTATCTTTTTACTGCCAAAGAAGATGACTAGTGGAATTGATGGCATTCCATGTTTTCTATTAAAACAATGTCATCGTCAAGTCACTGCTCCTTTTCATTATATCAAAAATAAATCATTCACACAAGGTAAATTTCCGTCCAGTTTAAAAAAGTCAATCGCCTTGTTTTAGTGACGTATTTGTTATGCAAAAGCGTGCGATTAGAACCGTATTTGGCACCTACCGTCTTATGTAATGTCTGCCTCATCTTTTAGAATTAAGTATGTCATCATTGCCATGTGTATATATTTATGAATGCGTTAAAATTCTTGCGAAGATTTACTTTTTTGTTCAAAACAGTACGTAGTGTCCACTCATATAAAACTCGTATCATATAAAACTCGTAAGGAGGGACAATTACTACATTGAAAATCAACAGTTATCTCTTAGTAAAAGGGGCTTAGAATACTGTATTCCTCAACTATATAATGCGTTACTATCTAGTATTAAACAATGTGAATCATATTTGTTATTTAAGAAATCAGTACAAAAATACCTGCTTGAAAATATGCTTTACAGTGTATCTGAATATTTAATAGTAACAATGTAAAATATAATTGATCTTAAATAGGAAATAACTGGCTATGAATTCAATTGTATTTTGTTGTATGAACGATTAGTTTTGACTTGTTCTAATCTGTAAAGACATCGTCGCTCCAGAAGAGTATTGTGATATAAGCAACAATGTTAGAACTGAGAAAATAAACTTTAAAGTCAAACTTTTGATAACGTCTAATGTATTTATTTTAGAGCAATATTTTTAGGGGCACTTAAAGATTGTCATTTCTGACTCTGTCATAAAAACTGTAAGCAAAATAATAACCCCTTTACACCCAAAGTAGGGGTTGAAATATGCACTTACAAAAAAATCACTAAAAGTTCAAAAGTTTCTAGAACAGTATTGTGATATGTGCCAATTAAGACAAATATTTGTTTTTCAATACTTATAACTATATGGTCTTTTTCAAATACCTTACCTTTGACTTTTTTTACAAATTCAAACGTCTCAGGAGATATAGTATATTGAACTCTCGAATGCATGGGAAGAATTTCTAGATAGCTAAAAAAATAATGAGTTTTCCCGCCAAAAAAAAACTTTTTTAAAAAGTTTTGGCAAAAATTTTGAAAATTTTTGGAAAAAAAATTGCTAAAGTTTACCCATACATATAGAGTTCAAAATACATGTCCTCCAGTGAATTGATTTTGGGATAAATTATGAACTGAAAAAAAAATTGGCACCCTAAATTAATTTACATTTAGTTAAAATTAAATTAGATGAAGTCAACTTTTTTCATTTTTATTTTCAGAAATATATAAAGAACATGTGCATTTTTGGCACACCTAACTCAAATTTTTTGAGAATGTCATATATCACAATACTATTCTGGGGCGACGACATGGTACGTTTCAAACTCTTATATCTTATTTTCTAACTTGCAATGTTAAAAATATTATCGCCAAGAGCTTATTGGTATAAAATTATTCATTTTAAACCTTTATTTTCGTACTTACAACAATATATAAGCTTTTCTCCGAAAAAATACCTTACTGATTACAAGAACAAAACAAGATTATGCGGATTTAGTCAAATATTCATGGTATCACTAGTTTACATTTTTAATTTTTAAAAAAAATATATAAAATTAAAATTTTTTAAATAAATAATAATTTAAAAAATTTCTTAAATAATAAAAATTATTTTATCTTAACTTGATTATACTGGAAATTTATATATTATATTGATACATTAAAATATGCGATATTAAAATATTTATTTAAAAATTGGTTAACAATATTGCTTGCAGCATAAAAAAATAATAATAAAACAGAAAAAATATTATTACTTATAAGCATTTTTATATATATCGTATAATTTCTAGCTTTCGTGCGCGATGATTTTGTGAATATTTTTCAAAAACTTATCGTTGTGTCTCTTGAGCGCGTGTAAGAAATGACAGTTGAACATTTATATAAGAAGTCGACGGTGATTTGTCATGGAATTTATTATTATTGTATTATTGATCCTTGCAATGATATAAATTTGCGTTTGCTATTGCCAAAAAAAAAATAATAATAATAATAATAATGTGATAAAGTAAGGAATCACACTATTAGTAGAAATTTAGTTTTGCTGAAAGTAATGAAAAATATGAAAGCTCATAACTCATCTATGTTTTATAAATAATACAAATATCTACGATATACTACTGTTAAACATTAATACCCATTCTTATTTTGTACTAGATTTATGGTTGGGGTAAAACTGAAACTGAACTTGTCAGTCAATTTCCTCAGAAAGTGACAATTCCAATTCAAGACCAACAGACGTGCAAGGACAATCATACGGACTTTCAACGTCTTGTCACAAATAACACGTTTTGTGCGGGATCTGAAAAAGGTATGTAATCATAAAATTTTTAACACTTACGGATTTTGAATTAACGATCTATCCTGCAATTTTTCCATTCTCCTAATTTTATATTAAAAAATTATTTAAATTTGAGTTACGTTTTGAACTTTAACCAAGTCCTTCGTCAGACTCACATGACTCTCATACGGTAACTAACGAGTCAAAACTTCATTTAGTTAACTTCCACTGAGGGGAATTTTTTTATAACAAAAATAAAAACATACCTTCTCTGCTTATTGCAAGTTAACCTAATGAACATTTAACTCGCCAGTTACCCTGTGAGAGTCGTGTGAGTCTGACGAATTACTTGGTTAAAGTCAAAAACGTAACTCAAATTTACATAACTTTGTAAATAAAAATCAGGAGGATCGAAATAGTCCAGGATAGATCATCAATTCATTAAGTAAGTGTATATTCTAAACGTTTTCCTGAAAGTAAATTCATTACACCCCCCTAGCATTATTATTTTTGAAAACATAAACAAAACAAAACAAACATTTTGGAGTTTGTAGATTGTTTTATTCAAAAATATATTTCTTTATACAAACACACACACACACACACACACACACATATATATATATATATATATATATATATATATATATATATATATATATATATATATATATATATATATATATATATATATATATATAGATATATATATATATATATATATATATATTCGCTCGAAATTCAATTTTTACAATATATATATATATATATATATATATATATATATATATATATATATATATATATATATGGGTGGTCAGATGGCAGACGGCGATAAGTGCAAAAGTGCTACTTTTTAGGAGAGCATTTTAAGGGTTTGTTTTCAAAATTTAGTATTTGTAATTTTTCTATATTTAAGGGTTGATTTTATCAGTTTAGACAAATTATATTAGCCAATGGATTAACTGTATCAAAAAAAAATATGTGCACCACCTGCAAAGACAATGCATGTCTGTACATGCACAAAACAGCAAGACAGTGACCTTGCCTTCCCGCGCGATCAGAAGCCGCGTGCGCGCACTTATCTCCCTTTGCCACAGTAAACATCGGTTTTTCGCTATGTTTTACATTTGGTTTTTGAAGCTTTTAAGAGAGTTAGGGTAGTCGGATCAAAATAAGACTTTTTCACATGATGGGCTACATTATGGGCTATAATATTATGCAAAAAACAAAAAATCGCATTTTTGCACTTATCGCCGTCTGCCATCTGGCCACCGAATATATATATATATATATATATATATATATATATATATATATATATATATATATATATATATATATATATATATACAGGGTGTTTTTTTAAAAGCGCGCATTTTAAAACGCAAAATAAAATATGAAGAAATAAAATAAAATAAACTTTTTATATATCATTTTGTAGCCTAGGATTAGACATTTTTAAAACCGTTCTTAGAAATAAAATTGACTAAACGGTTTTCTTGCACCGAGCGTCAACGTTAAAAATTGCTAAATTTGAGTTAAAAATTTCTCTTCAATCAATCAATCAAATTTTTTTTTACTTATTTTGTCTGAATTTTAATTTTTATAACATTTTTTGTTACTTTAATTTTCTTTTAATTCTTACAAACTGGTTTGATTTGATAATTAAAACCTCAGGCATTTCATTTTAAAGAATGAAAATTTTTCATTTGCATATCTTCCTTTAAAATTTAGTCCATTTTATGGAAATCCACACATTTCATTTGGTATTTGCTGAATCCATAAATCCTTTGCATCTTGAATTTATTGAAGCCTTCATACTGATTTTTTTTTAATAATTAAACCAAACATTACTTAGATTTGAAAGAAAACTATGAGTGCAAAGCCATTAGAGAGAAACTAAAAATTTCGTTAAATCATTAAAAAGAAGTCTGGAATTAGAGAAATTGTTGGCAAATTTAGCAATGTTTAACGCAAATATCTGCACCTTAACCCTGATACACCTTAACCTTAACCCTGATATCACAGAACATGTTTAGAGTGCTATAGGTATCTTATTTATGCCAACAGTCTCCAATAATTGTTAATAAAGGATAGTTAAAAAAGCAAATTTCTGATCATTTTTGCAGAAAAAAAGACGGTTTGAAAAAAATAATCACATTTTTACGTTGACGCTCGGTGCAAGAAAACCGTTCAGTCAATTTTATTTCTAAGAACAGTTTTAAAAATGTCTAATCCTAGGCTACAAAATGATATATAAAAACTTTATTTTATTTTATTTCTTCATATTTTATTTTGCGTTTTAAAATGCGCGCTTTTAAAAAAACACCCTGTATATATATATATATATATATATATATATATATATATATATATATATATATATATATATACAGAAATATATATATACAGGGTGTCCATAAAGTCTCTTAATGACTTTAGACGTTAAATAAACACAAAATGAACACATAACATATTATAAACTTTTTAAGCATCAAATTAAAAAGTGAAATTTGATAATTTTAAACATCAAAACATAATTGAAATTAGAGGATTATTAATCTTGTTTCATCAAAAACTGCAAAAAAAGAGAAATTCGACGTCTGCACTGCACCTAATTATGCTTGCATCATCTGACAATTAACATATAGCTTTAAAATTTTTAAATTCTAATAAAAGTTTTTTCTACCATTACTTCAAAGCCTCTCCACTTTAGCCCCATTAAAAGCGTGACACACGCAAAAAATGAACCACTAACTTGCGCTACGCGTTTCGGAGAGTCTACGGAGTGATAGACTGGATAGCGTCGGTAATACGCTGCATCAACTCACGCACGTCAAGCACTTCGTCTTGAAGACTAGGTCTTTGACGTAGCCCCAGAGATAAAAGTCGGGTTGTGTGAGTTTAGGAGACTAGTGCATTTCGTGTTTGTGTGGTAAATTAAAAACTGACAGAACATGCATTATTGGGGCACTAAACGTCCAGACACAGCTCGTACGTTCCAACGTGACAGTCGAAACGTGATAGTTTAGTGAGCAGGCTTTTAGATCGTGTGATCCACCCGTTTGTATTCCAAAAGTCAACTAACCACTTAGTCAAATACCTGGACATGCTTGAGAATGTCGCTATCCCTCAGCTGCTGCAGGCCCAGGTGAAGTATAGTAACGAGTTCACTTTCCAGCAGGACGGAGCGACCCCCCAAATGAATGCACACGTTTTTCAGAGACGTGCTGGATGAGTGTTTCTATTCAGGTGGCTACGTCGTAGACCCATGGTGTGCTTCCCAAGACTCCTGATCTCACACCACCCGTTTTATTATCTCTGGGGCTACGTCAAGGTCTAGGTCTTCGCGACATGCGTGAGTTGAAGCAGCGTATCACTGCTGCTATCCAAGTTATCTTTCCACAGTCTCTATGCAACGTGTAACATAAGCTCCTTTGTCTCGATGTGTGTCTTGCTACAAATGGGGTTAATATTAAAAGACCTCGACTTAAAGTTATAAAAAACTCGTAAGAGAACTAACAAATTTTTAATCTGCATTTGATTTTTCAAATGCAAGCGTTAAAAGATTCAGAGCGGGCGTCAATGTGTCTAATGTGTTTTCTTAACGTCTAAACACCGTCAGAGAAATATTAAAAAGTTTGAATTAATGGACACCCTGTATTATATTATATATTATATTTATTATATTATATTTATTATATATATATATATATATATATATATATATATATATATATATATATATATATATATATATATATATATATATATATATATATATAATCTTTATACATAAAATTAAAGCTCATATTTTGGCAATTTAAAAAATTACAAATGTGTATATATGACAAATATTAAAAATCAAAAGAAGAAAAAAAATTCGATTTTTTTCAGGTGAAAAATCTACAGTCACCTGAAATAAAACACCTATGTTAAACATCTTGCTTTACTTCAAGTTAATAAAGTTAAAACCTAATCCATTAATTTAAGGATTCTGCACATATTCACTATTTGTTGCCCAGCACTGCTTCCAGACCTACTTACAGGTCTCGCCATACGTTCTCAAGCAAGACAGCTGTCATGGAGCGGATACCGGGCGTGATGAACTGCTTGGCCCTTGAGAACTATGATAGTTGGCACTGGAGTTTTAAACACGATAACTCTCACTTATCTGCACAGGAAAAAGTCCTGTAAGTTGAGATAGGGAGACCATTTAGCCCATGGGAATGAATAGCAAGAATATGGAATTAGTATCACGTTCCAGCAAGATGGTGCTCTACCGCACGTGGCGGAAGATGTTAGACAGTATCACAAGCATGTTAGTCCAGTCAAGTGGCTGGGTCGTACTAGACCGATAGCTTGGTTTCCACTGTCTCCAGATTTCTAGCCTACTTTTTGTGGGTATAAGTGAGAGATATCGCTGTCAGAAATCCGGTGGTAAATGTCAGATTTCTGAAATAGCGAAGCATAGGATCACTGAAACTATCCGCTCCGTGACACCTGTCATGCTGTCGAACGTATGGCGCGGTCTGGAAGTGCGTCTAGCTCAATGCCGAGCTACAAATTTTTTTCACGTAGAGAAGCCTTAAGGCAATGGTTTTTGATTTTACCTGTAAGTAAAGCAAGATTTTTAATACAGGCAATTTATTGCAGGTGACTAGAGCTCTTTGCACCTAAAACACGGCAGTTTTTCCACTTGTATCACTTTTCTTTTTTGTCACAACAGAACATTTATTGACATACAAAGTTAAAATTGATATTTTATAAATTGTTCAAATATAAATATGAATTTATAGTAATGCTTTACAGTATCAATGTGGTCGTAAATTTCAATTTATTATAAATTTTTAGGTTCAAATGCAGCCAAGGAACATTTCGGGCAAAAGTTAATTTTTCTGTAAATTAGCTTTTATAGTCTTTAATTAAGCCTATGGTGAAACATACAAAACTTCAAGCAGCCCATGTGCATTAATAAAAATTTGCATCTTCAACCCTTATAGAGATTAGGGGTAGTTCACTCTTATAAAATTCTGTTACTTCCTCAAAAGAGTTGACTTACATCTTAACAAAAAAGTTGAGCGCGCAGATATGATTGCATTAATTGCAATTCTTAATTAAAGTTTTATTTTGCGTGAACAGCCGTACCGGGCCTGGGACATCTGCATACCTGCTCTATATAAAATATATAAAAGGTCACCCCTTGAGTATTCGATCACTTTGAAGTTAAAATTTTATTACCCTAAGAGGTTACAAAAATAAAGAGGGGACCTTTTTTCGCAAAGAAAAATAATATTAGGTATATAAGATAAAAAATAAGAGATGATAAAATTTGCTTGGCAATGTTGCTTTATTTCCTTCTTTCATTAAATATTATTATATATTATAGCACAATGCGGCAATTTTGATGCTTCATTCATGTCCTTATAATATACACCAACTAATGAAAATAAATATATTAAAGGTGTAAAAAAACGGAGTACTAAATAACGTTATAACATAAAAATAAAAATTAATAAAATCTTGTATAAAATATATCATCTCTGCAATTTGTAATGCCATATACATATTGCAAGTATCTACCTCTGAATGAATTTTAGAACTATAAGAGTAATTAAAATAAAAATATGCATATTTGAATATAATTTGATAATTTAAATTTAAAATATCATGACAAAAAAAAAACATTCTGCTAAACGGTTATGTCGTACGTAGTAAAAATTTTGATTTTTACTTTTCTTAATTTCTACAAAAAAAAATAATTTGTTTGAGTTAATATGGCAACAGAGATAAGAAGGAAGTTACTACTATTTTAAATTTTATTCTTTATACTTGAGATTTCTCTTCTTATAAAAGTAAAATTTCCTAGCGACCCTCGCATCAGGACCATCTTAATTTTTAAGAAGGTGCCTGCCTCGCATCTTAAAACCTTTTTCTGATATAATCGCGCATCCCTTTGACTATTTTTCTTAACATCAGACACACGACCTTTTCTAATACCTGATGAGGTTTAAAATTGTGAATCGCGGTCAATGTCTGTCTTATTGAGAAAAGTAATTTCAGTTATTTATTTTTTGCTATTACCATAATTGCGATAAAAATGTTTCAATAATTTTGCTATAAAGCTTAATAAATTTTAGATCGTTTCTAAAAATTTAAGCATTGTACAATGGATAGCTTTTGTAATATTTAATTATAAAAGTAGGGTCTAGTGCACTGGGCTCGGCCTTCCACGCAAAATGTTTAGTCTGGCATCTTGAGGGATATATATTATATATAATTGTAATAATTTCCAGCCAAAGGACCTTGTAATGGTGACAGTGGCGGCGGATTTTATCAGAAGAAACTTTTCAAAGACAGGGAAGCTGAGTTGGTACTTCGAGGTATTGTGTCTAAATCTGTATATAAGCTTCAGGGAAAACGTGATGTTTCATGTTTAGAAAATAATTTTTACGTCTTCACTGACCTTTATGCTTTCCTTCCATGGATCAAAGAAAAAACTGAAGGTAAATAACAATTTGCTCTATATTATCAAACTTTACTGTGGTATTATTCGTCCTATTAGATATTTTCAGTATTGTGTCTTATTAGGACTCAGTGATTTTTGTTAAGCTGGTAGATAAAAAATTGTATAGTTTATCATGTTATATTAAGATTTATTTAAAACATTTAAGAAAAAAAAGTTTTACAAAGTGAAACCTAACGCATTGTTTAAATGTTCTCTAAATTTTGTTTACTTGAATATAGAAAAAACTTCCACAATTGCCTTTTAATATAAATAATATATAAATTAAAAAATAAGTAAGAAGAGTATCAATTTTATACTAAATTTATGACGTAGACTTTACTACTTGCATATTTTTGCAGGGTTTATTGCATTATTAAACTTTTTGAAAGGAAGTTTATGTCTTATCAGTATTTTTCCGTTGTTTATCATTTATTTACAACATTATTAATGTTAATCACCAATTAGACTACATTGTACTTTTTTGATACTTATATGGATATTAATTTTTTATAAATAAAAATTCTATATGGAGGTACTTCTGGTAGTTAAAAATATTGTAATTGTTAAATTATTATTTCTTTTAACTGTTTTTATAAATTAACGTTTTTCTAAGGTTTTGGTGTGTCTTTTGAGGAAGATAATTCAAGTTTAAACATGTCACATGGTACCAAGTCAGAGGCAATCCCCACTGGATTTTGTCTTACAAGCATGATGGAAAAAGAACAACATCAAATTGATTCTCAAATTTTGAGGTTGGATTTACATAACACATTGCAACAACAAGAACATATTTCCGCTTCAAATACGAAGTTAACAAGATTAAACAGAGTAAGTGTTAACTTTTTTCATTTTTTGGAATATCTTTTAAAAAAAGCATATACTTGATAGTTTGAATTACAATAATATTTAAGTACTAAACAATTGCAAGTGCTTATTTTGTGTCAAAATATATAAATTGTATGTTCTCTTTTTCAAATATAAACATTGAAAGGTATATAAAATATTTTGGAAATAATCAAATGTTAAAAGACTACCCAAAGCCTTAGAGGCTTCATTTTACTGTGTTTTACTATTTACTCTCGATTTTATCTTCAAACTTTCTGTGCTTAAATCAAACATTATTTTCACGTGCCTACAGCACACTTAGCGGTGATTAAGGCAGGCTTGCAGTTGCTGGGAGTACTTTTGAAAGTCGTCAACGGTGCTGGGTTTCTTTTAATTTTACATTGGCTTAAATAGAGAAAATCGTTATTTTTGTATGAATTTACCAAACAATTAACAATATAATGTAAAATGCAGTGCTCATTACAAAAGGTTAGTATAAGAACCAAAATGGAAAAATTGACGCATCCCGGGTGCCCTCAAGGCGTCTTGTATTGATTTTGTAACATTGCTTTTCTTACGCAATAATTTAGGAATTGTAACAAATAAGATCTGTTTATTTTACAATAAAATTTCAAACATATTGATCCACATCAATTATCATCTGAACATTATTATTTCTAGCTAAATAATCTTGAATTAAATATTAAAACAACCTCTGAATGATTCAGGTGCGGCAACACATTTTTTAAGTTATCTATATTACTTTTGGCTCTGGCATGTTAAGTTAACAACCAGTCCTCCGTGTATGTTGCGTTTCATTAGAAGAACTTAAGGATTTTAAGGTAATACTACTTCTAAACTCGTAAGAGGTAAAAAAAGAACCTTTAAATTGTCACCATTGTGTTTGGCGTGTCAAGATACCCAGATTTTTACGTTTGTTGCATCCTGATACGAGAACTTAAATTTCAAGGGTAACCTACCCCTAAACACGTAAGGGGTGAAATTAAATGTTTTAAATTGTCACCATTGCTTTTGGCGTATCAAGGTTCCCATATGTCCACGTTTTTGCATCCCGATAACAAAACTTGATTTTTAGGGGTCAACTGCCCCTTAACTCGTGATGGGGGGAAATTAGAACCTTTTAATGGTCATCACTGTCTTTAATGCGTCAAGTTACCCCGGAAACGATACCTCATTTTCCCTAATCGGATGATTCTGTTTTTGCCCTCTACTCACAACTTCTCACCCCCTTACTCGCGATTTATTTGTGTTTGCACCGATAAAACTTGCAATCCATATAAGACATCGAAAATTTATTTCCAGATTCATCTACCTTCGTTCGTTCTAGCCCTGAATGCAAATGTTTTATTTGCTACATTGAACACAGACAAATTGACAATGATACATGCAACCCTCTATTTACTGTAAAATTGCTATATCGCGGCAGCTTGTTTGTCTTGGGTGACGTCACACAAGAGTGTCTTTACGCGGGATATACGCAACACGGAGAACAGCACGCAGGTCAAATGACCATCACGCAACTTGGGTCAACCTACCCTATCATATTATAATGAAAATGCGGTTTACTTGGCTTTTAAGATTTTAATAATATTTTAATATTTTAAGTTGACTTCTATAATGTTAGATATAAACAAGAGCAGTAAATTAACTATGATGACAAGGTGTTTCCATAGCTCCTCATACTCGAGATAACCCTGCGATATAAGCAATTTGTTTTGCATTTTTTACGTCATAGTTATGGATTTCCTATAGAAATTGTTATATCTCGTATATCTTTTGCATATCTTCAAGTACGAATGTAAGTTGACGGGACTACCTTGGAATTACGACAGGACTTTCAGGAATTTTATGTCAGTAAATGAAAACTTTTTAATATTATTTAACATTGAAGAAGTCACGCTGTACACCTGAACTTCCCCTTTAATATGCAATTTAGGTATGCAATTTTATAGGTAAATTAGTGATGAACAAGTATGTTTTGTATCTACTTTAATTCGTTTTCCATTTGAAAGTTAAAATAAATCTAAATTAAAAAACAAAACCATTTTAAATAAAGACGAAGATTCACAAAAAAGAGTAATGAAATAGATCAAGCCCCTTTTTCTGTATTTTGTTTATAATTTAAAAAATATGTATAGTTCTGCTATTTTAATAATTTAATAGGTAAAATGTTGCAAGGGTAACATGAATTGTTTTTAACAAATTTTTTTATTAAAAGAAAAACATTAAAAAAATAAAGAAAACAACGAAACTATGGCAGATATAGCGAGCGAAAGAAATAAAGTTTGAGTTAGGCAGCACGAGGATTGTTTGACTTGCTGGCGATGCAGCTCGTTCTGATTACCTAAACACGATAGAATTGACTTCTTTTCTTCTTCGTCAATCTTCGTATGCTTTTTCTAAACCTCCCAAAATTATTCACATAAAAAGCAAGATCTCTCTTTTATGCATAATATTTTGTGGCGCGCAAAAATGGATCCAGTTTGAATGGCAACTTTTTATGACTAGCCCATGGTACAGTCTTAGGTGTTAACTTTTTTAACACCACACGAAATCAAAAAGTTTGAGTGTACATTCCTTTGAAGTTTTGACGTTACTTTTGGGATAACGTAACCTACGAAAAAATGACTTCTGAATGTTTATTATTTTGAATATCAAATAGAGAAACTAGTGAATATAAAATGTTTAAAAATTTACAATGAGTAGAGTCCCGATTTAATGTTGATTTTTTTGACAAAAAAGTCACAAAAAAGGTGATTTTTTTAGTCAAAAATGTGGGCAAAATGTTGAAATTTTTTGAATTTTTGAAAAAAATGTTGAAAATTATAACATAGCACAAAAATTGTTTTTTTATGCTTCTGCAATGCTTACACAAACTTTTACAAGTTTTTTTTATGGATGCTAAAATTTCATAAAAAATGAATGTTAAAAATAAATTAAATAATAATAAATGACTTGTAGAAATCCAGGTTTTAAGGTATTTTTCTATATATCTACTAAAATTTTCAGTTTACAATATTTTTCAACGTTTATATAAAAAGTCCATATCTCTCAAATTGAAATTGTTATCCCCAAGATTTTTGTTGATATCGAATGTATAACAACTACCCAAAATAGTACTAAATATTTTCAGAGTTCATCGTAGTTGTCAGATGACGGATTTTTGTTTTTTAAAAAACCATTCTCTCTCTCTCTCGTTCTTTTTAGACTTTTTTTTAACTTTTTGCTTTTTCTAAGTGAATAAATTTGTAAATGTATCGTTACCGGATTTCACGATAATCGTAGTAACAATTTTCAATCTATAACTATAACGATAGTTTTTGCAGAAGTGTTAATCTATACTATATCTATAACGAACTATAGTTATTTTATAGTTATCGTGTTTTCGATAATCGACCCCAAGACTGCCTGTTCTCTTTCACCAAAAAATGCGTATTCCACTTGAATAACCATAGGCAATCGTCAGTTTTGGTGCCGAGAACATGGTTTACGAACGACATCATTATTATTACTAGATCCCGGATTAAAAGGCGCATTTTTTCGAAAAAAAAAGGTGCCAAAAAATGCACTTTATTTTGGCAAAAAAGGACAAAAAAACACTAAAAATAGAATATGGGATATAAAATGAGGTATGCAACAGTTTTAATTTATTTTTTTATCATAATCTGAATGTTATCATGACATTTTAATAAAATTAAAGCTATTTTGATGAAATTAATTCCAAATAAATATAAAGTACTTTGTTTTTATAAGTATTTAATTACTATAAGAACTATTTAAATACATTTAGCAATAAAATTTTTTTTATAGTATGAATGCTTTTTATTATATTAAAAAATTTATTATATTTTAAATTTTTATTTATTAAATTTAAAAAAAAAATTAATAAATCAATATTGGAAATTCTTTTTTTTTCTTCATTTTTAGTACAAATTTGTACAAATGTTTAAAAAAAGGCAATAAACGCACTATTTAGAACAAAAAGCCGTGAAAACAAAAAAAAAAGGCAAAAAAAAGGCGCTTTTTTATTGAATTTTCCTGACCACCTTCTAACGATCGATGGAGATTTGCAGTTTGAACAAATTACCTCGGTGCATATTAAAGGCACTTTGCCTATGAATTCGGGCTCAAAATATTACATGTGACGTCATCAAAAAAAATAATAATAATTGGCTTAAAATCTCAACATTTCGTAATTCAAAATATTTAATGCGCTCCCCTCTCCTTATATTTTGTAATAATATTAATCTACGTGGTCGTTGTCATTTGTTAGCTTTTGTCATGCGTTGTAATATCGGTAGAAATTTGTCAGAATATCCTAGCATGAAAAGTAACTTTGTGCTAGAGTTTTGAATTTTTGAAAATAAGCACACCTAACTACATTTTGAAAAAATTATAAATTTTTTCTTCCGGCCGTTATTTTCTGATTAATTATCGCGCGCCTCGGAAATGCGGGAACATATAATGTTGCGTAACTTTCTTAATAATAAAGATAAATGACAAATGCAAACATGACTTTACTACTACTAAAAATACCTTTAATTATTGTATGTGACCTATAGACCTTGACAAATTTCTAAAGTCATTTTTTTAGTAATTAGTTTCAAAAATCCACACAAAATATGAATCGTTCTCCCTTAAAACAAACCAATATAGCAGTTTTGTGGGTACACATTTTAGTTGCAAAAATGTAAAATTTCTATCAAGAGTTTTAATTACATATAAAGATGTAAGGAAATTTGTAACGTAACTTTCACGTTCAACGGCGCTCACAATAGATATCTTGCGCTCTCGCGTATATTATACTACGTCGCACTGCCATAGATTCTACTTACAATAATTTATTGATAAAAAAAATACCTTATAAAGATATTATAAATATTTTATTTATGTTTATTGTGTATTTATTTATTATAAAAGGAAAAGTTACACTCAACTATATATATATATATATATATATATATATATATGTATATATGAAAGTTAAAAATTAAAAGTAATGAAAACTTTAAAATAATTTTAGAAATTATGCATCAAAGATTGTTCGTATATTTGAACTTTCTTTGGTTATAAGAAATCATATATATATATATATTATATATATATATATATATATATATATATATATATATATATATATATATATATATATATATATATATATATATATATATATATATATATATATATATATATAATTAAATACATCAAACTTTAAGAAATATCTGTAAGGTTTAAACATACAAAATAACACTAAATAAAAGGATTGAAAAAAAATTCATTTCTGATAATAAATTTACAAAAATATTTGCGAATTTGTAAAAATTAATACAGAACAGACAACTTAAGAATTAAATTACAAATTTAATTTTGAATTCTGCTGACGATTAAATAAATTTCATTTTAGTGTTCTAATGTTAAAGGGACTTAGATGATGTAGTTAACGAGTTCCAGGGATTGTTCGTGCTGCTGCTAAGTTCAATTCATTTCTCTGCTCACAAAACCGTAATTTTAGCTGCTCGTTTCTGAGAAAAGTAATAAAAACGCGCAGTTCTCAAAAAAGCGTGCAAAAGCCGCGCGGTTCTTAAAAAACCGTGCAAAAGCCGCGCGGTTCTTATAAAACCGCGCTGTTCCCAAAAACTGCGTGGTTTTTGAACGCATGCGCATTTAGGATGTGTGATAAAGATGCGCAGTATGCCAGTGAACTTGAGCATTGCAGAACCAAATATGGCGAATATACTTTGTGTAGTTTTTTACGTGAATATTAATTACAAAGGATTGTAAGAAGCTAAAAAATTAGTGCTCGATGTTTATAAATGAGGTAAGAATTTACTGACTGTATAAATCCAAAGTTTTAATGTCAGTAGAGGGCTAAAACAGAGATTTTCGTTACATGTCCTTAGGCGCGGCTATGGCAAGTGGCTTTGAACTTCGCAAAGACCAATGTATTTCTATACACGCATCATGGAACTTAAAGTTTATTTTTTCTAATATATTGGGTTTGTTTTTATTAGTATGTATATTTAAATATATTTTTATGTCTTGAGCGTAAAATAGATTTTGTTTGTTGAACCAATAATAATTTGTATTTAATATTAATATTTAAATGTATTTTATAGATTGAAAAAGCTTGGTATTTATAATCAAGGTACGCTTTTTCAATAAAAATGTGTGTAGTATATAAAGGTATTTTTGTTTATTCAATGTTACATGTACGCGTGTAAGTAGAAAATGTTGTGTTCTGTTATATAATTCAGGTGCAGTGAAAAAAAAAATGTTTTTTGCGACATTATTAAACCAGAAAGGTGCGGAGCCCACTGAAAGCGTCGGAGAAGTCGGCATTAAGGTTCAACAGCACGCGCCATGTAAACCATAGAGACATCTGGGTTCAACGTGAACACCGCCCGGCAGCCGTGCGGTTCCCGGCAGCCGCGCGGTTACCGCCCGGTTACCGAGCTCGGTTTTTTGCACGGTAACCTCGCGGTTTTTAGCGCGGTTTTGTGAGCAAGGTCCTATTACTTAATCTAGTTGTTATTTAACATATCATTTGGTTTATAAAATAAAACAATTATAATTAATTCTGACACTATTTCAATATAATAATATGATAAATAAATTATGTATTTGGTCCCTGCGTAGGTGGAGCAGTTAAACGCTCAACGTCACAGGCGAGTCTGCAGAAAACAGTGAACTTGCAGATAAATACACTTCGTGCATTCTTTGATCATATATCTTTGTTGCCTAAGTTGCATCTAGCAGATTTTTTTACTGATAAAGATCACAAAGATTACAAGGTGGAAATCAATTTGCACTTTGCAGCAGCACGAACAATCCCTGGAACTCATTAACTACATCATCTAAGTCCCTTTAACATTAGAAAACTTAAAATGAAACTTAATTAATTGTCAACAGAATTCATAATTGAATGTGTTATTTAATCCTTAAGTAGTCTGTTCTGTATTAATTTTTACAAATTTTCAAATATTTTTGTAAATTTACTATCAGAAATGAAAATTTTTTTTCATGCATTTTATTTAGTGTATTTTTAAACCTTACAGATATTTCTTAATGTTCGATGTAATTAATTATATATATATATATATATATATCTATAATATATATATATATATATATATATATATATATATATATATATGTATATGTATATGTATGTATATATATATATATATATATATATATATATATATATATATATATATATATATATATATATATATATAAATATATATATATATATATATTTATATCTATCTATATATATATATATATATATATATATATATATATATCGACGGTCTCGCGGCTAATATAGGTATCTCACAATCTCGCCGCGACACACTAAGTAGATATCTGACTTTCTCGCGATGCGCACAATATAGGTATTAGAAAATCTCGCCATACGCACAAATTAGGTATCTCTATTTTACACAAAATAGGTATCTCACAGCCATAAAGAAATTTTCTACATAAATAATTGAAATGTAAATATATTTTGTTTGTTAAAATGCTTTTAATACTTCTTGTAAATAAAAATCAATTAAAAAGTAAATGTTTTTTACAGAATAAAAAGTAATAATATTATATATTTTAAAATATTTTACGCTACCTTTTTTTTTAGTAATGTCTTTTTACTTTAGTTTTACAAATAATTAATATTAATTTTAAAATATATAAATTTTAATATATAGACCATTAGATATTTGTTTTAAAAATTTAAATATTCAAACTTAAAAAAAAAATTATAATTATTTATTACTAATATTATAATCTATTATTTAATTTAAGGTGCGTACGGCATGATTTTCTAATACCTATATTGTGCGCATCGCGAGGAAGTCAGATACCTACTTTGTGTGTCGCGGGAAGATTCCGAGATACCTATTTTGTGTGGCGCGGCAAGATTGTGAGATACATATAATAGCTGCAAGACCGTTGATATATATATATATATATATATATATATATATATATATATATATAAATATATGAATAAATGGATCCAGAAACAACACTAAAAAAAGTTGGGGTCACCGATTTTCTTCAAAATATCCATAAATGTACATCTAGGTGCCCTTAGTTATAATTTAAAATATTTTTGCCCGGAAGTGATTTTGGCGGGAAATATAGCACTTAGCATTTTTTGAATTGTACCAAAGTAGTGCCCAAGAAGCTAATAGCCATAATTTATTAAATTGAGATAAAAATTTGAAACTTTTTGTACATGTAATGTTATAACGTCCCTATATGGACATGCCATGTTCATTTCCGGTGACGTCATTATTTCAAAATGGCGGCCAATTTATATACAAAAAGTGCCGTAAAATCCGCGAAACCACGTCAAAAGTTTAGAAAAAAATAAGGTTAGTACTAGACAATATATCCTATCATCCTACATTAACAAATACTGTGACAATTTATTACAAGTTGTTTTAAAAAATTAACAAACATTGCTCTATACGTCATTTATACGCGCAGCGCGTTCCGTCTAGCTATAGTACCCGCTTCCAACTGCAGTGTTTCAACCGTGCGAGTACGAACGTTTACATACATGCAGTGGTGGGCCTACAAAAGGGACTGCGGGGCACAAATCGCCGGGCCCACTATATTTTGGGGCCCCGGGACGGGTCTATATGCAAAAAAAAAAAAAAAAAAAAAAAAAAAAACGGGAAGGGAAGGGAAAGAAAAAAATGAAAGAGAGAGAGAGAGAAGTTTGTATCTATGAAACTATTTAAAGAATTGCTTTAATAAATTTATCCACAACTTGCAATTACAAAACATATAATATATCAAATATTGTAAAATCTTAAGCATTATAGTAAAATAAAAGTTTTGTAAAGAGAGTAGGTGAGGTGAATGGCTAATATCTCACAAACTGAAAAGTTGCGTAATATAAAATAACATGAAAGAAAGATAAAATGTTGCTGAAAATTTATTTGTTTCTAATACATGAAAACACGATCAAATATTTGAGTTATTCCTGTTTACAGATAACATCTTAATTTGAAAATTTAAATTTTACCCTTGCCTTTTGCAATCAAATTGTGTTTTTTTAATTAAAGAACTTATTTAATAACTTTCTTAGAACAAAAAGCACATTTTAAATTTATGGAATTTTTTTCAAAATTATAGAATTCATTCTGTTCGATATAATTAACGGAGAAATAATTTTTTCAAAAATAAAGTTCCTGTTTTTAGTATTTCGACTCTAAGTCAGGCGACCTCTATTTTAAGTATTGATAATTGATTTTTGAAATTTGAAAAATAATGTCACTCAAAACGTCAGCATGTCGGTATAGATAGGAAAAATTTACCGACCGTGTCGTTAATTTGTGACTTTTAAATATTAATTAAAAAAATATTAAATGAACTCAAAATTTAAAAATTCTTGTTTTTATCAACTAAAGACAATGTCCTCTTTCAGAATATATATGCTATAAAACTGCAGCCTACAATTTTAGGTCCTCCTAATTATTACTAGTTATAGACGTTAGACGTTATAGTTTTTGTGTTATATTACTTTTTGCATCAGAGAATCCCTGATAGAAAAGGTAAAAATCTACAAAATTGATATTTAATGTTTACAAGCTATTTCAGGAAATTTGAATTTAAAAGTCAAATAGATTAAGATTATTTTAATATATTAATTGCAAGTTATGGATAAATTTATTAAAGCAATTCTTTAAATTGTTTCATAAATACAAACTTCTCTCTCTCTCTCTCTCTCATTTTTTTCCTTACCTTCCCGATTTTTTTTTAATATTTTTTATTTTGTTTTGCATGTAGACCCGTCCCGGGGCCCTAAAATATAGTGGGCCCGGCGATTTGAGCCCCGCAGTCCCTTTTGTAGGCCCGATTAAAACGTTCGTACTCGCACGGTTGAAACACTGCAGTTGGAAGCGGGTACTATAGCTAGACCGAACGCGCTGCGCGTATATATGACGTATAGAGCAATGTTTGTTAATTTTTTAAAACAACTTGTAATAAAATGTCACAGTATTTGTTAATGTAGGATGATAGGATATATTGTCTAGTACTAACCTTATTTTTTTCTAAACTTTTGACGTGGTTTCGCGGATTTTACGGCACTTTTTGTATATAAATTGGCCGCCATTTTGAAATTATGACGTCACCGGAAATGAACATGGCATGTCCATATAGGGACGTTATAACATTACATGTACAAAAAGTTTCAAATTTGTATCTCAATTTAATAAATTATGGCTATTAGCTTCTTGGGCACTACTTTTATACAATTCAAAAAATGCTAAGTGCTATATTTCCCGCCAAAATCACTTCCGGGCAAAAATATTTTGGGTAATTACTAAGGGCACCTAGATGTACATTTATGGAAATTTTAAAGAAAATCGGTGACACCAACTTTTTTTAGTGTTGTCCTGGATCCATTTATTCATATATATCGACGGTCTCGCGGCTATTATATGCATCTCACAATCTCGCCGCGCCACACAAAATAGGTATCTCACAATCTCGCCGCGACACACAAAGTAGGTATCTGACTTCCTCGCGCTGCGCACAATATAGGTATTAGAAAATCTCGCCATACGCACAAATAAGGTATCTCTATTTTACACAAAATAGGTATCTTACAGCCGTAGAGAATTTTTCTGCATAAATACTTGAAATGTAAATATATTTTGTATGTTAAAATGCTTTTGATACTTTTAAAAAATAAAATTTATTTAAAAAGTAAATATTTTTTATAGAAGAAAATGTAATAATAATATTTATTTTTAAATATTTTACGTTACCATTTTTGTTTAATAATGTCTTTTTACTTTAGTTTTACAAATAATAATTAGTGATTTTAAAATATATAAATTATAATATATAAACCACAAGAAATTTGTTTTAAAAATTTATATTTGTAAACTTAAAAAAAAAAATAATAATTTATTACTAATATTATAATATATATTATTTAATTAAAGGTTCTGTAAAATTACTAAAGAAATATTTTGAGTAAAATAAAAATAGGACATTTTCAATTATTAAATGCTATTTATTTTTAATTTAATTCGTCGTATATTACATTTTTGCCAGCATGTTATATGGAAACTTACTCGCGAGATTGTATAATAACTAATTTGTGCGCACGGGGAGATTTTCTAATACCTATATTGTGCGTTGCGCGAGGAAGTCAGATACCTACTTTGTGTGTCGCGGCGAGATTGTGAGATACCTATTTTGTGTAACCTACCTACCTACCTACCTACCTACCTACCTACCTACCTACCTACCTACCTACCTACCTACCTACCTACCTACCTACCTACCTACCTACCTACCTACCTACCTACCTACCTACCTACCTACCTACCTACCTACCTACCTACCTACCTACCTACCTACCTACCTACCTACCTACCTACCTACCTACCTACCTACCTACCTACCTACCTACCTACCTACCTACCTACCTACCTACCTACCTACCTACCTACCTACCTACCTACCTACCTACCTACCTACCTACCTACCTACCTACCTACCTACCTACCTACCTACCTACTAACTTTAGTTATTATTACTTGCTAAAATATTTAATTTTAGCAAATTATTGAAAATAGCTAATTTACGTTGTTAAAAGTACTTTAAGGTTATTTAAGCTATTTATATTTAAAGTGTTGCATCATTTTTTAGAGTGTACCTAAATAGTAAAGGACTTATTTGCTTTTTTGTAGCCTTACATAAAATAAATAAGTTTTAAATAAAAAAATTACAAATATTGGTTCTTCCATTTCTGATTCATATCAATGAAATTTTAAATTTTATTTTATATTTAACTATGTCTGAACATATTTTATTTAACTGACATTTTGTTTTACTTTTAGGAATATGTTAACTTAGATGCAACTGTTGACATCTTTGCAAGACTACTCAAACAACATTTAAAAAACAATTCTGTTAGTGCTACCAAAATATTTGGGAAGTCAATTCTTAAAGTTGTTCGTTCTAAATTATTAATCAAGTTGTCAATTGTGATTGATCGTCTTGGAAGACATTATGCTTTTGCTGATTATGCTCAAGATGATGACAGAAATGCTGTGCCAAGTGTTGAGGTTGGTGAACTGTTGCTGGCAGCAGGTGCTGACATAAGTCATACAAGTAGATATTATAGAGGATATTCAGCACTTACTGCAGCAGCAGAGCACGGACGACTAAGTGTTGTACAGTGGCTTGTTAATGTGCATCACATTGCTATCTTTGATCACATAGACAAAGGAAGAGCTTTATATTATGCTGCGAGGGAAGGTCATTTACACATTGTGAAATGGATCTTGGAAAATTCTACATTCTATGAGAAATCTAAACATATGAAATATTTAAATGAAGCTTTTATTGCAAGCGTGACACATATAAAAGTAATTAAATACTTAGTTCACAACGCAGGTGCAGACGTGAACTATAGAAATACAGATGGTAGGTCAGTTTTACATGAAGCTATAAGGTATGGCAAGTTTAAGACTGTGAAGTTGATAATGAAAAACCACACAGTGAACATGTACATTGAAGATAAAGATGGTGTAAGTCCACTATATCGTGCTGCTGCTGCTAGACGTTACGACATGTTGAGGTACTTGGTGCTAGAAGCTGGAGCAAATGTCTATCACAAAGATAGCAGAAATAGAACATTATTACATGCAGCTGCTTGGTACCATAATATTGATTCTCTGACTTGGCTGGTTGAGAATTACAACATCGATGTGAACGCTCAAGATAGAGATGGAGACACGGCCTTGATGTATGCTAACTCAGACAATATTGTCGAGTACTTAGTCAAGCATGCAAAGGCAGATGTTAACATTGTTAACAATATAGGACGGACAGCTCTGCATAGAGCTGCAAAATTTAATCAACTTGGGTCACTAAAGTGGCTTGTAGAAAACACACAACTTGATATCAATGCTAGAGACGATGAAGGTAACACAACTTTACATATAGCAGTTGACAGGTTAGATATAGTGGAGTATCTGATCAAAGAAGCTCATGCTGATGTAAATATACAAAACAATGAAGGACAAACTTTTTTATCACTTTTTCAAAAAGTAACATTTAATGGTTATCCTCCAAAACTAATTCGTAAACCAGAAATCATTGAATATGTAACTGCACAGCTGGCATCTCAAGCAAAAAGTTTGTAAATTGTTTACTTTTGCTACAATCTCTAAATATATTTTAACTTTATGATTATCTGTTAAATACTTTTATTTTAAGTGACTTGATTGTTATCCAACACAAAAGTCAATCAAATATTTGCAAGATAAAACTTTAATTTCTTTTATTCTTGTTTTAAATTTTTTTACTTTTTTTTTTATTCTAATATTTTACTCAAATAAAATTAAACAAATTTAATAATTAAAAATTTGTGTTTTCTTTCAATTATTTATCTAATAATTATTGAAAAATTAGAAAATATTTCTATAGCAAATATTTTAGAACATTCTTTCTTTATTTATTTTACATTTTTGTAAACAGCTATAGCTG
>OX439137.1:600066-605066 GCA_949318235.1 Ecdyonurus torrentis | reverse complement strand
AAATAAGAGGAACCTTAACTTTCCCCACCTCTCCCAGTGCTAAACCGATAACCTCCATTATATATCATAATAATGTAATAAAAATTGTAAAATAAGACTGAATTAATTTTAGTCCAGTTTAAGTGAAACAAGATTTTAGCTTGAAATTTATGTTATAGAGAGGTTTCACTGATATTTAAGAGCCGCCATTATGTGGGTCACAAATACATAGGCCAGTATAGGAAAAAAGTAATTTTTATATTTTTAATAGCTAAATTCAAACTTATTTTTAACTCCTAATAAGCTAAGAGAATATCACAAAAATACTTACAGTCGAAATATACTTTTATTTCTGTGACCAATGATGTAAAGTAATGTTTTTCCTATGCTGGACAATGTATTAGTCACCACAAACATGGCGGCAAAGCGCAAGGATGCGCACAAGGTCTTTAAACACACAAATAAATAAGCTTAAAAAAACTTGTACTTATTTTTATATATTTCAACATTTTGGTGCAGTAAAGTTCAGTCACTTATCTTCACAGAAATAAGAAAATACGTAATTATGTTGTAATTATGTTAATATAGCATAAGTTATGCTGCATTAGCATAATTATCATTTTAGCTGGTATGGCCATATATGTAACTCTGTACTCGCAACTGTGTACTCCTCACCGAGTATAGGTTCGAGCCACTGCTGGGTGCGTACGTCAAGTGTGAGAGCACAACATGTTGCACGATGTATGTTTACATGTATTCCATGACGACGCACAGTATTCGTGGAGGTGCATGATTGATGTGATTGCACCGACCAGCCTGTCTAGATGTTTCCACGGTTTCTCTAGGCTGTCATGGCGAATGCCGGGCTGTGTACTTAGGCAGTGGCCGGCCCGTGTGTGATTTTACATTAGTTGGTCTGTCGATAAGACAATGTCTTGACTGGGACTGGGATTGGTGTATAGCACGATAACACAATATGGCAAGCAAAAAAAAAAAAAAAAAAAAAAACAATTATTGTTCAATATAACGTAAACTATGCTGTATTGAACAATCTGGGCTGAAAATAAGCTAACATAATTATTACGTAGTTATTTTTGTCCTTGTTCATTATTTAAATATTAAAACTGTGAGTGACGTCACGATCATTATGATGTAGACTTGCCAATACAAACGTACAACTTTGACAGTCAGTTTATTGTGATTATATAACATTTGTGACGTCACGATCATTATGATGTAGACTTGCCAATACAAACGTACAACTTTGACAGTCAGTTTATTGTGATTATATAACATTTGTGACGTCACGATCATTATGATGTAGACTTGCCAATACAAACGTGACAGTTAGTTAATTGTGATTATATAACATTTGTGACGTCACGATCATTATGATGTAGACTTGCCAATACAAACGTGCAACTTTGACAGTTAGTTTATTGTGATTATATAACATTTGTGACGTCACGATCATTATGATGTAGACTTGCCAATACAAACGTGCAACTTTGACATGTAGACATTGTAGTCTTTTCTTGCATTTTATGGCTTGAATACGATTTATTGTGTCTTCAATGATTATCTTAGCTCGTTTTTTTTTGTGGTTTTAAAGTCATAGACCGAAAAAAAAAACATAAGTATTTATATAACAAAATACTTGATGGGATTTACATAAATAACTTTAGTTTGTCTCAAAGCTTAAGCTCAGATTAGAAAATTTGATTTATGCAACCCGCACAACATTTTCATTCTAATTTTTGCATGTTCTTGACGTCATAAACATGAATTTTTACGGAAATAGTATACTTTACAGTTTTTTAACGCTCTCTCGTGGGGATACAATAACATCTAGTAAAAATTGTCATCAGTTTTGTAGATCCTAATTCATGTTTTTTTCATTCAAAAGCACATGCAGTTTTATATGGTCTACGCTTTTATGTGTTTCAAATAGCCTATTATTAATTATTTTTTATTTCAACAATGCGCCATAAATATTGCGCAATTTCGTGCTTCAATTTGTTTGATTGCTGTCGTAAGGCCTCTAGTTGTGTCAATGCCGTCATAATCCTAGATTTAGCAAAAATTATATTTGTTAGTTAAATTATAAACAACATTTTTAAAATTTAACGTTTAAATATTGATTTTATTGTAATATTCAAATTAATAATTTTGTTGCTTTATACGTCATAGCTGAGTCTAGAGATCAACATATTGAAATAACAACACGGACAAAAATTGTTTTATGAAATTGACATTTGAAATTTTATTTACATAATTCAGTTAAATTTACAATTTAAAATATATAAAATATAATTTACAAAATTTTTATTGGATTTATAATCTTTGAATTTATTTTTTTGTATAAAACCTTTCAAGATTTAATTTTTTTAAAACAGTTTTTAATTTTATTTTACTTAAACTATAATAATTTTTAATTCTACAACTTGAAATTAAAATTTAAAAATTTTACCAACAATAATTTACCATTTATTTAACATAACTTCAATATAAATGTATAATAAAGGTGTATGCACATGACGTCATACGAAATGCGCTTAGGACGCCATATTGTAATAATAAAGAACATTTCTCCTCAAAGGAAAAGCATTGGTTTTTGTTCTATCTTCTTTGGAAAATAATTAAATTGTGCCTTAAAATTTCTTAAACAAACATATTGGAATTTTAAGTTTAGAAAAACAAAAATGGGAATAAAAAGAATTGTAAAATGTTTTTAAACCTGAAAAAATGTAATTTTTGTATATTTGCGTATGTTATTTAGTTATTCAACATGGCGACGTAATTTACATGAATGCATACACCCTATATGCTATATTACATAGATATACTATGCATTGTAGTATAGACTATGCTGTATTGTACATTAAGTGCTGTAAATACGAAGCCATAATTATTTCTATAGTTTTTAAATTAGGTGTTGATGTAATTTTTGTTCCTGGCGACCAAAATATATTTTTGTTCATATTTTTCATTACATTTATTTTGTAATGCATTTTATGTAAATTTTGAAATAAATAAATTATATTTGCAATGATATTTGTTACTTTTATTATTTCTGAAATCAAAACATTTAGCTTGAGTTAAATTTTGACTTATGTTGTAAATGTACAGTATAAAAAAAATTTAAAAAATTTAAAAATAATTTGCTAAAAAAGTACAACGTTATTTTTTATCTTAACAATTAGAAAACTTTTCAAAAGTTTTAACTGTTTCATCTGTTAAATAATAAATTTAATATAAAGATTGGGCTTATGGTACACTGTCGCCAATGGTATGTGGATCAGTGGTGGATTGAGCGCAGAGATTTCCAGATTATCTCAAAGGGCCGCGACCAAAGAGAGGGGCCGTTGGGTCGTCGTTGCAAAAAAGCAACGCATAAAAAAAAAAAAAAAAAAAAAAAAAAAAAAAAAGAAAAAGAAAAGAAAGAAGGGGAGGACATGAGAACATTAAATTTTATGGATACTTGAGATACCTAATTCAACCTGTTAACAACATCAATGTTCTTCCCAAAATATTGCAGTATTTTTAAAACTGGCAAAATGTGACATTTTCCTATACTGCCCATGTTATTTATTACTCACTTATGACGTTGACTTAACATCAATGGAAAACACCCTATAATGATGTGCTATATTATTATTCAATTTCAAAAAGTTTTATTGTTTAATTAAATTCCTACATAATATATATTGTAAGGCATAATTAAGTAATTAAACCATCGACCGTCTCAGCCCATAATATAATTAAACTTTGATAAAGTAGAAAAAATTTAGCAAACATAAAAAACAGAGTATACATAGAATTATATTATTTTATTTTAATTTTAAATTTTTTTTTTTTTTACATTAAAAGTGATAAGTTACAAGCTGCATGTGCTATAATATTATGCAGCTATAGACAGCTTGCACTCATATTTAAGAGCCGCCATCTTGTTGGTCAGGAATACATAGGCCAGCATAGGAAAAACATCATTTTTATATTTTTAATAGCAAAAGCAGCTTCCAAGCTCAATCAAAGCCTTATTTGTAGCTCCTAATAAGCTACAAGGAATATCATGAAAATTTGTTCACTTGAAATAAACTATTTTTTATGTTAAAAATTGGAAAAAACGAAGTTTCCCCTATGCTGGACAATGTATTAGTCACCACAAACATGGCGACAAAGCGTAAGGATGTGCAAGGGGTCTATAAGAAGTCAATTACGTAATTAGCTCAGTTTTAAAATGTATCCTGCAGGGTATGCAACTTGTTCATCTTGCGTGTAGTGCGGGTTGTGTGTGAACTTTTAGCAGGCGTCTGTCTTTTCTTTATCTCTGTCTTTTCTTTATCTCTCGCTTTCTTATGTCCTTTCTTTTCTTTCTTTCTTTCTTTCTTTCTTTCTTTCTTTCTTTCCTTTCTTTCTTTCTCTTCTTTCTTTCTTTCTTTCTTTCTTTCTTTCTTTCTTTCTTTCTTTCTTCTTTCTTTCTTTCTTTCTTTCTTTCTTCTTTCTTTCTTCTTTCTTTCTTTCTTTCTTTCTTTCTTTCTTTCTTTCTTTCTTTCTTTCTTTCTTTCTTTCTTTCTTTCTTTTCTTTTCTTTCTTTCTTTCTTTCTTTCTTTCTTTCTTTCTTCTTTCTTTCTTTTCTTTCTTTCTTTCTTTCTTTCTTTCTTTCTTTCTTTTTTCTTTCTTTCTTTCTTTTCTTTCTTTCTTTCTTTCTTTCTTTCTTTCCTTTCTTTCTTTCTTTCTTTCTTTCTTTCTTTCTTTCTTTCTTTCTTTCTTTCTTTCTTTCTTTCTTTCTTTCTTTCTTTCTTTCTTTCTTTCTTTCTTTCTTTCTTTCTTTCTTTCTTTCTTTCTTTCTTTCTTTCTTTCTTTCTTTCTTTCTTTCTTTCTTTCTTTCTTTCTTTCTTACCTTCTTTCTTTCTTTCTTTCTTTCTTTCTTTCTTTCTTTCTTTCTTTCTTTCTTTCTTTCTTTCCTTCCTTCCTTCCTTCCTTCCTTCCTTCCTTCCTTCCTTCCTTCCTTCCTTCCT
>OX439137.1:572214-599866 GCA_949318235.1 Ecdyonurus torrentis | reverse complement strand
ATTGTTTCATTTTTCCTTCTTGCCATTTCTATTGCTTCTAAAAATTTTCTCTTTTTATAATGACTTTCTCTACCTATAATTTTAGCTTCTTCCCATTGAATTTTGTGATTATTATCCAGAGCATGGTCCACAAGTTTTGAAAAAAGAGATACAGGATATTCAAAACTTGTGGACCATGCTCTGGATAATAATCACAAAATTCAATGGGAAGAAGCTAAAATTATAGGTAGAGAAAGTCATTATAAAAAGAGAAAAATTTTAGAAGCAATAGAAATGGCAAGAAGGAAAAATGAAACAATTATCCGTCAACCAAGTTTTGAATTGCCGCGCATTTGGATCCCCCTTTTGAAACCATTTGATAAGAAAGTACCATGTAATCGTACTAAAAATAAAGTCAACGTTTCGCTTGCACCTGACGAGGCGCGTACGCCCTCTCCTCCCCTCAGGAGGTCAGCACGGCAGAGAGTGAGAGTTTAGTTTTCAGTTCTGATGAAGGAGACAGACAGATGTATCATTTTTTATATATAGTCTCCGAAAACGCTAAACATTGTGTGTAAATAACATAGCTATGTAATTTTTTAAAAAGACTGTGAAATGAGTGTTTTTTTAATTATGTACAAAGTGACTATTATTTTTTCATTGTTATTTAAAATAGTGATAGCAGCGAGTGTAAAGCCCAGTGTCTTCACAGAAGGTAAGACAATAATCTATTTCACCGAGAAAATTTCTTATCATATATATATATATATATATATATATATATATATATATATATATATATATATATATATATATATATATATATATATATATATATATATATATATATATATATTATATGTGTGTGTCTGTGTGTACCTTTTTTAGAATAAGTCTCTAAATCTTTAGTATCACTTTTCTGAAAAAAAAAACTTACACATAGAGTATTATTGCATAAGTAAGAAATTGAATATTATTTTAATATTTATAAAAGTAAAATGTAAATTCCCTACATACCAAAAAAATTTGTAAACTATTTCTGTATTGTTGAAACCCTCACTTAAATAACATTCATTTAAAGGAGCCGTCGAGACCATACAACATGCCTTTTTATATTTTATAAAAAAAAAAAAAAAAAAAAAAAAAAAAAAAAGTACAATTATTTTGTCCAAGAATCAAGGCGCACAAATATACAACAAATTTAAATTTCAACCTTATATTTGTCTTCGACTGAATAAAATTTTAAAAGTCTATAAAATGAGAAGGGAGGAAATTGTATTGATAAGTATGTCTGTAGTCAATCAAAAAAACATAAAATGTTGCTTAAAGGCGTAGAACATTTTGAACCAAAAAAATGTGTAATATTCTAACAAACCTGAAAATCAACGTTGATTTGGTTGGAGTCATTGATTTAAATTTATTATCCATTCACAAAATAATACTCGCGTTCAC
Organism: Ecdyonurus torrentis; assembly: GCA_949318235.1. NCBI lineage: Eukaryota > Metazoa > Arthropoda > Insecta > Ephemeroptera > Heptageniidae > Ecdyonurus > Ecdyonurus torrentis. The sequence goes on along the minus strand of OX439137.1, from coordinate 598,435 downwards.
TGACGTCACAGCTTTCTTGTATTACTCGCGCGTAAACCGGGCAAGCTGTGACGTCAGTGACCGTCAGTGGCATTTTTTGAATGGATAATAAATTAGAAATCAATGACTCTGACCAAATCAACGTTGATTTTCAAGTTTATTAGGATATTACACAATTTTTTTGTTCAAGGTGTTTCACACCTTTACGAACAATTTATGTTTTCTTAAATCAAGGCGGGATATCAGGTACTGTGAGATTTGACTAAAAAATTGTAAAAAAAAACAAAAATCTGAAATGTAGCAAAGTGATACATTAGGATCAGGTATCTTCAAAAATTAAAAAAAAAAAAAAAAAAAAGTATTACAATGCTAGATTTTAATTTATTATCTTTTGAAGCTTAAATTCCATACGAGCCCATGTTAATTTTTATAACTGTTTTCTCTCTTATATGATGGTTACGGATTCTGAAAATTTTATCAAGGGTAGCTGTTACTGTTAATTTTTAAATGGCATTTTAAAGTTTAGAAGTTTTCTTTTTTGATTTTGAAATACTGGCCATGCTACACAACCCTCAATATAAACTATACCAAATATTTACTTACTTTTACAACACATTGCGTGTTTAAACAGTCCGTAGGCTTGCATGTTGCTTTTCTTATGGAACCCTTTGTATTATAAGAATGTTTCATATTAGGGGTATGTCACTTAGCGCCTATTGTACACGGGAAGTTTTAATGAAAGGTTTTAGCTTTCGTGTTTCACCGTGCTATATAAGCAGTAAACTGACATTGAAAAGGAACGCACTGGTCTGGGAAACTAAAGATCCGGGTTCGAGTCCCGGTCGAGTCGAGTTCTACAATGTCAGTTTGCTACTTATATAACACGGTGTAACACGAAAGCTAAATCCTTTTAATGTTGGATATATTATTATTATTATTAAAATTTTGTTATATTTATTATTTCATTAAGTACAGCTCTGGCCAAAAGTTTGAGAACGATTTGTATAGGCAACCCGCCACACTATGTTATCTTTATGGGAAAACGCTGTGGCCACCGCTGCCCCGTTCTTAAACTTTTGGCCAGAGCTGTACATACAAACATACATACATACATACATACATACATACATACATACATACATACATACATACATACATACATACATACATACATACATACATACATACATACATACATACATACATACATACATACATACATACATACATACATACATACATACATACATACATACATACATACATACATACATACATACATACATACATACATACATACATACATACATACATACATACATACATACATACATACATACATACATACATACATACATACATACATACATACATACATACATACATACATACATACATACATACATACATACATACATACATACATACATACATACATACATACATACATACATACATACATACATACATACATACATACATACATACATACATACATACATACATACATACATACATACATACATACATACATACATACATACATACATACATACATACATACATACATACATACATACATACATACATACATACATACATACATACATACATACATACATACATACATACATACATACATACATACATACATACATACATACATACATACATACATACATACATACATACATACATACATACATACATACATACATACATACATACATACATACATACATACATACATACAAACATACTAACACAATGTAACATTACCTCACAAACGTAATCATGTTTGCGCGCACAGATAGCAGTTTTCAACGTGATATTTTTAGTGTACACTAACGCACAATGTTGATTTCCAAACCAGTTGTTTGGTTCATTGTAAGACCACGTGACTTTGGTTTTATCGAATACTTGAGAAGTTCCGCACCATTCCCATTGCTTGGAGCACTTCATGTTGCTGCCACTGCTCCACACCACTTCACTCAGCTCGTTCTCTATAATAAGAATAATAATTATATATATATAATTATATATATATATATATATATATATATATATATATATATATATATATATATATATATATCAACATACCTACATGTGTATCAGATATTACGCGCATAATATATTATTTACAAGATACACGTTCGCTCAATTTAAATTGAAAAAAAGAAAGAAAGAAAGAAAGAAAGAAAGAAAGAAATTTACCTATTTACGATTATTTTTAATAGCTCCTCCATTTCAAACTCTACCTGACCTTCAAAGCAAATTAGTCTCAAAAACTCAAAATAGCTTAAAAAGCTAATACATAAAATTTATGATATATGTAACTTATTTTTATTTGACACTAAAATTAGCTACCTTTAAAAGTTTCTTGAAGGCATTTTCTTTTCTCTTGGTTTTGTAAAGATACCAGTTTAAAGCCCAGCTGACAGCATGACTTATAGGCGTCTACGTATGTCTTCTAAATAATCAAAGAAATCAGCAATTAGTATAATTAGCTGCACATTTAACTCAATTTGTGATTCAGCACCGCAAAATGTTTCTTTAGTTTGGTAGGATATTAAGTTGCTAATATTTGGTAGGCAAAAAGAGATATACAAATTTCTGGTAACTTTTCATTTTTCTTGCCAAAAATTGGTACTTTAGCTTTTCTAACCAACTTCTAGTAACTTTATCTTACCAAAATTTGATACCTACCAAAATTTGGCAAGGTTAAAAAATCTAAACTACCAATTTGCTGATAAATATAAAAACTGACGGTAACGCCACCTAGTGGAAGCATTATGAACTCGAAGAAGAGAGAAATTTCAGTAAACATGTGTTAGTGTCTTAGCATATATAAATCAAGTTATTTGTGTTTTATTGGAGTTGTAATGTTTGTTTAACGATTTTATAGTTTAATTAAGTATATTTATTTTGTAGTTAGCTAATAGTTTTAGCCCAAGAAAGTGCTAGAAAAGAAAATTTTGTGGTTAAAGTGCACGTTACACTCATGTGGCATCTTTCTCATTGCATTTTCAAACTCGGTAAGTGCGTAGCTGTTTATTATAAAATATATTATAATTAATTCAACTATATACTAATTATTATTATAGCAATAAAAATACTAAATATTATATACGTAGATGTGTGATATTATATTTGCATTTTTACTTGTTAGATATGTCTTTGATGGTAAAGTTTGAATCGCCAACTGCCATTTTATGTCATTATATCGATATTATGTTTACTGTTCGATACATCGATATAATATTTTATATCGAAATGGTATTTCTAAATTACCAAAAAGTGGTAGGTTTTGCCCTATCAAAGTTGCCAGATTTTGGTAACCCTTTCTTACAAAAATTTGTTAACATTTAGTTGCGGAAATAAGGAGGCAATTCTGGTAGGGTAAAACCTACAACTTTTTGGTAACATATGAAGCAAAACATTTTGCGGTGAGGACGCGAGAGGAGTTTCAAATCTTTTTTTTTTTTTTTAGTTTAATCTAATTTTTGGAATATAAAAATATCTCGTCGGCTCCCTATGATGTAAGTTTTCTGTGGTTTCCCTTTGTCTATTCAGGTGAATGTCTGGGCAGGTTCTTTTACATTAAGCTACAACAGCTTTCCGTGCACTTTCAATTTTCTCAGCATTAAAAAAAGCAGCTTGTTTTTCGTGTAGACTTTTATTGACAAATGATTTTCCATATTTTTTTTTACAATGAACTTTCCGAAAAAGAAATATTTCAGATTGAGTAATGTTAATTTGAATATCGCTGGCCGCACATCTTAATGGGGAAAAAGCAATTTTCATGAACCGCGCGAGTGGTGAATATACACCTTTCACGGCCGCCGTGAGTGGCGAATAAGCTATGCTCACAGCACGCGACATATGACATTCGCCATACATTGCACTCGCGATGGCCGAGAAAGTTGTATATACACCATTCACGCGGTTCATGAAAATTGCTTTTTCCCCATTTAGACGCGCGTCAAGCGATATGCAATTTTCTATATTTTTTTCTGTGTAAATATCTCGTAAAAATCGTTTAAAAAGTCAATTCATTAAAACTTGATCTATAGAACACTCTAGTATTTTTTGTTTATTAGAAGTAGATGAAGAAAAATTTTGCACACGGTGAGCTTGAAGCTTTGTATGTTTTATTTGTAAAAGGAGGCGTTTTACCCAACAACTTTTAACGCTAACTTACGAAACTTTTTTATTAGCTGAAGCTTTTTGAAGTATAAATCATTGTTTCTTGGTTCATTATGAACCTTAAAATGATAGAAATTTAATTTAATTACAACTTTGCTACCCAAAAGTAGCACCTTATATGGAGTAAAAAAAGGTTAAAAAAATATTTAAAAGTGGTTTAATTTTTATATATCAGGTGCACGATTCTGAACTTCTATGTTATTGCCCTATCTAAAAAGAGTTCCGTTATTGTTGGTAGTTCAAACTTCCACCACAACAATAGAAAATTAACAAATTTTATATTTGGTGCCTCCGTCTTTGACAACATCATTTGGCCGAGGTGGTGGCGCCACCGTTATGTTTATTTATTGTTGTGGTGGAAATTTAGTGCAATTATTAAAGCAATAGACCACATAAAACCACATGTGCTTTTTAATAAATAAACACGAAATAGAGGATCTTCAAAACTGATGACAATTTTTACCAGAATGTTAATATAGCCGTAAAGAAGAGCGTGGTAAAAAAACTGTAAAATATGCAATTTACGTGACTTTTTATGTTTATGACGTCAGAAACATGCAAAAATTTGTATAAAAATGTTGTGCGGGTAACATAAATCGAATTTTCTGATCACTGCTACGGGGCTGCTGTTGTGTTTTGAGACAAACTAATGTTATTTATGTAAGTCCCATCAAGTGTTTTGTGATATAAATGCATGCTTATGTTTTTCTCTGGTCTACTCCTTTAAGAGATCGTTTTTTGCACAAAAGCTTCCTATTGTGTATGTTTAGCCGTGCTCGGGTGTTATTTGTAGACGTACCTTTTCAGTGCTTACTAGAAACTCCAAGCCACAAGTAGATTTCAATTCTCTCATGTCTGATGGATTCTCTGTGTTTAACAAATCAGTATTTATCAAATTAATAAAAGACACGCACGCCGTTAAGCATGTTTATTTCCTAAGAAATACATTGAAAGCTAGTCCATATTGTAATAGTAATTTTTTTTATAAATATATTTTCAAATTTAGAATTGAAAACATGTAAAATGCAAATAATTTAAAAATTAATTATTATAAACTGACAAGTTAGAGATTTAAAATAAGATCACAACAGTAATTTTAAATTTTTATTTAATGACAAAAGCATATAGAATCTTCCAATTTTAGAGTATCAACACCTTCCACCAGCGCGGCGAGTAGAGCATCCGCACTTCTCACCATAAGAAGTGCAAGGGGTGACGCTATCACTATTTTTTTATATTTAATTTTATAATAAATTGTCTTACCATATCTTTCATTATAAGTTTTTACAAATGCACTCTAAAAAAATTAAAGTATTTTAGTTGTTAATTCGTAAATTTTCAGTCGCCGACTATAAAAAATATTATTTGAATGTCGCAAATTTTAACGACGTTTTTGTGCCACTCTTAGAATAACAAAAATTTGATTCTTTTGTTAAAAAAGGTTTTTGGCTTTTTCGTGCCCCCCTACCCCAAAATAGCGTTAAAAATCAAGTTATTTTAGAGACATTTTTTGATCTTATAGAAGACTGGAAAAAGTAAGCTTAGTGAGAGAATAAACAAACTCACAGCTCAACAATACTAACAAAATGCTCGCAGACAACTTTGTGTTCCTGTCTACATTTAACATGCTTTCTTATAGGGCGAATCAAGTTAGACTTCCTTTTTCAGAGCTGATATTTTTACTGTAGCACACTAAGCCTACAAGCTTTGGTTTTCCTGGGTTTCAAGTTATTTGCTTAAAAATTATTTGTTCACCCAATTGACTTTAAATCTAGGAAAACAAAAGCTTGTAGGCTCAGTAAGCTACAGTAAACATTTCACCTCAAAAAAATAATTGTAACTTGATTTGTATCTGCTTCATTACCCCATAAGAAAGCATATTTATGTTAAGTGTAGGGAGGAACACAAAGTCGTCTGCTAGCACTTTGTTAGTATTGTTGGGCTGTTAGTTTGTTTATTTTATCACTAAACCTACTTTGGCAACGTCGGCTATTTCTTGTATTTTTATCTTAATTTTTGATATTTTGTCTATTTTTAATTGCATTATCTGATGTACACTGCATTGTATGCTGGGACTGTAGAGAAAATTTTTAGCGTGTTTTATTTGTATAGTGTGTATGCATTCATGTTAAAGTCGACGCCATGTTGGATAAGTCAATAACATGGGTAGCATAGAACAAAAGATCGTTTTGCCAGTTTAAAAACACTATTCAATATTTTTGAGAGCATTGATGCTGTAAATATGTTGTATTAGTATCTCAAGTATGTGAGGAAAATAACAATTAGCAAAAATTTAACCTATTTCCCAAAGAAAATTGGCTTAAATGAAGTTTGTCATATGCTGAGCAATGTTATGCACTACTCAAGTATGGCCTCCAAGCGCAATAAATATGACGTCATCCGCATACACCCTATAAAAAACTGATGTAAAAGTGGACGTTTCTCTTATTTATTAATAGCTTCTATACAAAAATTATTATAAAGTAATGGTCTAAAAAAGAATAAATATTTGAAAATTATTTTTTGAAATATTTTTTTATAAATATATATTATATATCATATTATATCATATAAATATATGATATAATATATAAAATAAATATATAAAATAAGATATATATATATATATATATATATATATATATATATATATATATATATATATATATATATATATATATATATATATATATATATATATATATATATATATATCGATCTTTTCACGTCAAGATGAAGCTACACTACACTTTACATATTTCCGAAAAATGAACGATCTACACTTTACAAATTTGCGGCTACCTGAAGCATCTGCTATATAAAACAGGTAGGTGAAGCTCCAGGTAGCCGCAAATTTGTAAAGTGCAGATCGTTCATTCTTCGGAAATTTGTAAAGTGTAGTAGCTTCATCTTGACGCGAGAACATCGATATATATATATATATAATAAATCTGCATCATTTCATATTTCTTTCCAGTCAAACTTAACTTTTCAGAAAGCTTGTATCTAATAAACAAATAGTGGCAATATGTACAGCGAGTTTAGTTAAAATGAGGGACGTGTTCACTGCTGCATTTCACGAACTTTTATCGATTTGCTCAAGACTATGGTTATTAAAAAGGTAGTTCAGCCGATTCACCAAAAGCGGTTTTTCACTTCACACCGTACGTCCTATCTAAACCCATGTTAAAAGAGGTCACTTCAATAAATCATAGCGCAATTAATACTAATTGTCAGGACATAAAAATAATATCACGGCATACCTAAACAAGTCAGCTATTGTTTTTGAATCTATAAATGTCCTCCTTAGTTGATTAACATTGTTAATAATAATTTTCGGGGACGTTGTAATCCGCCGCTAAGATTGGCTGTCGAAGTGACTTCGGGCATCTCTGCAAAAGCGGTTTTCTCTCTACGCCAATCATAGACCTACAAACTTTGGTTTTCACCTCCCCTGTACCCCCTACATATGGAGGCTTTACGAAAAGCCAGAACGACAGGAATGAACGACTGGAATGAACAGGGAATGGAACAAATTGCAACGATATTGTCCCACCTGATTAATGGCGCTTAACTTGAAAAGCAAGTACGTGTATCTCTATGATTTGTGGTTTATAATTGTGTTTTCTTGCATTTTATTGCTTGAATACAATTAATTGTGTCTCAATGATTATTTTGGCTCGTTTTTTGTTGTTTTAAGTGTTTCTATTAGCCTATTTTTGATTATTTTTTAATTAAACTATGCGCCATAAATATTGCGCAATTTCGTGCGTCAATTTGTTTCATTCCCTGTTCATTCCTGTCGTTCTGGCTTTTCGTAAGGCCTCATGAAGAATGCGGTGACCTTACTATCTATTTTGTTACCAGAGTCAAGACAGGAAGCGTAAGGCGTTGAGTAAACATCATGCAAACTAGAGAGAAGGAACAATGGGTAGCCGAGCATATTTTGTTGTGCTTTGATACAAGTCAAGTAAAAGGTATAGAAGAAGTGCATTAATGAACATCTCTTTTATTGTTATGCATCGACTCGTATTGGAGCAAAAATACGTAAAATCCTTTTTGTCCCATTTTTTTTAAAAACGAAACTTGCTGTACTGTTCAAAGCACATAAAATGTTAAGGAAGGAAAAATGTAGCTTCACAAAATTACATAGCAAAGTGTGTCTGGTGCTGCATTTCTCTGTTGGTTGTCATTGCAGTGGCCAACAACATTAATGTAAGCACACTTTCTCCATCACCAACGCAATCTCGTGTTAATTTGGTCCTAACTCTCAGAAAGGCTTACAAACAATACTAGCACCGGGCCAGCACCGTAAATGTTGAGAAAATCTTACTAGCACTCTAAAAACTGGTGCATTACTTTAGTTACTAATCCTAACTTATTTAAGATATACACTTTTAAGTTATTATGAGTAGCTAAAATAATGCATTTTAGCAAATTATTAAAAATAGCTAATTTAGCTTGAAATAGCTTTAAAAACCTTTAAAAAAACTTAAAACAACTTAAATTAGCTATTTCTAACAATTTGGTAAAATGCATTATTTTAGCTACTCATAATAACTTAAAAGTGTATATCTTAAATAAGTTAGGATTCGTAACTAAAGTAATGCACCAGTTTTTAGAGTGTATTTGCGGTGCTGAGAAGGTTACAATGTAGCATGGTCAAGTATTCGAGTGCGGAGGCGTTGACCCCTCTCTCTCTCTCTCTCTCTCTCTCTCTCTCTCTGAATCAGAGTATTATACCTGCTAGACCAGCCGTCTGGGGCACGCACCATCTTTATCTTTCTTTCTATCATCTTGTTTCATGTGGTATTGTTACTGGAACAATATCAAACGCAAAAGTAAACAAGTTTAGAGAAAGAATAATTATGTTGTGCACCAGAAGGCTGGTTGGCAGGCAAGCAAGTATAATGCATAATACTCTTGTTCTGAGAGAGAGAGAGAGAGAGAGAGAGAGAGAGAGAGAGAGAGAGAGAGAGAGAGAGAGAGAGAGAGAGAGAGAGAGAGAGAAAAGATGTGCATAGTCAAGGAGGTGTGCTTATATTTATGTCATTGACCACTGCAATGACAACCAGCCTGAGAAGGCAGAGAAATGCAGCAGCAGACACACTTTGCTATTGTAATTTTGTGAACCTACAGTTCTTTTGTTAACATTTTATGTGCTTTCAACAGTACAGCAATTTTTTCTATGTTTATCCAATTGAGCAATAATTCTGCTAAAATAACATAAACGAAGCATGAATTACGTAATTTACTCATTCAGTATAGAAAGACTGTACAGTACATACATTGATTTGACACGATGTTGGCGGGCAACTTGGTCTGCAGTTTGCTGGTTCACTTGCTGTTTTAACAGTTGGAATGTTCTTTAACAAAAAGTTAATTTTAATTAGTTTTAAATAAAATTCTGTTATAGTTATTATTATTTTTTTTTTGTATATTATTATTGTTTTTGAAACTTTATCAATACACTCCCAAAAAAACCGTTGAAAATCTTGTACACAGTTTTGCAATGCTTCAAGTATTGTACAATCAACGGTTATGACGTCACTAAACGTTGACAATCTAACGATAAAAACGTAAATGACGTCACAAGCGTTAGAATCACAATGGAATAAACTTTAAACTTTTTCGTTACTAATCTACGATTTTTCTATTTAATCTCAACGCTTGTGACGTCACTAACGTTTTTATTGTTGAAATATCAACGTTTAGTGACGTCATAACCGTTGATTACACAATACTTAAAGCATTGCAAAACTGTGTACAAGCTTTTCAACGGCTATTTCTTAGTTTGTACTACACGGAAAAAATTATCTTAAGAGTTCATATTTAGACTTTTTTCATAATAAATTCTTTAGATACATACTAAACTTTTTAGAATCTAAAGAGTACTACGGGAGCAGGGTACCGACGTCGGCAATTACACTCAAACTTTTATTGTCAAAATTATCTGCGGCTTTTGATGCAGCAAGATTAATAATCATCTCATGGAATTTATGTTTTGATTTTCAAAATTGTCATAATTCAAGCTTTAATTTGATGTATAAAAATTTTAAATTACGTTGAGCCTTATGTGTTTTATTAACGTCTAAAAACCATCAGAGACTTTATAGACACCCTGTATATATATATATATATATATATATATATATATATATATATATATATATATATATATGATATATATGATATATATATATATATATATATATATATATATATATATATAATGCAATTACTCTAAATCCAATGACACTATAGGTAATATACGCAACTAATATCGATTATCAATAATTTTGACGTAATGAGGAAGGTGAATTGAAAAATTTTTGTTGAGTTTATGATATTTTTGGAAAGAGCTTTAAAATTTTTTTAGGCGATATTTTTTCTTAGGACGATTGGAGCATGCGAAGTATTTTTAATTAGTTTTTGAAAATTGACCTAAAAAGGCTCTGACGTCATCATTCCACTTTTTTCTCGGCAAATACTAATCGTTCGAGGTTCAGTAACCAGTTGAATGAAATCAGCTTATCCTCAGGATTTCAAAAATCTGGCTACTGAACCTTCTACGGTCAATACTTTCCGAAATAAATGCCCGATTGATGACGTCAGAGTCTTTTTAGGACGATTTTTAAAAATTAATTAAAAATACTTCCCATGCTCCAATCGTTTTAAGAAAAAATACCGCCTCAAAATTTTTTAAAGCTCTTTCCAAAAATGTCATAAAAAGTGGGGGTTAAAAAATTTCACTTTCCTCATTCTCTATCTTCTAACATTGAACACTTGTCAATTTCAATTTTGAAATGTCGCTATAGTTTCCTAAGCTACCTGTAGATTCAATGTATATATTATAAGACAAAGTAAATATTTAAATTTTTGTAATTACTTCACACATTGCGAACGAAGACATATGATTTCCTCTTTCAACAAACTGCGACGTATATATATCAGGATGTTTAAATAGTACATCCAGTTGTGAATCATCATAAAAGTTTTGTTTTTGTATCTCGACAATTAATTGTTCAGAACCAGTCTCCAGTACATTTCTGTTATTTTCACACCACTTAAATTGTTTTTCAGATGGGAAATACACAGCACTTGTTCGATAAAATACAGTGCGTATGCTTTCAAACTCTAAATCTGGGGAGGAAAAATTGATAATTAAAAATATGTTACACACACACACACACACACACACACACACACACACACACACACACACACACACACACACACACACACACACACACACACACACACACACACACACACACACATATACATACATACATACATACATACATACATACATACATACATACATACATACATACATACATACATACATACATACATACATACATACATACATACATACATACATACATACATACATACATACATACATACATACATACATACATACATACATACATACATACATACATACATACATACATACATACATACATACATACATACATACATACATACATACATATATACATACATACATACATACATACATACATACATACATACATACATACATACATACATACATACATACATACATACATACATACATACATACATACATACATAATTACATACAATATATATATATATATATATATATATATATATATATATATATATATATATATATATATATATATATATATATATATATATATATATATATATATATATATATATATATATATATATATATATATATATATATATATATATATATATATACTATACTATACTATACTATACTATACTATACTATACTATACTATACTATACTATACTATACTATACTATACTATACTATAATATAATATAATATACTATACTATAATAATATAAAATATAATATAATATAATATAATATAATATAATATAATATAATATAATATAATATAATATAATATAATATAATATAATTAATATAAATTCAGGTAACAGTCTCATATTGCTGCTTTTATTTTTCTCCTTCGATTATATAGGTGTTATTTGGGGTAATTCTCTATATAGGCTCGATTAAATTATTTGGCTTAGAACCTATTTTAAAGTTTTAGAAATTGCAATAAAGTGCTAGTTGCACTAATTATCTATATAATTAGTTATTATTTAAATTTTAATTCCGATGAGGTGCTAGAAAGAACTTGGTACATATTCTTATAAGTTAGTAAGTTCCATTCCTAAGCTATACTATTCTATATGTATATGATTTTTTTTTTTTTTTTTTTTTTTTTTCGTTTTGAAATTTTTTTTTTTAATGGAATCATTTAGACCATGCAACATTCTTTTTTATATAATTAATTAATTAAACATAAAAGTATATTTAAAAATACGATTATTTCGTTAAAGAACCTAATTTGGACGCCCTAAACTTATAAATCAAAATTTCAAATTATGCAACCGGCATAACTTTTTATTTTGAATCATGACGTCAGAAATATTCAAAATTTGTGAATTAATAGTGAATTAATAGTGAAAATTGATATGATTTTGAATGTCCCATTTTGTGTTTAATGAATTAAAAATGCAATTTGTTAGGTTTAGACCAGGCTCGTGAGCTCCTGTGTTATTGCCCTATACTAAAAACGAACCCTTGTTGATGTAGTTCAAATTTTCACCACAACAATCAACATGTAAAATGTAAGTGGCGCTGTAGTTTGCGTGTGAATTTTAAAATTCACACACAGACTACAGCGCCACTTTTATACGTAATTTTGTATTCTTGCATTTTTGTAGCAAAAATTTGAATTACATCATTAAGGGATCATTTTTTCAACAACAGCTTCCTAGCCTGTTTATATATCCATGGTTTAGACAGTCACTTTAAGTATAAGTATGCATTGAAAGGGATATATTATAGATTTTTTTAACTTTAAAATGGTAAATATTATAAATGTTGCTAAGCCAAAAAAATATTTAATAAATAAATAAAAAAAAAAAAATCTATCGGTGGAAGGGGGTTAAATGATTGCAAATTTTTATGTAGATATTCCAATGATATTTTGATTCAGTAATTTGGAAAATCCTTGTATAATATTACATACATAATTATATATTATTACAAAATCACGTTCAAAATCATATTAATGAACAAAAACAACAAATAATTTTTTTAATTGAATAAATTATAATAAGATGAAAAAGATTATAAACAAGAAAATATGTATCACAATTTTTTTTTTTTTTTTTTTTTTTTTTTTTTTTATTCAAAGTTCAATGTAAAATTATTCTGGGTTGCAAAAGACCTCTGTTTAGAAATTCAAAAACTCAGCCGTTCTCCATAGATAAGTCTTTAAGATTTGCAATGGAGATACGCCCTTTTGTTAACTGCGGTAACCTTTTGCAGCGACCACAACATAACGTTTTCGTTATTAAAGGCATAGACCAGAGAAAAACATTAGCATTTATATCACAAAACACTTGATAGGACTTACATAAATAACATTAGTTTGTCCGAAAACCCAACTATAGCTCCGTTGCAGTGATCAGAAAATTTCAATTTCTGCAACCTGCACAACATTTTCATACTAATTTTTGCATGTTTCTGACGTCATAAACGCAAATAGTATACTTTATAGTATTTTCACGTTCTTTCGTGGGGCTAAATTAGCATTCTGGTAAAAATTGTCTACCGTTTTGAAGATCCCATGTCGTGTACATTAATTAAAAAGCACATGTTGTTTTATGTGGTCTATAGCTTTAAATATGTAAAGCAATTGTCAATTTACTAAAATTGAAATTAACCTAATTTTCATTTTGACGGTTATTTCATGCATCTGACGTCACAATGTACCACAGCCAATCACAGTCATCGGTCTGGTCACGCTATAAATTTAAGATCCCCCCCATCCAGGGTTTTACCCCTTATCAAAGCCAAATCGGTACATTGTGACGTCAGATGTGTGAAATAACCATCAAAACAAAATAAATTAAATTAAATACAAAATCAAGGTGTTGGTGTCTAATGCATGGATAATATTACAGGCTCGGACTGGCCATAACAGCAAGTCTGCAATTGCGGACGTGCCCCCCCCCCTTTTTGGAGGCCCCTAAGGCCCAAAAAAGGGGCATAACTAAGGTGTTATGCCCCCTTTGTGGCCCCTAAAGAGGGTGTTACACCCCTTTTGCGGACGAGGCCCCTTGATTGCCAGTCCGACCCTGGATAATAAGGTATGGTAATTATCAATCTAGTATTCTAAATGATACAAAAAGTAAGTGGACAAGGGTCTTAAACAATCAGTGCAATAAAAAAATAAAAATTCTTACTCTCAACACGTGATTTAAGATTAAACCAGCCTTTCCCATATTCCGTTAGAGAACCTCCCAATGCTTTTTCATGCATTTGTAACGTGTTCATTTCATCTAACCAAAAAAAGAACAATACATTATAGACTGGTTGCACTCATATTTTAGAGCCGCCATTTTGCTGGTTATGAATACATAGGCCAGCATATGAAAAACGTCATTTTTATTTTTTGTATAGCAAAATAAGTTTCAAAGCTCAATCAAAGACTTATTTCTAGCTCCTAATAAGCTTGAAGAACATAAGAAAAATGCGTTCAGTTGAAATAAGCTCTTATTAAGTGAAAAATTAGGAGAAATGATGTTACCCCTATGCTGGACAATGCATTAGGCACCACAAACATGGCGACAATGCGCAAGGATGTGAAAGGGGTCTATACAATAAAATATAATTTTAAATGTGTTTTAAAAAGTTATGTATTCCTGAGCTTCTATGTTATTTTCCTATCTCAAAATATTGCCCGTATGGTTTGTAGTTCAAATTTCCAACACAACTATCGAAAATAAGCAAATGTTATATTACACAACTTTTTTGTTCAAGGCGTTCTACGCCTTTAATTTATTTTAGCAAATTATTAATATAAGATAATTGAATTTAAAATATCCGAAAATAACTGAAAACAATAGCTAGTGTTAAATAACTGCTATAACCTTATTATCCATGAATAAAACACCAACTTGTTGATTTTGAATTTATTTTGACTTTTTTGTTTGACAGTTGAAATAAAACTTATCTGACGTCACAATAAACCGAGGCTGACTTATCACGTGACCAGACCCAGTGGTTTTCACAGATGAGTCAGCCAATCACAGTCATCCGTCAAGTCACGTGATAAAGTCAGCCAATCACAGTCACTGGTACATTGTGACGTCAGATAACACTCTAAAAAATGGTGCATTACTTTAGTTACGAATACTAACTTATTTCAAATATACACTTTTAAGTTATTATGAGTAGCTAAAATAATGCATTTTAGCAAGTTATTAAAAATAGCTAATTTAAGTTTTTTTAAGGTTTTTTAATCTATTTCAAGTTAAATTAGCTATTTTTAATAATTTGCTAAAATGCATTATTTTAGCTACTTATAATAACTTAAAAGTGTATATCTTAAATAAGTTAGTATTCGTAACTACAGTAATGCACCATTTTTTAGAGTGAAGTTTTATTTCAACTAAAAAATAAAAATAAATACAAAATCAAAGTGTTGGTGTCTAATTCATGGATAATAAGTAGAGCTGTAAATTTAAACCGGTTCGAGCACCCGCCCGGGCCAAAATATTCGGGTTCTGTTTTTTTTTTTTGAAAATGGTAAACCCGGGTTTCGAACTTGAGCTCCTAAATGACTCGTGAAAAAAAACGAGCTTTTGCAAATAAATCGAGCTAAAGTACAATTTTTGAAGAAAGCAAAGAAAAAACTGTTGGTACTTTTTGTTTAAAATTGCATTTTTAATATTCTATCATGCAAAATAAGCTGTTTAAAATATATTTTTAAAATTATTTACTTTACTTATGACTTTAATCCTTCAAGAACAAATTTTTCATATTAAAAATCGAGCTATTTTCTTCATAGGCTCAAATGCTCGTTTTAAAACTTTGGCTCAAATATCGAGCTTTCCGAGCTTTTGCTCGTTTTTCGAGTTTAAGCTCGATTTCAAACTAACCCCGGGTTTCAAGTCAAACCGGCCTAAAAAATTTCAGCCTGGGCTAAAAATATTTCTAGTTTTTTTACAGCTCTAATAATAAGGTGTAGTAATTATCAATCTAGTATTCTAAATGATAAAAAAAAAAGAAAAGAAAAGAAAAGGCTTTAAATATGTTAAAATTTGTAACTGAAATGCCTTCCTTGGTTTAGTGAAAGTAAATTTATTAAATAAAAAAAATTATAAATTTAAAATTACACCCACAAAATCTATTTTAAACTATTTTAAAGATTATTATTTGTCATATTGTTTATTTAAAAAAATGCAATTTTTATTTCTTTACCTTTTGATTTGATATGCCACGCTGCCTTTTTTTTAGTAAGTTCTGTAATAGATTTCTGTGGTTTTACTCTACCTGATGAAATAAGTTCGTCGGAATATTCTGAAAATATAAAACTTTAAATATTTAATTACATGTTGTTATTTTTACTTAAATAGAAATATTTATTCTGTATTAATTTTAGAAAAAAATAATATTATGAAGTTACAAAGTAACTTTTTTTTTTTTTTTTTTTTTCAAATTTTTAAGAAACCACTTTACCACTTTAACTGTAAAGTATGCAATTTGCGTGAAAATTCATGTTTATGACGTCAGAAACATGCAAAAATTAGTAGGAAAATGTTGTGCAGGTTACATAAATCGAAATTTCTGATCTTTGCTACGGAGCTACATTAGGGGTTTGAGACAAAATAAACTTATTTATGTAAATCACATCAATTGTTTTGTGATATAAATACTGTTGTTTTTCTCTGGTCTATTCCTTTCAGTATGTTAGGACTTTTAACATGTTTTTTGTTAAAAGTGTTTTACGACTTTAAAATTTGTATAACTACACTCCAAATTTTTTATTTTTATTGTAATTAAGATATAAAAGTTAACTTACTCTCGTACAGTTCCATGACGCAAATAGCTTTTTCATTTGTTTCAAGTCCAACAGGTTTCATTCCTCTCTTACAACACATTTTTTGGAGTTGTTTTATTTGATACTAAAACATTCAATTTGTATATATAAGTAGTGAGTACACTACACTTGTTATAAAATGGGACAAAAGGTGTAACACCTGTGAAGCATTTAAATTATGTTTAATTTTTGCCGCTCACAGAGGTCACTATAGCGACTAGCGATGTAGTTTCGCGGTGTATCTCATATTTGGCGTTGCTCGAGACTCGGCCTCGGCGACAATTAGGGGTAAGACGTAAAGTAAATTTCGTCGCACATAATATATCATTTTTGGAGGTGTTATCCTCAAATAATTATATATTATAGTGTTACTCGTTAATTGATCTTATATAGAGTAATATATAGTAGTGTGATATGTAGACGCCGTCCATTTGGTCATGCTAACATATTATTCGCCATGCTGTTTCGTAAACGATTATATACAAATCTTCGTAACGTACGCCGTGCGTTTCTAGGTTTGTGTTGAGCGTATGGACAGTAAAAAGGTTAACTAACGACGGTGTGTGAAAGTATTTAATTTGTCATAAATTAAGTAAACTTATCGGGTTTAAAAACCGTAGATTGGGTAACCGGCACTCCTTATTAAAGTTAATTAGCAGAAATCTCATACATTTTAGTTTAATCTATATTACTACTGCATTTTGTATATTTTTTTATCCATTTCAAATTAATATATTTCAATAAATCATCTAAATTCTCCGTATATAATGTGTTATGCATTTTATTTCACCAAAACTAAGATAAACCTCCTTCTGCAGCGTATGTAGCAGCCAAGAACTCATTTTCCCTAGACAACATACTTCATCAGGCATAGTTTTTACTAAGTTTTAATACATTTATATTATTAATCTATAAATTAGACATAAGCCTGCTACAAAGGATTTTGCTGAATATGCCGCGCGAATGAAATCGCTAGAAAATTATTGTCACAACAACAGTTAGGTGTGTCTACTGCTGCATTTCTCCGCCTTCCTATATCATTGGTATATATGGGAGCACCAAAATTTGCTTGCCTGCTTGACCAGCCGTCTGGTGCACGCTAGCACACACCTTTGTGAGAGAATTGAAGGTGATAGTTTGCTGTCTAGTTTGGTTTTGCATAATACTCACACAGGAAGTGAGACAGTAGCAGAGAGAGAGAGAGAGAGAGAGAGAGAGAGAGAGAGAGAGAGAGATGCACCAGACGGCTGGTCAAGCAAGCAAGCATAAATATTTTGGTGCTCACACATACGAATGATGTAAGAAGGCGGAGAAATACAGCAGTAGACACATCTTACTGTTGTGGCAATTATTTTCTAGCGATTTCATATGCGCGGCATATTCCTTTTGTCCCATTTTATAACAATTCTAGCGACATATAGAAGGTATTTATTAAAAAATGGCCCTTTTTTAAACGCAAATTACAATATAAGGATTTAAGATAAAAAAAACATTTAATACATCAAATAAAAGCCTATATTATGGCCATTAAAAATAACAATTTTAACTTTTAAAGTCTATTACACTTCTGTTGAGACGAAAAAAAAAAAATAAAAAGTGAGAGAGGCGCCTAAATCAGCACTTTTTCAGGTGCAAAAAGCTGCAGTCACCTACAATAAATCACCTTTGTTGAAAATCTTGCTTTATTTCAAGGTAAAAAGAAACAAAAACCAAAAAACATTACTTTAAGGATTTTCCATGTGATGTTCCATGGAAAAACTCCAGCATGTTCGGTGTTACGGAGTGGATAGCTGAAGTGATGCGTTCTTTAAGGGCTCTGATATTTGGCGCTGGAGTTTTGAAAACAACATCTTTCATGTATCTAAACAGGAAGAAGTCGAGTGGTGTGAGATCAGGAGTCCGTTAAGCCCATGCTGTGGGTCCATCACGACCAAGCCACCTGCCTGGGAAGACTTGTTTGAGATACTGTCTAACATCTCTTGCCCAGTGCGGTATAGCGCCATCTTGCTGCAACTTGATATCAAATCTCCATTCTTCCTGAGCTGTTAGCAATTGAGGCACAGCGTAATTTTGTAACATATTCAGATAGTTGTTCAACTTAAATGTTACCTCGCGGAAGAAGAATGGTCCTATGATACGACGATAAAGAAGACAGCACCAAACATACACCTTTGGACTATCTCTTTCAAAAGTGAGAGAAAAATCTGGCCTTGCAGTACCCCACTGTTCACTTTCCCACACATAGATACGGTATACTCATCATATAATCCAATGCTTGCGATTTGGGTACCTTGTAATGCTTTGTACAGTTAAGTCCCTCATAAATGTAACATCAAAGACGATGCCGCTTTTTAAGGAAAAAGGTAGAAATGCGTAGTCAGCTATGAGCAGCGTTGCCATCTGTACTTTTTTTGCTTTTGCTAAGTGAGAAAGTGATTGACATCTCACTTCAGATAACAAAACCTGCAGATTATTTGTAAAAGACACGAAATATTTTGTTATTGTGTCTTAAAAGCTTTTTTCACTTCAGTTATTTAGTTTTGCTTTGTTGTTTTCATGCTCGCGAATACAAAGAATAGTAAAAATAATGAAGTGAGATGTCAATTACTTTCTCACTTACCAAAAGCAAGAAAAGAGCAGCTGGCAACGCTGCTCTTACCTGACTACGCATTTTTACCCTTTTCCCTTAAAAGCGGCATCGTCTTAGATGTTACATTTACGAGGGACTTAAGTGTCCCTGGGGTCATTTAACAGCCGGTCCAGCAAAACACAACACATCTGAAAACGTTTCGGATAATCTTCGGGCTCCAAGTCATGGAGCATCGTAATTTTATAGGGAAACTTCTTCATCTACTTTCTTGCCTGCTTGTAAACTGTAGACATTGGCATGCTGAGCTGCTCTCTGGCTCGTCTCAAAGAAAGCATAGGACTGTTTTTAAAAACACGTCTAATACGATGATGATCAACAGCAGGGAGAGGACGGCGACCGCTACCACGACTTCTCAGGACCGAGCCGTTTGTACGGAACTTTTCATGCCAAGACTTAATGACTTTTCGCGTTGGAACATTGTTCTGGTTAACATTATAAAAAACTCTTGGAAACTTGCAGTTGGAAACTTAAATTCTTGGTACCAGAGAACACACTGTGCTTTCTAATGATGGTTAACCATTGCGCGGCTTTTTTATGTCTAAAGTGCGCGAAAAATCAGGTATATTATTTTCGAACCAAGATACTACCTACAAGATAAGGACACCCTCGACCAATTTGGGTCGCCGCGAAATTCAAAATGAGCCTCTAAGCCAATAAGCGCACGAGTTAAAGGTCACGTGATCAAAATGGACCAATCAAAACGCCGAAAAAATTATCATGGAACCAGTTGGTGTCGTTATTTTTTATGTAGAATCTTGTTTTGAACAAGGCCTAACGGCGCTATCTAGCCCATAAAAAAGGTCTGTTTGTCGCAAATTAATTTTGTAAAACCTTTTTTAAATTGCCATATATTTAAGCTTTAATTTGGTGTATAACAAGTTCAAATTTTTCATTAATGCACATATTGTAATTTTCATTTAAAAATGGGTCATTTTTATAAACACCGTGTGTATGTATGTGTATATATATATATATATATATATATATATATATATATATATATATATATATATATATATATATATATATATATATATATATATATATATATATATATATATATACATATATATATATATATATATATATATAATTTTCTTTTTAGCTTAATTTGGATATATTTAACATGTATTTTACTCCATATGTTTGTATTTTTATGTACAACACCTATATTTAAAAAAATCATATTGTTTTTGTTGATTACTTGTTTTTGAGTGAAATATATCTGTCCTCCGCATGCATTATAAAGTCCAAATTCTTGGCTTGAATCTAAACAAAAGACAAAAAAAAAAAATTTATGTTTCATTAAAGGAATAATCCCAATGTCTGTTTTTAGGCGTCATTGTTAAACCTGTGAAAAACGTTTTTTAATAACAAAATTCAATATTAGCGCGTTGAAAGCAAAAGTCGTATTAGTGAGTGATTATGTTTACTTAAAAAGTCGGACAGGAAGTTACTGGAACAGGAAATCACGTGACTATGAAAGAGAGAGGTAGCTCAGGCCTAGCTTGCTGCTGCCATCAACTTTTCTCACACTGTTGTTATCACGTGGTCTCATCTTCTGATCATTTCCTTTTCGCATTTTAAGTAAACACAAGCATTCACATGACGCGTAAATTTAACGCGCGTCAACGTGCGTCGACGCGCGTAACAAAGCTGGAACAATGTAAACAAATGGAGCCGTTCGCATGTAATTTTCAAAAATCATGTGAACGTCTACATTTGTTTACATTGTTCCAGCTTTGTTACTCGCGTCGACGCACGTTGACGCGCGTCAAATATACGCGTCATGTGAATAATACTTTAAAGGCATAGTGTACTTCTTTACATCCTTCATAATACTAGGAGATAAATTTACATACCTTATTATGGCTTAATTAGATCTGAACGCGTTGATCTTATATTTATTTCAATTTTTTGTCCATTTGACGGTTGAAATAAAACTTATCTGACGTCACAATGTACTGATGGGCCATGAAGTGGTGGGGAGGGTTTTCAAGGTAACACTCGAGCAACAACTTTGACTGAGATTTGCTGATGAGATGAGGCAGAGGGGAATGCCGGAATTTTTTTTGGTACTTTCCTAATCTATGTAACACTGCGCGCAAACTCGGAAATATAAAGTTTAGAAAAGTATTAAACTTTTTCCAGACCTTCTCTCTTGCCTCATCTCATCAGCAAATCACAGTCGAAGTTATTGGTCACGTGATAAATTCAAAACACTTCCCTTCACTTCATAGCCCATCAGTACATTGTGACGTTAGAAAAGTTTTATTTTAACCGTCAAATGGAAAGTAATCAAAATAAATATAAAATCAACGCGTTCAGGTCTAATTAGGCCATAAATAGGTATGTAAATTTATCTCCTAGTATTCTAAAGTATGTAAAAAAAAGTGCATTATGCCTTTAAGCACTTTGTTTTATGTGGTCTATGGCTTTAACAGTAGTGAATAACGTAGCATCCTTACTTCTTATTGTAGAAGTAAGTAACGTATCGAAGTTACAAAAAATGAGTAACCTGACCTGGTTTAGTATAAAGTAAAAGAAATCTAAAACCATCTATGCGCCTTAAATAATAATATTAAAAAAATGAGAACTTTTTAAACCAATACCCTCCATTTGAATAAAAATGAAGGAGAAATTTATTAATTTTTTTATATATTATTGTTATTTATTTTTCGTTAAAATTTATTGAAAACTCATAAAATAATGGCGTATAAATGGTGTATCGTAGTTCAAATTAACATGTAACGGAGAGCTTCAGTCACTGCATTCTATTTACATTGTTTCAAACTTATAGCAATAAAAATGTTATACTTACTTTTATATTTGGTCGAACCAACCTAAAAAATGAGTTTTTTTACAGTTAACTAGATTGTGTAAGAAAATGTGAGAAACTTTTCAAATTAGAGATTTTTTTTTTTTTTATGTTTTTAATACAATACAAAATGTTTAGAATACTAAGCTTACTAAAACATAAGATTCGACTATTTACTTGCCTTTGTAGCTTTAAAATGAATTTATATTTTTAGGGACTAGTTACTAGGGCAAGCATTATCAAAAGGGCCCGAAATCATCAATTCGTTTTAAAGTGTTGAAGGCAAGTAAATAGTCGATTCCTATGTTCTTGGGCATTAAAATTTAAGTAGTGCAATTTGTTTTGTAAAATCTTTATAAGCAACAAAGTTAAAGCCCCAAAAAGGCCTTTTGGGGGGCCCTTCTAGAATTTTGAAAATATAATTTTTAAAATTGTATACCCAAATAACGTAAAACTGACAATTTTCAAAATTTTAATACAATTTAAATTATTTTGCTAAATTTAAATTTTGGTGAAATTTGATTGGGTGCCAATGGGACCCAAATAAGCAGAGATCAACACCGCATCTGTAATAAGCATCCACTATAGCTCACTAATGCCCAAACAAAGTTTTGCTGAGAAATTTTATTTCCGAGTTGCACTTTTAGAGCGCAAAGAAAATAAATGGATTCATTTTTTCAGATTAAGGGTCAATTAAGAGCCTTTTATTTGCAATTTTGTACCAAAACAAGTATTGCCAAAAATTGGACTTTCTGAATATCACAATCTAATCATAAAAATCAGCTAATAACTTTTGCTACAATTTTAATTAAAAATTCATAAACATGCCAGGACCGCCACTGATATAAAATATAACATTGTATATAATAGAACATAACAAAAATTGAATTTAGATTTTAAAAACAATTTTGTATCAAAAATTACTAACTGTACGAAATTATTATTTATTTTATTAGTGTTTAAAATAATTTCCTTAATTAAAAGAGTAATGTACTTAACAAACATGACTTACGTTTTGCAGACATTTTGTATAATTTGAACATCTAGATTTCTCGCTGTTTTCCTGGAAAAAATAAAAATAAATGCCGAACTTTAATTTTTAACCTGTATTCCAGTGCAGTATGTGTAATTTTATCTATGAATTACGAATAGTTTTTAGGTTTTGCATTTCTTTGTTTAAGGTATTTTTTAATTTTAAGTAAACAAATTAATATATATATATATATATATATATATATATATATATATATATATATATATATATATATATATATATATATATATATATATTATATATATATATATATATATATATATATATATATATATATATATATATAGGTTAGTGAGAAAAATAATGTTTATACATCAAATGAAAGCTTCAGTTTCGACATTTTTTAAAATAAAAATTTTATTTCTGTACAATAATTTGTCTTCTTTTGAGACCAAAAAGAACGAAAAATGGGAAATTGACGTGTTTTTCGTTGAAATTCACAGTATAGACCTGCAATAAAACACGTTTGAAAAAAATCGATTAATTAAAAGTTTTGACGCAAACATTACCTTAAGGCTTCTCTACGTGGGCACCATTTGTAGCTTGGCACTGGTCCAGACGCACTTCCAGCTCACGCCATACGTTCTCCAACATGGCTTGTGTCACTGAGTGGATAGCTGCAGTAATGCGTTGCTTATGAGGTCTCTGATATTTCGCACTGGAGTTTTAAATACGACATCTTTCACGTATGCCCAGAGAAAGAAGTCAGGTGGTGTTAGGTCAGGAGACCTTGGAGCCCATGCTGTTGGTCCATCGCGAGCCAGCCACTTGTCTGGGAAGACTTGGTTTAGGTACTCTCTGAACGCTAGTGCCTAGTGCGGTGGAGCGCCGTCTTGCCGGAATGTCAAGTCAAAGTCCCATTCCTACTGAGCTTTAAGCAGCTGAGGTACAGCGTAGTTTTGTAACATGTCAAGGTAAGAATTCCACCATACTGTAGCCTCGTGGAAGAACAATGGTCCAATAATGCGATCAAAGAGAACACAGAACCAAACATTCACCTTCTGGCTATCTCTCTCATAAGTGCGAGAAAAATCAGGTCTCTCTGAACCCCAGAATATCGTTTTGTGAGAAGGTACGTGGTGATAATCCACTTGATATGTAACACGATATGTCCTTTGAACTGCCGTATGAGACTTTGAATTTTCATACCAAAGAACACACTGCGCTATTTGTTGATCAGTAAACATTTTATGTTTTCGCTTACTGAGCAAAAATACGCTTGAAAATGCAAGAAAAAAGTCGGGCGTTTTTGCAATTTGGCATTTTGTGCCATTTGGCGAATAATAAATAAACGATTTGACGAAAAATAAAACTGTGCTCATTTTTAAAAATGTCAAAAGTGAGGCTTTCATTTGATGTATAAAACATTATTTTTCTCACTTACCTTCATGTCTAAATTTAAGATTTAAATCGTGTGTTTTTTTATAAACACCCTGTTTATTTATATAAATAATATTGTAAATATTGTATTTTGTTTCCTTACGTTAGACAGTTTCAGACCTGTGGCATTTTTTCCCTATAAGAAAAAAAAAGGAAATTGTTTAATAAAATTTTAATATTAAAACATTTCAATACAGATATCAATTGTAGGATATATTCCTTCTCTTCCTTCCTTCCTTCCTTCCTTCCTTCCTTCCTTCCTTCCTTCCTTCCTTCCTTCCTTCCTTCCTTCCTTCCTTCCTTCCTTCCTTCCTTCCTTCCTTCCTTCCTTCCTTCCTTCCTTCCTTCCTTCCTTCCTTCCTTCCTTCCTTCCTTCCTTCCTTCCTTCTTCCTTCCTTCCTTCCTTCTTCCTTCCTTCCTTCCTTCCTTCCTTCCTTCCTCCTTCCTTCCTTCCTTCCTTCCTTCCTTCCTTCCTTCCTTCCCTTCCTTCCTTCCTTCCTTCCTTCCTTCCTTCCTCCTCTTCCTTCCTTCTTCCTTCCTTCCTTCCTTCCTTCCTTCCTTCCTTCCTTCCTTCCTTCCTTCCTCCTTCCTTCCTTCCTTCCTTCCTTCCTTCCTTCCTTCCTTCCTTCCTCCTTCCTTCCTTCCTTCCTTCCTTCCTTCCTTCCTCCTTCTTCCTTCTTCCTTCCTTCCTTCCTTCCTTCTTCTTCTTCCTTCCTTCCTTCCTTCCTTCCTTCCTTCCTTCCTTCCTTCCTTCCTTCCTTCCTTCCTTCCTTCCTTCCTTCCTCCTTCCTTCCTTCCTTCCTTCCTTCCTTCCTTCCTCCTTCCTTCCTTCCTTCCTTCCTTCCTTCTTCCTTCCTTCCTTCCTTCCTTCCTTCCTTCCTTCCTTCCTTCCTTCTCCTTCCTTCCCTTCCTTCCTTCCTTCCTTCTTCCTTCCTTCCTTCTTCTTCCTTCCTTCCTTCCTTCCTTCCTTCCTTCCTTCCTTCCTTCCTTCCTTCCTTCCTTCCTTCCTTCCTTCCTTCCTTCCTTCCTTCCTTCCTCCTTCCTTCCTTCCTTCCTTCCTTCCTTCCTTCCTTCCTTCCTTCCTTCCTTCCTTCCTTCCTTCCTTCCTTCCTTCCTTCCTTCCTTCCTTCCTTTCCTTCCTTCCTTCCTTCCTTCCTTCCTTCCTTCCTTCCTTCCTTCCTTCCTTCCTC
>OX439137.1:557214-569714 GCA_949318235.1 Ecdyonurus torrentis | reverse complement strand
TATGCTAATAAATCAATGTTTAAAGTGAAATTGAGCATAAGCGTTGAGTTTTCAATACAATAAGAGTTGACATTTGAAACGTTAAAAATTTACGCTTATAACCGTTGAAATAACACCTATTCCGTTGATTATTAACGAAATTTTTTAGTGTGTTCCCGTCTTTCGGCGTAATGGTCACCGTATTTACTTCAAATAAAATTTGAATTTGAAAAATTATTTTAAATGTGAAGGAGAATTTTTTAAGAAGTTTTATATACACCAATATTTTTTATTTATTTCTAAAGAATTTTTAAGACCATAAAAAATGGCATTCAAGTCTATTATAGATGCATAATGTTATAGTATGATACTGTCCCATAATATTCCTTGATGTTCACCTTGAAACTTTTGAACCTTTTTGCCAATTTTAACACATAACGAACTTTTCGACAGTGTTTAAATATCGATGGTGTTGCGGCTAAACCACGCTTCTACTTTTAGCGTGTTTCCTTACTTTCACGCATCTACGTTTATCGCGATAGACATGAAAACGCGTATCTACATTTATCGCGACAACAGGTAAAACCATTTCTACACCTGTTTTCCTATGTAGAAGTGTTTTTACCTGTTGTCGCGATAAATGTAGATACGCGTTTTTCTGGCTATCGCGATAAACGTAGATGCGTGAAAGTAACGAAACACGCTAAATGTAGAAGCGTGGTTTAGCCGCAACACCATCGATATGTCTTTTTCAGGTTCGTGAGCTCCTGTGTTATTGCCCTATACTAAAAACTAGAGAACTTTAACAGAGAAGCGACATCCCCATGTTTTAGGCACCCTACAACACTCAACAATTTTGACTTGGCAACGTTGCGTTTTGAAGCACCAATCAGAGGCCAGAAGTGGCCAAATCAAGGCGCCAATGAGAGAGCTCGCTATAGTAATTTTGTCTGCAGTGTTGCCAATTTTCAAGAAATGAGTGTGGCGGGTCTGCCTAACGTTTTGGGATGTCACTTCTCTTTTAAAGTTCTCTACTAAAAACGAACCCTTGTTGATGTAGTTCAAATTTTTACAACAACAATCAACATGTAAAATGTAAGTGGCGCTGTAGTTTGTGTGTGAATTTTAAATTTCACACACACAGACTACAGAGCCACTTTTATTCGGAATTTTTTATTCTTGCATTGTTGCGGCAAAAATTTGAATTACGTTATTAAGAGATCGTTTTTTTCAACAATAGCTTCCAATCCTGTTTATATATCCATGGTCGTTATACAAAATACTATTAAAATATTTTTTTTCTTTATTTATACAGTCGGCGCAATGAGTGATTGAGTGTGGGCAGGGCACTGCTAACAGAGAGGTTCCGCAAAAAATGGCTGACTATTTAGCGGAACTTTTTTTAAATGCAATGAACCATCAATGCAGCAGATTTAGATGACTTATATTTTATTTATATTAAATATATTATAGGTAATAATAAGAAAAAGAATATTTTATTCAATATAAATAGAATAAGTCGTCTAACTCTCCTGCATTGCTGGTCCACATTGTATTTTAAAAAAGTACCGCTTAATATTCAGCCATTTTTTCGCGGAACTTCTCTGTCAGCTGTGCCCTGCCTGGCCCTGCCCACACTCAATCACTCATTGAGCCAACTGTAGACATTTTTTTATACACATTTTTTATGTATTTAAAAATGGAAATGTTTAACATTTGTTGTTTTTTACACAAACATCAAATTTTAATATTTATTTAGTAATTAATTTAAATTTTAACCCCTAATTTTTAATTGCAAAAATGTCTGATTTTCTGTTCGAAATTTCGAACATTCAGCAGTAAAAATTATTTAGGTCGAACACGAACTCGAAAATCGCAAAAAATCCAAATGAACATGAACTGGTCAAGTTTGTGTGCTGTTCGAAAAGTGTTCAAAGTCACACTCGAACACCACAAGTCTGGTCAGTATGATGCTACAATATTGTATCTTTAACATTACGGACATAAAGACATAGACCACATAAAACAACATGTGCTTTTTAATGAATAAACATGAAATGGGATCTTCAAAACTGTTGTCAACTTTTACCAGAATATTAATGTAGCCCCACGCGAGTGTTTGAAAATACTGTGAAATATGCAATGTATGTGACTATTCATGTTTATGACGTCAGAAACATGCAAAAATTAATATGAAAATGTTGTGCGGATTGCATAAATCCAATTTTCTGATCACTGCTACGGAGCTACAGTTGGGTTCTGAGAAAAACTAAAGTTATTTATGAAAATTCCATAAAGTGTTTTGTGATATTGATGCTTATGTTTTTCTCTGGTCTATTCCTTTAAGTATGCAATTTGCGTGACTATTCATGTTTATGACGTCAGAAACATGCACAAATTAGTATGAAAATGTTGTGCAGATTGCATAAATTGACATTTCTGATCACTGCTACGGCGCTACAGTTGGGCTTTGAGAAAAAAATTAAATATATATTAGTCACTTTGAGTGTTTTGTGATATAAATGCTGATATTTTTATCTGGTCTATGCCTTAAAGGATCTCAAACTTAAAACTCTTTTTCAGCATTTTCAGCAGGAACGGAAGTATAAATATTTAAAACTTATTCACAATACAATTAAAGGAATAGACCAGAGAAAAACATAAGCATTTATATTACAAAAGACTTGATGGGATTGACATAAATAACTTTAGTTTGTCTCAAAATCCAACAGTAGCCCCGTAGCATTAATCAAAAAATTCGTTTTATATAACCCGCATAACATTTTCATACTAATATTTGCATGTTTCTGACGTCATAAACATGAATAGTCACACAAATTACATACTTTACAGTTTTTTCACGCTCACTCGTGGGGCTACATCAACATTCTGGTAAAAATTGTCATCAGTTTTGAAGATCCCATTTCGTGTTTGTTGCACATGTTGTTTTATGTGGGTTATGGCTTTAACACTTACCGTATGTAAGTAGAGTAAAAATAAATTTAAATTTTTCATCTTCATAGTCGAGCAACTCTTTGCCTTCATTAAAACATGTTTGTTGTGCATTCAAAAAATTCATCTAAAAAAAAAAAAAACATCAACTTTATTATATATTTTTTATTTTTAACTTTCAATTTTTCGTACATATAGGGTTTATGTGGATGACGTCATTTTATTGCGCTTGGAGGCCATACTGGAGTAGTGCATAACATTGCTCAGCATAGGACAAACTTTGTTTAAGGCAATTCTATTTTTGAAATCGGTTAATTTTTTGTTCATGTTATTTTTCTCACATACTTGAGATACTATTTCAACATATTTACAACATCCAAGCTCTCAAAAATATTGCATAATGTTTTTAAACTGGCAAAATGATTTTTTTTCCTATATGTCACCCATGTTATTGAGTTATCCAACATGGCGTCGACTTTAACATGAATGCATAGACCCTATAAACAATAGAAATTTTATTATTTTTTAAATTTTTATTACATCAAATTGAAGCCTGAATTTTAACATTTTAAAAACTAAAAATAAAATTTAGTTGCGTTTCTTGGTTCTTTTGCGAGACGACAAAAGGTAAAAGACGAGCCTGGTCCGAAAAAATCTCACATAATCGGGCGCAAGCTGGAGGAGCGTCTCGACTTGTGCCGAGATCTAAACGGTGCTCAGGTTGAGAAGCCATAGGATTTGTTGTGAGGAAAAAAAAATAGAAAGAGATTTATAAACATTCGTTTTTAGCTGGATTTCGTGCCCAGAAGTATGATTTTTTTCGACCCAGGCTCATCTTCTACTTTTTGGCGTCTCGCAAAAGAACCATAAGCAACGCAACAACATTTTTGTCAGGTAAAAAAAGTGTAAATTCAGGCTTCAATTTGATGTAATAAAAGTTAAAAATGATACAATTTCAAATTTTTATAGCGTCTGGAAATCGTTGCAATTTTTGTGGCCACCCTGTATATTTAGATTAATTTTGCGTTAACTGAAATCTCCATCTGATTGCCTTGAATGGCCATAAGCCAATTCAATTTCATTTTTTATTGCAATGACTCTACGTATATAACAAAGTGGTTTTAAAAAATAGTCCACATTTAAATTGCTTAGATTTTTTTTATGTGTTATGTTATGTGTTACGTGTTATGTTAAAATAGGCAACCCTTAGCTTTTTTTTTTGTATATTGTGTTATCGTGCTACACCAATCCCAGTCCCAGTCAAGACATTGTCTTATCAACAGCTAAGGACTTTCCAAATTAATGAAAAAGCACACACGGGCCGGCCACGGCCTAAGTACACAGCCCGGCATTTGCCATGACAGCCTTCTACGTCTTTAAATACTGTAGAATCAACGGTTATGACGTCACAAAACGTTGATATTTCAACGATAAAAGTGTAAATGACGTCACAAGCGTTAGAATCACAATGTAATAAACGTCAAACTTGGCCGTTACAAATCTTCGATTTTTCTATTTAAGCTCAACGCTTGTGACGTCACTAATGTTTTTATTGTAGAAATATCAACGTTTAGTGACGTCATAACCGTTGATTACATAATACTTAAAGTATTGCAAAACTGTGTTCAAGCTTTTCAACGTGCATTTTTAAGTGTGTGCGTAAATTTTAAGCGCCATGTGAATGATACTTATAAGTATGTATACAAATTTATTTATACTTACGGCATGCATATGAATAATAAATTTGGTGCCATTTGCATAAAAAGGTAAACGTTTATACGACATACTGTCATTATTATTTTCTAAACAAAATAATAAAATATTATCACAAATGTAAAAAATATACAAATAATTTATATTTTCAAGGAACTAATTAAATTAACCTAATAGCAGACGTTCCAAAAGTAGGTTTAGTGATAAAATAAACAAACTGACAGCTCAACAATACTAACAAAGTGCTAGCAGACAACTTTGTGTTCCTGTCTACATTTAACATGCTTTCTTATGGGGCAATGAAGCAGCTATAACTTGAGTTAGAATTATTTTTCACAGCTGAAATTTTTAGTGTAGCTTACTGACTGTGAGTCTACAAGCTTTTGTTTTCCTGGATTTGGAGTCAATTGCAGGCTCGTGATCTCCTGTGTTATTGCCCTATACTAAAAACGAACCCTTGTTGATGTACTTCCAATTTTCACCGCAACAATCAACATGTAAAATGTAACAGGCTCTGTAGTCTGTGTGTAAATTTTAAAATTCACACGCAGACTACAGCGCCACTTTTAAACGTAATTTTGTATTCTTGCATTATTGCGGCGAAAATTTGAATTACATCATTAAGGGATCGTTTTTTCAACAATAGCTTCCTATCCTGTTTATATATCCATGGTCAATTGTTTGAAAAAATAATTTTTAAGGAAAGAACTTGAAATCCAGGAAAAATCGGTACAGTAAAATAAGCTACAAAATAAGCTACAATAACAATGTCAGCTCTGAAAAATAATTCTATCTTGAATTATAGCTGTTTCATTGCCCGATAGACCCCTTGCACATCCTTGCGCTTTGTCGCCATGTTTGTGGTGACTAATGCATTGTCCAGCATAGGGGAAACTTCGTTTTTCCTAATTTCTCACATAAAAAATTGTTTATTTCAACTCAACAAATTTTTCTCATATCCTTCGAGCTTATTAAGAGCTACAAATAAGGTTTTGATTGAGGTTTGAAGCTTCTTTTGCTAATAAAAAAATTAAAATGATATTTTTCCTATGCTGGCCTATGTATTCCTGACCAACAAAATGGCGGCTCTTAAATATGAGTGCAACCGCTCTATAAGAGCGCATGTTAAATGTAGACATGAACACAGAGTCGTCTGCTAGCACTTTGTTAGTATTGTTGAGCTGTCAGTTTGGTTATTTTATCACTAAACACAATTTTGCATCGTCTGCTATTAGCTGACTTTCGTTACTAGGTTTTAAGTTCTTCTTATAAAAATTTAAAAATTGTAATTATTTTTTAATTAAAGCGGAAAACTCGCTACTTCGGGATTTTATTTAAAAATTGTAAAGCATGAAAAATCTGAAATTTTGTTTTAGATAATATGATATCTTTTAAAATGCCAAAAATTTGGGGGGTCACCTTGCTAGATTTTAAATTATTAATTTTTGAAGTTTTAGGCTCATAAGAGCCCATATTAATTAGTAATTATATTTATTTTTTATAACTAATGATTTAAAACTTTGAATGGCAGGCAAGCTGTTAATTCTTCTCTATTAAGGGTCCTATTCAGACCCTAACATGTGTTTAACATATTTTGTTAAAAAAAATTTAAAAAGGAAAATGTTTTTGAATATTTTGAAAATTTTAAAATATAAAATGTATGTCTAGTCAAGAGTTCAATATATCTAAAGATGTCAAAGGCAGTTAAGGATTGTATATAGATGGCTTATATCTCAAAATCTAAAAAAAAAAAAACTTCTAAATTTTATGATGCCATTTGAAAGTTAACAGTAACAGCTACCTATGATAAAATTTTCAGAACCCGTGACCATCAGATAAGAGAGAAATTATTTATTGAAATTAACATGGGCTCTTATGGGACTAAAACTTAAAAAAATCATAATTAAAAATCTAGCATGGTGACCCCCCAAAACTTTTACATTTTTGAAGATACCTAATCCTAATGTATTACTGTACAAAATGTCAGCTTTTTCTATCTTTACAACTTTTTAGTCAAATCCCGCAGTAGCTGATTTCCCGCCTTAAAAATAATAAGCCTCTTAAGAGCTCTTTGAATCGTTAGTATCAAAAACATTTCTTGCATTTTAGCTAGTGGCAATATTTATGGACATTCAAATAATTTTGTTCCATCAAATAGTTTTTATTTGTGCCCACTTGCAAACGATGCTTCCGCGTCAAATAATAGTATTTTCACTTTCAACCAGCACGACGAGTGGAGGATATCCTCTTTCCACGTCGCACGGTGCGTGGTCTAGCGGCTATTTACTTAACATTACATGCAGATGCTCCATGGTGGAAAGTCCCGATCCTCCACTCGCCACGCTGGTGGAAAATGCAAATAATCTTTTTTGACTCGGAAGCATTGAAAAGGTTTTTGAAAATTCGGAAAAATTCAATTTTTTTTTTTTTTTTTGGCTATATTAAGTTATCGTGTGACACCAGTCTCGACATTGCCTTATCGACAAGTCACAACTTTTCAACTAATGGGATGTACACAAGAGCCGGCCACAGCCTAAGTACAAAGCCTGGCATTCACCATGTTAGCCTAGAAAACCCGTGGAAACATCTAGGCAGGCTGGTCGGTGCAATCACATTGATCATGCACCTCCAAGAATACTGTTCGTCGTCATGGAATGCATATAAACATGCCTCGTGCAACATGTTGTGCTCTCACACTTCACGTACGCCCCCCCCCCCCCCCTGAAAAACACTTACTTTTGTAATATGTTCCATCTTCATCGTCGTACAATGACACACTCTGTAAAACAATGGTGAAGTAGTTTTAATTAAAAACTAATTTTTAAAGTGTTTTATAAAGGAATGATTAGGAACATGCTAGTAAGTTTTAACTTTTTAAAATTTCTTAAAGGAATAGACCACAGAGAAATACATAAGCATTTATATCACAAAACATTTGTTGGGATTTACATAAATAACATTAGTTTGTCTCAAAATCTAACAGTAGCCCCGTAGCAGTGATCAGAAAATTCAATTTATGCAACCCGCACAACATTTTCATACTAATTTTTGCATGTTTCTGACGTCATAAACATGAATAGTCACGTAAATTGCATACTTTACAGTATTTTCACGCTCTCTCGTGGGGCTACATTAACATTCTGGTAAAAATTGTTATAGTTTGTAAGATCCCATTTCATAATTATTCATTAAAAAGCACATGTTATTTTAAGTGGTCTATGGCTTTAACACTGCAGGCATAGAGCTTATGATCGCGTGTTTCACGCGTTCGTGTACCAGGCGAGCTGTGACGTCATTGCCCGCTCGATCCATTTTGTAATTGAAAAATAAAATAGAAATTGATACAATTGATTGTAATTGTACAATCTTTCATGGGCTATACAGAAGAGAAGCTAATACCCCATGAGGTTACTGGAAAATACTCATGGGAATCCATTCAGCATTGTGTCCAGTCCACCTTGGTTGCAAATTGTTCTTGTGTTATCTAGGGCTCTTATATGTACCTAGTCTACAACAAGTTTGGTTAGGTGATGATGAATGAATAGGTAAGAAATATCAGTAAAAATGGTGAACCGTCCCGAGATTCTCTCTATTGCGCGATGTAGGGTCACTACTGCCTACACCAGGACGATCGTAGACATGCATACACACAGCTAGGCATACACACCTCTCCTACCGATGGCTCATGACACAATAGCACACGCATCAACCTCATACGCAAAGACCACAAGAGCACTCCGCCAGCATACACGGTCTTGTAAAAACAGCACAGCCAGGAGGCGAACCAGTGACCCTTCGCACAGGAAGCAGACACCCTATCACTGCGCCAAAGCCTCAGAAATTGTTTATTCTGGACAAATCAGCGTAGGTTTTTATTTTTTTTAAGCTATTACATTTTATTATCGTCGAGATTAGATAGAATATATATAACAAAAAATTTATGTAAAAATATAATAAATTCTGAAACTTGCCCAATAGCTGTATCTGATCATATAGGTTTCTCTATGAATATCACAGGTATGAAGATAAATAAAAAATATCCCATACAAAAATATTGTGGAAATTTAATTCGAGTATATTATTTAAAGAACAATTAACTAAGAATTTTTATAAGGTTTAAAATAATAATTGTTCTATGAAAATTATGTTTGATACAGACATAGATTTTTGGGTGAGATATGCAAAACCAAAAATTATTCTGTTTTTGAAAAATGAAAGTAAAGAAGATAACTACTGGAAAAAATCTACCTTTGATTATTACAACCAAGTGTATACAGATATGGTACAAGAATGTAGCAAGACGGGAAAATATAAAAGTGAAATTAAAAACATAAGAATTGAAATTATTAAAATGCAGAATAAATCTTTGGAAGGTCTGAAAATAAGATCTAAAGTAGGAAAGTGCTTCACTTCTGAAAAAATAGGTATATATCAAGTAATGCGTGAACAAAAACGTGGTAAAAATAATATTGTTAAAAAAATAAAAACTAATTTAAATACCTATACAGAAGACGATGATATTCTAAATGTGTTTTTTCAGCATTATAAAAATATGTTTGGCAACAATAATATTCAACAGTCTTTAACTGAAATGAAAGAATATATTAAAGAAAACATGCCGATAATAACTGAAGAAACAACTGAAAAAATAAAGAAACTTAATGAACCTTTCACTGTAAACGAAATACAAAATTCAATTTTTCAATTTAGTAACAATAAATCACCTGGAATGGATGGACTTACTATTGAATTTTATAAACACATGTGGGATGTAATAAAAAATGAATATACTGATGTAACAAATAGTGTGTCAAAGAATGGTTTTATTTTGAATGAAGAAATAAGAGGCATAGTTAAACTTATACCAAAAATTGCCTGTCCTCTTAATATAGCAGATTGGAGGCCACTCACACTTATGAATGTAGATTATAAAATATATGCCATTTCTAAAGCAAACAGAATCAAAACTATTCTTGCTGAAATAATTGACGAGTCACAAACGTGTTCTGTTACTAATAGAAACATGTCTGACACGATAAACGATCTTAATATTACTATTCAATATATGCTATCAAAATTTACTAATGGTGCCATTATAGCTATTGACTTTAAAGGTGCATTTGATCGAGTTAGTCATGATTATATGTGGTCTATTTTTGAGGTATACGGTTTTGAACAAGACTTTATTGACAGTTTAAAGCACCTGTATTTTAATGCTTGTTCACAAATATATGTTAATGGCAGGCTTTCTGAACCTTTTGAGATTAAGAAGTCTGTGAGACAAGGTTGTCCTTTATCAATGATATTGTTTTGCATGGTGTTGCAACCATTATAAATAAGTATTAAAAAAAATATAAAAGGTATTCCAGTTTTTGATTCTTTCTTTAAAGTTGGTGCTTACGCTGATGATGTATCAGTTGGTGTTCAAAATCAGCAAGATACTGATACAGTTAAAATATTAATAGACATTACTCCAAATTTTCTGGAGCTGAGTTAAATGAATCAAAATGTGAAATACTTCAGTCAAAAAAAGCCAAAAATATAATTAATTGTAACTGGTTGCAAACAAAAGAGTCAATAAAGGTGTTGGGGATTATTTTCTGTAACACTTTTAAACAAAGTCAATTAAAAACATGGCAATCTGTGCAGAATAAGGTTATAAATACTTTATATGAAAATAAATGGAGAAATATATCACTGTTGGAAAGGGCTAATTTTGTTCAAACATTTGCATTTAGTAAAGCCATACATACAGCAAGTATTTTGCCAATTACTAATGTGATTGAGCAAAAGATATCAAAGAATATTGGTTTCTTTATATGGTCTGGTGAAACATTTCGTATAGCCAAAGAAAAATGTTATTTGCGGCCTGAAAAAGGTGGAATATCTCTATTAAATGTCAAAGTTAAATGTGAAGCATTATTATTAAATTCTGCCTTCAGAGCTTTTAGAGGCGTTGGCTCCAAATTATTAAAAATTGCTCTAGAATACTATATTGAAAAACATGGATTATGCTTACCCTTTTGGCCTAAAATTATAGATATTAATATTGGTTTATGTGAAGTTATGAACTTTTTTTTATATAACAACACAAAATATGATAATGAAGGTGTTAAATGTTCTGTAAAATATGAAAAATTGTTAAATGATAGGGGCTATAGGGAAACTGCAATCATTAGTAAGCCTGGATCAGAAGGCGATTTTTCAATAAATGTAAATTGGAGTGAATCATATCAAAATATTAATAGTAAATTCTTGGATAAAACCATAAGATCCACTTGGATTAGGGTTGCAAATAACATTATTCCAACAAAATCTAAAAGGAAGAAAATTGGTTTAACTAATAGTGATGTATGCAATAAATGTGATAAAATAGATTCTATTTATCATCGTTTAGTGACATGTACAAATGCAAACGATATATATATATGGGTATACAAAATAATTAAAAAAATATCAAATGGAAATGTAAAATTATCTGAAAGTCATTTATTGTAAGGTGATCTCTATGAAATAAGACCTCCAGAGATAAAGAATGCTATCATATGGCTACTAGCACATATGATAGATAGTATAGTTGGTAATTATAGGTGTGTTACTTTGGAACTATTTAAAATGTATGCAAAGAATAAATGGAATAACCAAAAAAAGTATTAAAATATTGAAATTGCAATTAAAAATATTTTGGATTGCATGAATGGGGAGTAATATGGGGGGTTTTCTGTGTTGAGAGTGGGTGCACTGTATACCTTTATTAGGTCAGATGACCCATAAATTTAGCATAGCTACACCTTATCAATTCCCTATGTTTAAGTATGTAAGTCTTTACTAAAAATAAAAAATACAGAGATATAATGAAATAAGAATAATAAAAAAATTAAAAATTAATAAATTTAAAAATATATATATATGTATGTTTACAAATTGCTGTTTTTTGATTGTTTTGTGTTTTTTTTTTGTTTTTTTTTGTAAATACGTTTTAAAGAATAATAATTAAAATATAAAAAAATAAATAATTGAAAATATAATGTAATTAAGGAGAGGGTCGGTTTTGTTTAATGCTCGCAAGACCTGCGATGGGATCGACTCCTCTTATTGTATACAAACCAATTACACATTCTAAATACCACAAAACTTAGACTAAGTTTCACCTTGTCCTGTTCGATTTTCGTTGATTAAACGTATAATAAAAGAAAACAAGCAAAAACAATAACAGCAATAACAACGGTAATTGAGGGTGAATGTAAATAATCAAAATTTAATGTGCAATTTTTGTAGTGGAGTCAGTCTTGTGTAGCCCAGGCAAGACCTGCAAGCGGGCTGACAAAACAAAGATCTTGCAAGATATAAAATATGAATATAAAAAGATTTGTATTTACTTAACAATAATAAATATATATATATATATATATATATATATATATATATATATATATATATATATATATATATATATATATATATATATATATAAAAAAGGAAACGGACCAGGGCAATGTAAATATATATGTAGAAATATGCATGTGATCATGCATATAGCTTCATATATACATAATAAATAGCAATTAAGGTTGAACTTGTGTAATGGATGTCCGTTACTGAATGCGGCGTGCGTGGGGCCTCATTCGTTTAAAAAAAAAAAAAAAAAAAAAAAAAAAAACTTTTTTGGACGAGTTGATCAACGCCTTTAAGATTAAATGTTTGCCACTGCAATTTTTAATTCTTTTTCTTCTTCATGATCTTTTTATTTATTTTCTTTAATAAAAAAACAAGTTAATGTTTTTGCCAGTCATGGAGTCGATACCGAAATTTTCGATACCGATACGATACCGATATTTTTAAATTTACCCGATACC
>OX439137.1:497214-554714 GCA_949318235.1 Ecdyonurus torrentis | reverse complement strand
GCACCCGAAGATTTTGGCCCGGGCGGGTGCTCGAACCGGTTTAAATTTACAGCTCTCAGATAGATATTTTGTTTCTTTTGACAAAAAAACAACAACAGATAGACATTTTCCTTTTCTTGCCAAAAAAAAAAAAAAAAAAAAAGAGAGAGAGAAAGAGAGAGAGAGATAGGCATTTAGCTTCTGCTGATAAAATACGAGATAGACACTTTGCTTCTAGTGATAAGAAATGAGGTAGACATTAATTTGCAAAATAATTGAAATATTATTTAAACTATAACTGTATAAAGTACCAACTTTGCATTTTGATCGCTTTATCTGAATTAGCCCGACTGCCAATAAAAATATTTCCAATAAAAGTCCAATCTTTAAAAAATAATAATAATAATAGACCGGTTGCACTTATTTTTAAGAACCGCCATTTTGCTGGTCAGGAATGCATAGGCCAAACGGTATTTTTATTTATTTAATAGCAAAAGCAGCTTCAAAGCTCAATCAAAGCCTTATTTGTAGCTCCTAATAAGCTTCAAGAATATGACAAAAATTTGTTCAGTTGAAATAAACTGTTTTGATGTTAAAAATTAGTAGAAATGATGTTTTCCGTATGCTGGACAATGTATTAGGCACCACAAACATGGCGACAAAGCGCAAAGATGCGTAAAGGGGCTATTATAAAAATAATAATAATAGCAATAAAAATATTTTCCAACTACCAAAATCTTAAATGTACCGGAAATGAATAATTAACAATTGCAGAAGAAAAACGAAATACGCAATCACTACCAGGGTCGTGAGCTCCTGTGTTATTGCCCTATACTAAAAACGAACCCTTCTTTATGTAGTTCAAATTTTCACCGCAACAATCAACATGTAAAATGTAAGTGGCACTGTAGTCTGCGTGTGAATTTTAAAATTCACACACACAGATTACAGCGCCACTTTTATACGTAATTTTGTATTCTTGCATTTTTGCGGCGAAAATTTGAATTACATCATTAAGGGATCGTTTTTTAAACAATAGCTTCCTATCCTGTTTATATATCCATGGTCCCTACCTTACATTACCTACCCTACAGTTTCATTTGCAAACATAAGGACTACGTCTTTTACATATCGATGGTGTTGCGGCTAAACGACGCTTCTACTTTTAGCGTGTTTTCTTACTTTCACACATCTACGTTTATCGCGATAGCCATAAAAGCGCACATCTACATTTATCGCGACCACAGGTAAAAACATTTCTAAATAGGAAAACTGGTGTAGATATGTTTTTACCTGTGGTCGCGATAAATGTAGATACGCGTTTTCATGGCTATCGCGATAAAGTTAGATGTGTGAAAGTAAGGAAACACGCTAAAAGTAGAAGCGTCGTTTGGCCGCAACAACATCGATATGTAAAAATCAAGAGTATTTTATTTTTTAAATTTTTTTTTTTTTACTAACTTTCAATTTCTTGCAGTTTTTTAGTTTACTACACATATTTTCCATCTTGATTAATGATTTCAATTTGTCTTTTTCTTTTTCTTTCTGTTCTTCAATTAGCTCATATTTGAATTCCTGAAATCAGTTAAAAACAAAGCATATAGTTACGTCCTAACTGGGTGGACAATGGATTAGTGATGCTCCTTAAAGATGCACTTAAAGGCATAGGCATAGACCAGAGAAAAACATATAAGTATTTATATCACAAAACACTTGATGGGATTTACATAAATAACTTTAGTTTGCCTCAAAACTCAACTGTAGCCCCGTAGCAGTGATCAGAAACTTATATTTATGCAACCCGCATAACATTTTCATACTAATTTTTGCATGTTTCTGACGTCATAAACATGAATAGTCACGCAAATTGCATACTTTACAGTTTTTTAATGCTCTCTCGTGGGGTTTATTAACATTCTGGTAGAAACTTTCAACAGTTTTGAAGATTCTATTTCATGTTTATTTATTAAAAAGCACAACTGATTTGTGTTGAAATGATTTAATAAGAATAAAAAATACTTATTTTTAGTGTTAAAGGCATAGACCGCATTAAACAACATGGTGCTTTTTAATCAATAAACACACGAAATGGGATCTTCAAAATTGTTGATAATTTTTAGTTTTTACCAGCATGTTAATGTAGCCCCAATAGAGAGCTAGAGTGTGAAAAAACTGTAAAGTGTGCAAATTAATTGAATATTTATATTTATGACGTCAGAAACATGCAAAGAATAGTATGAAAATATTGTGCGGGTTGCATAAATATAAATTTTCTGATCTTTGCTTCGGCATTACAGTTGGGTTTTGAGACAAACTAAAGTTATTTATGTAAGTCCCATCAAGTGTTTTGTGATATAAATGCTTTTGCTTTCATGTTGTCTATGCCTTTAAAGTTAACTATTAGATTTTATGGTTTTAATACATATCCTTGTTATTGTGTAATTTTTGTACTCTATTGGCTATCATTTCTAGTAAAGCCGTAACTATGACGTAAAACTATGGGATGGGTTGCATATCTCGCAGGATGAGCACGTTTGCGGGGCTACTGAAGGGCTTTGTGTCATCATATTTGAGTTTATGAACAGTTCTTCTCATTATCTAATATTGAAGAACAGGGTCGGACTGGCAATCAAGAGGCCTCGGCCGCAAAAGGGGTGTAAAACCCTCTTTGGGGGCCACAAAGGGGACGTAATACCCTAGTTACGCCCCTTTTTGGGCCTTACGGGCCTCCAAACAAAGGGGGGGGACGTTTGCAATTGCGAACTTGCTCTAACGGTCAGTCCGAGCCTGTTGAAGAAGCTATCTTGTAACTACTGGACTTACAATTTAACATTAAAATTATACATTTGACCAACTCAAAGCCAATGGTCAATGGTCAACCGTAATATGGAAAAATAATAACCATATTTTTAGTATACTATATAATTTTATTAAGGCGAAAAATCAGGTACTACGGGTTTTGACTAACTAATTGTAAGTAAGAAAACAATTATTGAATTTAACATGGGCTCTTATGGGACTATAATTTAAATTTATTATAATTTAAAATCTAGTATGGTGATACCCCCAAATTATTGTTACAGATTTGCAGATATCTTATATATCCTAATGTATCAGTGGGTGAAAATAAATAAATAAAATAATTAAAAATAAACACTTACCGATACAAATGAGTAGATTTTTGTGT
Organism: Ecdyonurus torrentis; assembly: GCA_949318235.1. Classification (NCBI taxonomy): domain Eukaryota; kingdom Metazoa; phylum Arthropoda; class Insecta; order Ephemeroptera; family Heptageniidae; genus Ecdyonurus; species Ecdyonurus torrentis. Next base: position 551,548 of record OX439137.1, on the reverse strand, counting down.
TTTCATTTTTGAACTGCAAGCTAGTTGTATTCTGTTTTAGAACCTTTGAGACCTGCCACGTTCAAACATATGAAACTTTGAAATTTAATATATTTTATATTAAGGAAATAGACCAGAAAAAAACATAAGCAATTATATTTCAAAACGCTTGATGAAATTTACATAAATAGCATTAGTTTGTTTGAAAACCCAACAGTAGCCCCGTAGTAATGATAAAAAAATTTAGATTTATGCAACCCGCACAACATTTTCATACTAATTTTTGCAAGTTTCAGACGTCATAAACATGAATAGTCACGCAAATTGCATACTTTACAGTATTTTCACGCTTTCTGTGGGGCTACGCATTGACATTCTGGTAAATATTGTCATCAGTTTTGAAAATCCCATTTCGTTTTTATTCATTAACAAGCACATGTTGTTTTATGTGGTCTATGGCTTTCAGTTAAGGCGGGAAATCAGCTACTGCGGGATTTGACTAAAAAGTCGTAAAGAAGGAAAAATCTGAAATTTGCATGGTGATACATTAGGTTCAAGGCAACTTCAAAAATGTAAAAATTTTGGGGAGTCACCATGCTAGATTTTGAATTATGATTTTTTTGAAGTTTTAGTCCCATAAGACGCCATGTTAATTTTAGTAAATTTCAAAACTTATTTTCTCTCTTATCTGATGGTCACGGCTACTGAAATTTTTATCATGGGTAGCTGTTACTATTAAGTTTGAGGTGACGTGAAAAAATTACGTAGTTTTCTTTTTAGATTTTGAGATACAAGCGAACTAAAGACAACCCTTAAGTAATATATACAATAGAAAATTTTGTGTCAAAAAAAAAAATAAAAAATAACTAAAGATAAAAATTTATAGGGTCCTAGGCTCATGACGTCATATCAAATAAACTTACAAATATGCCATATGCTGTATAGTAAAGAATAACAAGAATGCTGTTCGCAAACCCTGTTATCTTGCACCAAAAAATGCGCATTCCATTTGAATAACCAATGGCGATCGTCATTTTTGGTGCAGAGAACGGAATATACGAACAGCATTATTACTCAGCATTGAACAAACTTCATTTTATTTTTTTTTTAGGATAATCCGTTAATTTTTTTGGAATATTAAATTTCTTATCTATTTGAGATACAAATTATCAACATCCATGCTCTCAAAAAACAATGCATAGTATTTTTAATTTGGCAAAATTAGTTATTTGCTTATACCGGGTACCTAGGCCCAGGGGTAGCCCAGGCGCAGAATTTCAAATAAGCCCCGCCCACAAACCACGCAGCTGATCAGTTTTGATGACGTCACTCTGGGACCAAGTGCAATATAAAAAGGTTTATCAAACCCCTTTAATCTGGATTTACGCCAAAATACGTAACTTTGACGAGTTTTTCATCCCTACACAAAAGATGTATTGGTGTTTCAGGCAATTAAATCTGGGGTTATCATATCGCTAGAGATAAATGTTACAATTTTATTGTCCAAAAAGCATCTCCCCACATCCAATATAATGGCAATCTGGTCCCAGAACTACGTCACACGCGCATGCGCAGAAGCACTCGCGCAACCAAAATGAACCTTTTTTGCACTCATCTATATAAATACATCTTGACCTAGGCCCATTAATTGTGTAATCCAACATGGCGCAATCCAAAATATTATAAATAAAGAACTATTATTAAATTTGTGTTATGTTCAGTGATATTTATTTTGAAAAAAACATGCAAAGTAATTTCTTTTTTTTATGATAAAACTATGGTAAAAATGATGTTTTCTTTTTCGTTTGTTTGTTTGTTTGATTTTTTTTTTTTTTTTTTTTTTTTTTTTGTCACGAGAAGCAGAATGTGTAATTTACTTTCGAACGTAAAATGTAGATGGCGATTGATTTACATATTTTTAGAGAACTTTAACATAGAAGTGACAACCCAAAAAGTTAGGCAGACCCGCAACACTCATTTCTTGAAAATTGGCAACGCTGCAGACGAAATTACTACAGCACGCTCTCTCATTGGCGCCTTGATTTGGCCACTTCTGGCCTCTGATTGGTGCTTCAAAATACAACGTTGCCAAGTCAAAATTGTTGAGTGTTGCAGTCTGACTAAAACATGGGGATGTCGCTTCTCTGTTAAAGTTCTCTAACATTTTCAGCAAGATACTAAACACAAGATATCGACACCAACTGGTTCCATGTTAGCTGCATTGTGATTGGTCCATTTTGATCACGTGATCTTCAAATCAGGTGCTGATTGGCTTAGACGCTCATTTTGAATTTCGCGGCGGCCCAAATTGGCCAAGCGTGTCCTTATCTTGTATCTAAATTTTCAGAGAACCTACACAGAGAAGTGACATCCCAATGTTAGGCAGACTGCAATATTTATTACGGTAAACCTGGCAACGCTGCAGACGAAATTACTATAGCTCGCTCTCTGATTGGCGCCTCAAATTGGTTACTTCTGTCCTCTGATTGGTGCTTAAAAGAGCAACGTTGCCAAGTCAAAACTGTTGAGTGTTGGGGTCTGCCTAAAATATGGAGATGTCGCTTCTTTGTGAAAGTTCTCTAACATTTTGCTTAAAGCCATAGACCACATAAAACAATATGTGCTTTTTAATGAATAAACACGAAATGGGTTCTTTAAAACTGTTAACAATTTTTACCAGAATGTTAATGTAGCCCTACGAGAGATCGTAAAAAAAAAAATGTAAAGTATGCAATTTGCGTGGAAATTTATGTTTATGACGTCAGAAACATGCAAAAATTAGTATGAAAATGTTGTGCGGGTTGCATAAATCGAATTTTCTGATCACTGCTACGGGGCTACTGTTGGGTTTTGAGACAAACTAAAGTTATTTATGTAAGTCCCATCAAGTGTTTTGTGATATAAATGCTTATGTTTTTCTCCGGTCTATTCCTTTAACAAGACAAAAACGAGTTAGACAATTTTATGGCTATAACATCGATATAACTATCTAATGTTAAACTTTGGCTTCTTTACAAGCATTATGTTACATACCCCGTGATATTCAGTGCAACCATCCTGTTGACAACTTTCTGCTATTTTGCATAAAACATTTATTTTTGTGTTACAATCTTGTTCAAAAAATTCCAGAGTTCCATTTTTATTCCTGCAGATTTCAGATTAAGTTACAAGTAAATAAAACTCTTAAATTTAATCTCAATTCTGTGCCGACTGACATCAATTGTTTATATCGGAATTTCGATTGTCTTCTGAATTTCATGCGATCGCTATTAATTAAATAAAAATTATCGGCCGCATTTCAACAATGGGATCGTCTGAAATCCAGAAGACAGTCGAAATTCAGATGTAAACAAATGACGTCACAGTCTGCAAAGAGTTGGTAACTGAAATTTGTTTTTTTCTTTTTTTATTATAAAAAACATCAATTTCACAGGTTATTGCCTATTACTATTATCTACTACTTTTTTACTATTTTTCTAATGACGTATTCAAATCTAGGGCTTAACTTCGCGTAGACTTCATCATTCAGCTAGCGCAATGAAACTAACACCAATCTTATTTTTTCTTGAAAACATTTAGAATGAACACCAGATTTGCCATTCTATCTCAATTACGAGGGTCATTCAATAAGTTCTCGGCCTTGCATACAGATTGCATGCACATGAGCAAAAAAAAAAAATTGTCACATTATTAGCTGTTCTTTGGTTGTTTTGTATTTCAAATTTCAAGTCTCTAGCATAATTTGTTATTTTTTGGTGGCGACTTTTGTGAGACAATGTCAGGGGATACTGAAAAGTGGACCAAATCCGAGACTTGTACTGTCATAAAGTATCTGGTGCAGATACAAATGAGAACGACTGAGATTCATGAGGATTTGGTGAACACGTTGGGGGAATGTGCTCCATCATATAGCACAACAAAGAAGTGGGCACCTGAATTTAGACGTGTTAGATTGAGTATTGAAGATGACCCCCGTAGTGGTAGGCCCAAATCAGCTGTTACTGAAGAAAACATTGAAAAAGTACACAAAAAAGTGCTTCAAAATCGACGATTGAAGGTGTCCGACATAGCTGAGGATCTAGGCATGTCAGTAAAAGCGGTTCATGAAATTTTAACCAAACATCTCTACATGAAAAAGCTGTCCGCAAGATGGGTGCCGCAAAATGGGTGTCTGATGAGCAAAAACGTGAGCGTGCCAGGGTATGTAGGTCCACTTTAGCGACCTTGCGACGCATCAAACGTAACTTTTTGCGTTGTTTGGTGGCTGGTGATGAAACTTGGGTTCACTACGTTACCCCAGAAACCAAAGAACAATCAAAACTATGGAAACACGATTTGGTCCACTCAGTTTTGGTCCACTTTTCCATATCAGCTGACATTGTCTCACAAAAGACGCCACCAAAATATAAAAAATTATGCTAGAGACTTGAAATTTGAAATGCAAACAACCAAAGAACAGCTAATAATGTGACAAAAAAAAATTGCACATGTGCATGCAATCTGTATGCGAGGCCGAGAACTTATTGAATGACCTTCGTATTTCTCGAACTGACACTAAAGTATCATTCAAGTGACGCGTAAATATAACGCGCGTCGACGCGCGTCGACGGATACTGACGCGAGCTGACGGGTTCAAGAATTTGCCTATTTCACATATTTCAATTTGCCTAGTACTGCGCATGCGCAGAAAACTGACGCGACCTGACGCATCGAGCTGCACTATTTTAAACAAATGGGACCGTTCACATGCATCCGTCATTTTGACGCGTACTGACGCGCGCTGACGCGACGAAAGCTGGGAGTAAAGTAAACTATATTAACGGCTTCTCCTACAAGTATGATCGACCCAAAGCATGTAAAGGTTTCCTGCGCATGCGTATTGAATATAGTTTACTTTAGCTGGGAGATGCCAGCTTTGCGCGTCAGGACGCGTCAGCACGCGTAAGTTTTAAAATCATGTGAAAGGGTCCATTTGTTTATATTGTTGCAACTTTGTTTATCCGTTGAAGCGCGTCGACGCGCGTCAAATTTACGCGTCATGTGAATGATACTTTATATGTAAAACATGAATTTTAAAATTCGCGTAAATTTTTAAAATTATCGTATCCAAATTTGCAGAAGAAGATCAGATTCCGCTGCAAATTCAAACAAATGACTAACGGCACAGGCTTCTTAGGGGCGTGGCCGCCACTTTTAAATCATGAATTAATCGCTGAAATTTAATTAATAAAAGTAAATATTGACATCAATAGAATCTACTAATTCTCCTCTTTCTAAAAACGTGCTGAAGTACTGTCCCAAAAATCATTAGTCTAGTTCCTCATTGTAAGGACGCCCCTCGTAACTTTTTCTCTAATGTGACTTAATATTTCATTACAAAGCAATAAATATTTCTATGTTTTGTGTTTAATTTTTTATCTTCTTGTGTATGGTATCAACTTGATAACGCTAGCCGCGCGTTTAAATGGTATAATAGAAATTTCCATGAAGCGCGCGAGTGGTAAATAAGCACCTTTCTCGGCCGTCGCGAGTGGTCTATATTGACTAATAAAGAGACAATTGTTTTGAAGCCGACTATAAGCAATTTTGCTCACATCCGCTTCCGGTTCGACTTATTGCACATGCGTAGTAAGGAGAAACGGAAGCGGATGTGACCGAAATCGCTTATAGTCTGCTTCAAAACCGTTGTTCCTTTACTAGTCAATATCATATGTCATAGCAATTGACATATTGATACCACTCGCGACGAAAGTAAAAGGTGCTTATTTACCACTCACGCGCTTCATGACAATTGCTTTTATACCGTTTAGACGTGCGGTCAGCGATAATCTATTTTTCGTGATGAATTATGGTAAAAACAAAAACAATTTTCTTTCGTATTTCAGAAAATAATTCCACCGCCATATTGTATCACCTTTCATAAAAGTTACTTTTATGTTCCTACCTTAATCCTACGTCTCTCTCTCTCTCTCTCTCTCTCTTTCTCTCTTTTATTGGGTAGGGTATCCACCAAACCTTTTTTTAACGAGAATAACTTTTTTTTTCCGAAAGCCACACAAAAACATGATTAAAATAGAAGACTCGCAAAAAAAGGTTGAGTGATAAAATAAACAAACGCTGACCCTGGCAAAAGTTATCCACGGATATTCAATGTTTCCCATGGATAATGTCTGGTTTCCCATGGATATTTATATATTTCCCATGGATATTAGTATTTCCCACGTGGACTTTATTTCTATCCATGGGAAATTGAATATCCATGGACAGATTTTAATATTTCCCACGTTGTTTATAATTCCCATGGATAGTTTAAGTATTTCCCATGGATAGTTTTATGTGTCCATGGGAATTATTTAAGCGTGGCGGCATGACGAATATGACGATCTAAGCTCATTTACACAGTCCGAGTGTAAAAAATTAAAAAGTGCATAAGAATAAAAAGTGTTTATTTTTTAATCTTCAACTAGAATCAATGAAAAAAAAATTTCGTTTTTTTAAATTTTCTTCCCAAAAAGTGGGTTTATTTCAAAAAGTTACCAACCCGTAAAAAATTTTATCGCGTTTTTCGATGTAACTCAATTTTTAATACCCCAAAAAGTCATTCTAAATTGTTGATTAAGAGCATATATTAACAAATAACCAATATAGATTGATAGTTTTAAAAAAAAATGCATGATAAAGTGAATATCCACTGACAGAAAAATTATCCATGGGGATTTCAACATTTTCCCCATGGATAGTTTCTATCCATGGGAAAAAAACTATCCACGGGCAATTTGTCCATGGACAATAATTTCCCATGGATAGAAACTATCCATGGGGAAAATGTTGAAATCCCCATGGATAATTTATTATCCATGGATACACTTTTGCCAGGGGACAGCTCAATAATACTAACAAAGTGCTAGCAGATGACTTTGTGTTCCTGTCTACATTTAACATGCTTTCTTATGGGGCAGCCAATCAGCTATAACTCAATTAAAAATCTTTTATTTTGGGGGGGCCGAAACTTTTACTGTAGCTTACTGAGTCTCCAAGGTCTCAATTTCCTAAATTTTAATCTATGTGGTTACAAATTATTATTTGACCCAATTAACTTAAAATCCAGGAAAACAAAAGTTTTTACGCTCAGTAAGCTACTATATAAATTTCAAATCCGAAAAATAATTTTAGCTTAAGTTATAGCTGCTTCATTCCCCCATAAGAAAGCATGTTAAATGTAGGCAGCAAAACTAAGTCGAGTGCTAGCACTTTTTTTTATCACTAAACCACTTTTTTGCATAAGTCTGCTAATACGTCTCTTAAATATTTTTTAAAAAATGTTTGGAATTCAAAAAAAAAAAAAAAAAAAAAAAAAAAAAAAATGATGCTACAGTTATAAAAATAGTAAATTATTGCATTTAAATACTTACAATTTAACAGCAAGACATGAAATCTTATTTATATTTGTTGTTTGTTTTAAAGAAACATTCATTTTATATGAATGTAATGAAAAATTTGTATTGGAATAAATCCAAGAGAATTGTTTAGATGCCATTCTTGTAGCAGATAACCAGAAAGCACTGATTTTTAAAGTTTCTGGGAAAAAAAAGGAAAATATATAATTCTGAAAACAATGTTACATCATAGCTAATTTCACAGTTTTTTAATTTTTTTAAATTTTTGGTTACAGAAAGCTAGAAAAGATTATTAAGATGATTTTAGATTATTTATCACTGGCCGCGCGTCTTAATGGGTATTTTTTTTATATTATCGCGAGTGGTTAATATTATAATAATAATAATAAGCAATAATATTATAACAATAATGATATCAACAATTCGTATTTTGAAACGTCCGTGATCGCGTACTATAGGATCTATGCATTCATGTTAAAGTCGACGCCATGTTGGATAACTCAATAAGATGGGCGGCATAGGTCAAAAAATAATTTTGCCAGTTTAAAACCACTATGCAATATTTTTGAGAGCATTGATGTTGTAAATATGTTGAATTATAGTATGTCAAGTATGTGAGAAAAATAACAATAACAAAAAATTAACCAATTTCCAAAAGAAATTTGGCTTAAACGAAGTTTGTCCTATGCTGAGCAATGTTATGCACTACTCCAATATGGCCTCCAAGCGCAATAAACATGACGTCATTCGCATACACCCTATAGCTCTTATGGCCAATCCAAGCCTGTACACACTAATAACAAGTGGTTTTAAAAAATTTCTTTACGACAGCTTAAGGTAGTAGTTAAAGTAGTATTATACTTTAAGGTAGGATTGTATTTTTATTTTCTGTATTTAGTATAAGAGTGTGCTGTACCCAAAAATTAAAATTTAAAAAAATTCTATCTCAAAAACTGCCTGTCGTCAAAAACTGCCTGTGTAAGTGTCGCATAAAATGCACCACCCCCAATGCTAATGAATCTATATTTGAACCCTGATTTTGACCCATGCTTTTTTGAATTTTTTTATTTATTTTATTTACTTATTTATTTATTGATTGATTGATTGATTGATTGATTGATTTATTTATTTATTTATTTATTTATTTATTTATTTATTTATTTTTAATTGTTTAAAAATTACTTTCCAGGTTGAAAACTTTGGTTCTAAAAATTGATTTTACGAATTTATCCACAAGGAATCTACGATTTTTTTTTTTGACAAGTTTCATGTAAATTTAAATATATTATGCTATTTGCAATAATTTTGTTCTTCGTAAAAAAGTAATAACAATCTTGTAAAAATCCTTTTTGAACTCAAAGTCAATAAAGTTGATCTGTACACGGAAAGAATAAATAACATAATTTATTATGCTGTATTTAAGTTATTATAGCATAAATTATGCTGAATTAGAACAACATGAATAATTATGCTATTCAAGATAATATTTATGCTATTTATCGTAGTTATTTTGCAGAACAGCATAAATTATGCTGTGTTGAACAAATTGTGCTGAAAATGAGCTAGCATTATTATTACGTATTTATTTTTGTCCGTGTATATTACAGAACACGCTATAATATAGTATTTTTTGTTCAGAATTAAGTTGCTCAAGTAAAATTTTGCACACGAAGAGCTTGACGTTTTGTATCTTTTACTTACTAAATTTGCGGAAGATTTTATTTGAGCCGAAACTTAAGTTACTTTACTAACTCCACAAATAATTATTTGTGGAGAAAACTGTTCCTTGGTCATTAGAAGAAAAAATTTAAATAAAATAAAGAAAAACTTTTAAAAATTATATAACAAATATGTATATACGTATATTAAATGCTTCACTATTTTACAGATTGCGCATTATCAAGCTTCAATTTCATATACTTTTGTCTTTTAGGCTGCTTTATTGCAGTTTTTATAACAATTTATTAGGCACTAATTTCTCTAGCCGTGCGCCGTGCGCCCTTTTTACTCCGGCGCCCTTTTTACCCCGGCGCCCGGAGGAAATGTCCCCTCATCCCCCTCTATTGGGCCGCCACTGCATATCGATGCTTCCGCGTCAAAATAGAGTATCTGCACTTTCCACCAGCGCGGCGAGTGGAGGATCTGCAGTTTCCACCGTGGAGCATCTGTAATGTTAAGTAAATGGCCGCTAGTCCACGCACCGTGCTGTGTGAAAAGTGCAGATCCTCCACTCGCACTGCTGGTGGAAAGTGCAAATACTCTTTTTTGACGCGGAAGCATCGATATAGACTAAAAAAGTAAACATTATATTTAATGAAAGTTCTCATTAAAGTTAACGTTATGGTTGGTGACGAATTACAGTTAACGTTGCATAAAGTTATAGTTTAATAAGAAATTAACTTAAAGTTAACGTTATAGAAAATTTAAGTAACGACCACAAGACTGAGTTGCTTTGAAGAATTGAAAACAAGTGAGATAAGACAATTTGCACTTTTGTAGACAGTTGAGATGAGACATTTCGCGTTAACGTGACGATACGCACCGTTCGCAGTTGTTGCGAGTGGTGACTATTGTTAACCATTCCAATCGATTGCAAATTTTCTGTTATTATTTAGCAATAAATGCGTTGCTCCATTTTTTTTTTTTTTTTTTTTTTTTGAATTTTTATGCTAACAGAATAAATGTAAAATACAACTATGGGGAACTTTTGGGACTCTTTCACGGCTCTGGGGCCCACAGTTTTAATTATAGTCCCATATAAAAATAATTATGGTTAAGTACGTCAAGTTTTACACCTATACTTTAACACTTTACTCAACGAGATCAGAAAATTATTTTGTCTATCCATATAAAATACATGGGTTTTAATAAAAATTTAAATGGGCCATAATTATACCCCAAATATATGGTTCCGCAGCTTAAAAATATTTCAATGCTATTTAACCAAAAATACATCCACCCTCCGAGTTAGTCGAGTTAATTCTGTGATTGACACCTGCGAAGTGCTACTTAGAGTTATAAGTATAGTTAACTAAACCTGACATACACCACTCACCGCGAAAATTGCTTATTCGCCACTCGTGAAAATAGCATCGTTAACATTGCACAACCAGTAATTTTTTTAAATTTTTTTTAGCAATTATACCTTCGTTGCTGATTAGAATGTTCAGTTCTTCTAAATATTGAACTTCGTACGTGTGTATTAACTGGGCAGACAAAGAGTTGCAAAATTTTACAGCAGCAAACCACGTGACCTAAGTTGACAAAAAAATTAATTAACGAATAATTATTAGAAAATAAAGGGCTGTAGTTTGACCTCTAGTTAACCTCTAGTTAAACCTCTAGTTAAACCTCTAGTTAAACCTCTAGTTAAACCTCTAGTTAAACCTCTAGTTAAACATCTAGTTAAACCTCTAGTTAAACCTCTAGTTTAACTTCTAGTTAAACCTCTAGTTAAACCTCTAGTTTAACCTCTAGTTAAACCTCTAGTTAAACCTCTAGTTAAATCTCTTGTTAAACCTCTAGTTAAACCTCTAGTGAAACCTCTAGTTCAACCTCTAGTTTAATCTCTAGTTTAACCTCCAGTTTAACCTCTAGTTAAACCTCCAGTTTAACGTCTAGTTAAACCTCCAGTTTAACCTCTAGTTTAACCTCTAGTTAAACCTCTAGTTCAACCTCTAGTTTAACTTCTAGTTTTACCTCTAGTTAACCCTTAGTTATCTTTTGTTAATTGTTGCAACAATCAAAATAACAACTTAACTACGGTTAAACTAGTTATTTAGCGTAGCAGCTTACGGGGGAAAGTGATATACATATCATCTGAGTAATAGAGAGAAATAACAAAAAAAAAAATTAATAAATTTCAAATCTTATAATAATTTTTTTTTAAAGGAGGTGTAAGAAAATATTAAGGTACTACTTTAGGGTAGGAGTGTATTTGTTTTGTTTTGATTTTAAAATTGAGTTCAGGATGCTGTACTTAAAAATAAAGTTCAAAAACTTCTATCTCAAAAACTCTCGTCAAAACAGAGCGTCAAAGTATCGCAAAATGCCCCACCCCCTATGCTAATGACTAATGAGTCTATATTTAAAACCCACTTTGAATTTCTTTTAGCGGTTAAAAAAAATACTAGCATATTTTTCGTATTGAGTTTTAATGAAAAATAATTCTTCATATTTTTCGTATACAAATGTTCCGAGAAAAACAAAATCGCAAATTGACCCATGTTAATTTGAATATGTGATTTAATCATTTTTTTTCCGTAAATGTCTCGTAAAAATTGTTTAAAAAGTCAAATTAATTAAAACTTGAACTATAGAACACGCTAGTATTATTTGTTTGGAACTTGCTCAAGAAAAATGTTGCACACGGTCAGCTTCAAGTTTTGCATGTTTTACTTGTTAAAGGAAACGTAACCCAACAACTTTTTACGCTACTTTACGGAAGATTTAATTTGAGCTGAAATTTTTTGGAGAATAGAGAATTCTTCCTTGGATAATAATGAATCTACAAAAATATATAAAATTGAATTTTACGACAACATCGCTACCAGTAATACTTTAATATAGTCATTGAAATAGATAATAAATAATCGCTAAAGTAATACTTTAATATAGTCATTGAAATAGATCTTCAACTCATATATATAACACAAGTTACAAAAAAAAATATATATATACATAAATCTCTTATTTTGCATATTAAAGAGTTATTAAGACATTTTAATAATAAATATTCTTTAGATACGAAGTTTTTTAGAATAACAATAAGAAAGAAAGAAAGAAAGAATGAAAGAAAGAAAGAAAGAAGAAAGAAAGAAAGAAAGAAAGAAAGAAAGAAAGAAAGAAAGAAAGAAAGAAAGAAAGAAAGAAAGAAAGAAAGAAAGAAAGAAAGAAAGAAAGAAAGAAAGAAAGAAAGAAGAAAGAAAGAAAGAAAGAAAGAAAGAAAGAAAGAAAGAAAGAAAGAAAGAAAGAAAGAAAGAAAGAAAGAAAGAAAGAAAGAAAGAAAGAAAGAAAGAGAAAGAAAGAAAGAAAGAAAGAAAGAAAGAAAGAAAGAAAGAAAGAAAGAGAAAGAAGAAAGAAAGAAAGAAAGAAAGAAAGAAAGAAAGAAAGAAAGAGAGAAAGACAGAAAGAGAGAAAGAGAGAAAGAGAGAAAGAGAGAGAGAGAGAGAGAGAGAGAGAGAGAGAGAGAGAGAGAGAGAGAAAGAGAGAAAGAAAGAAAGAAAGAAAGAAAGAAAGAAAGAAAGAAAGAAAGAAAGAAAGAAAGAAAGAAAGAAAGAAAGAAAGAAAGAAAGAAAGAAAGAAAGAAAGAAAGAAAGAAAGAAAGAAAGAAAGAAAGAAAGAAAAGAAAGAAAGAAAGAAAGAAAGAAAGAAAGAAAGAAAGAAAGAAAGAAAGAAAAGAAAGAAAGAAAGAAAGAAAGAAAGAAAGAAAGAAAGAAAGAAAGAAAGAAAGAAAGAAAGAAAGAAAGAAAGAAAAGAAAGAAAGAAAGAAAGAAAGAAAGAAAGAAAGAAAGAAAGAAAGAAAGAAAGAAAGAAAGAAAGAAAGAAAGAAAGAAGAAAGAAAGAAAGAAAGAAAGAAAGAAAGAAAGAAAGAAAGAAAGAAAGAAAGAAAGAAAGAAAGAAAGAAAGAAAGAAAGAAAGAAAGAAAGAAAGAAAGAAAGAAAGAAAGAAAAGAAAGAAAGAAAGAAAGAAAGAAAGAAAGAAAGAAAGAAAGAAAGAAAGAAAGAAAGAAAGAAAGAAAGAAAGAAAAGAAAGAAAGAAAGAAAGAAAGAAAGAAAGAAAAGAAAGAAAGAAAGAAAGAAAGAAAGAAAGAAAGAAAGAAAGAAAGAAAGAAAGACGAATTTTATTACTTTATTAAAGCTTTAGACCAAATAAAAACAACATGTGCTTTTTAATGAATAAAACACAAAATGGATCTTCAAAACTGTTGACAATTTTATTTTTACCAGAATATTAATGTAGCCCCACGAGAGAGCGTGAAAAAAACTGTAAAATATGCAATTTGCTTGAAAATTTATATTTATGACGTCAGAAACATGCAAAATTGAGTATGAAAATGTTGTGTGGGTTGCATAAATTGACATTTCTAATCTCTGCTACGAAGCTACTGTTGAGTTTTGAGACAAACTACAGTTATTTAAAGTCCCATCAAGTGTTCTGTGATATAAATGATTATGTTTTTATTTGGGTCTATTTCTTTAACATTACACTTACTATATTTTTCCCAACGACAAACACGCCTTCTTTTGTTGTTTGAAACAGAGTTAGATTTCGCACTAATTTTTTTTAACAGAAGAACAAAATATTAATATATATTTTTCTTGTATGTATTGAATTTCAAATACCTTTTATTTTGCAAAACGGTGTGAGACTCTTAAACTGAAAATATTTTGTGTTTCAATAAATACATAATTATACAACTATTAAATTTTAAAGTTTGTTTTAATAGAAAGTGTTTTAAAAAGGAATGATTGATTTTTTTTTATGACTATTTTACGCTATTTTAAAACTCCACAGTCCACACTATTTGTCCACACTTGTTCTGGGGCAAGATGCAGGGGCGGATTTAGGGGGGGGGGGGTGCTGAGGGGGCTTTAGCCCCCCCCGAAATGCCTGACAAGAAAAAAAAAAAAAAAGAAGAAGAAGAGGGGGAAAAAAAAAAAAAAAAGGGAAAGGAAAGAAAAAAGCGACACAAAAAAAAAAGAAAGCAAAGAATAAATAATAAAAATAATGTATTATTTCTTATATTTTTTAAAATTTTAACTTTTATTTGTATATTTTAATTTAAATTAAATGCGTTACGGTATATTGTTTGGTTGAAAACATTTGTTTTCTTGCACTTTTTTTGCTATATGTTTGTTTTTTTTTAATTTTTTTATGCATTTTAACTAATAAGGGGGTTTCATCCAGGATCAGTAAATTTAATTCAACATTTGCATCATATTTAATAAATTGATTTTTATTATATAATTATTTTTTTTTAAATTGCTTCACGAGTTTTCAAACGAAATTTTTTATTGCATACTCTGATGGAAAGCGTTTTTTTTACTATTTTATTATATTGTATAATTTTAAAAATGAGGATAGACAACGGACTTTTTTTTAAACCATTTTTGGAAACAGCATTTAAAATCTTGAGATTCTATTTTTTTTTTTAATACATTAAATTAAAGCTCGCGAAATATTTTTAATTAATTTTTTAAAATCGTAAAATACTGACACTGACGTCAGAAGAATGACTTTTTCTTGAAAATTATTATTTGTAGAAACTTTACTTCAGCCCATTCAGTGGATCCTTATGAGGAGCTGATTTTACTCATCAAGCTGCATTTTTGAAAAGTTTCTACGATGAATATTTTTACGCCCTTTTTGAATTTTATACATTTTTGGAAAGAGCATCAACAAATTTTGAGGAGCTATTTTTTTAAGACGTTTGGGGCACGGGAAGTATTTTTAATTAATTTTTGAAAATCATAAATATAACTGATCCTGATTTTTCTCGGAAATTATTCATCGTAGAAACTTTCAGCAGCCTCTGATGAGTGAAATTAGCTCCTCATCAAGATTCTACTGATTGGGCCGATCTAAAGTTTCTATGATGAATACTTTTCAAAAACAGTCAGCCTGGCGATTTTAAAAATAAAATAAAATTATTTCCCGAGCTTTAAATGTCTTAAGAAATAGAGTATCAAAATCTATTTTCTGTCCTGCAAAAATGGCATAAAAATTGGTTTAAAAAAGTCCCTTCCAGAACGTGAAATAAAAAAATTTCACTTTAAAGGATACCTAATTAAATCAATTAGTTTTTAAATGAGTAACTGTGCTTTTGAAAAACTATATTATATATGTTGTTTGAAAGTTGTTACATCAAGATTAGATGCAGTTTACTATTCACATTTCAGTGGGAGGAAAAAAAAAAAAAATCTAGGGGGACCAGTTTATCAGATATATTTTATTTAGGAAAAAATTCCCAACTTTTTTCTTTTTATAAGGGAAAAAAAAAAATTTAAAAAAAAAAAAAAAAAAAAAAAAAAAGGAAAGGAAAAAAAAAGAGGAAAAGGAGAAAAAAAAGGCAATTTCAAACATTAAAAATTCTAGAATGAATTCTCCAAGTCAGGGTACTTGATCATAAAGGTTAGCCCCTTCCGAAATAAATTCCTGTATCCGCCCCTGGCAAGATGGAAACACATACTAAAAAATAAGGGTTGAAAAGTTTGTACACAGTTTTGCAATGCTTTAAGTATTGTGGAATCAACGGTTATGACGTCACTAAACGTTGATATTTCAACAATAAAAACGTTTGTGACGTCACAAGCGTTAGGACTGAATAGAAAAATCGTAGATTTGTAACGGCCAAGTTTAACGTTTGTTCCATTGTGATTCTAACGCTTGTGACGTCATTTACGTTTTTACTGTTAGATTGTCAACGTTTAGGGACGTCATAACCGTTGATTCTACAATACTTAAAGCATTGCAAAACTGTGTACAAGATTTTTAACGTTTTTTTTTTACAGTGCAAGCAAATTTCACTACTCAAACCATTGTGATTTCTTTACTATATACAGGAGGCAAATTGATGGCTTTTTGGGCATTCGGCCTCTTTTGGGGTTACATCCTCTCCTGGACTCAATGGACATAAAGTCGTAAGATCATCAAAGACTAGGAAAGAGGGGTGGGTCTTTGTTTCCCTAAACAATGCCACGAGCGCTTTGCTTTAAAACATGAGTTTCAGTATAGGGTCTCACAAAACGAGACGCCGCCCCTCACATACAGTCCGTGCAACGTAAGGATGTTTGCGATTGATCGAAATCAAGCCTTGAGCCAATAGACACTCAAGCGCTCAAGGTCACTAGGACGTGGGGTAATGTTAACTAAATGGAGAGTTTTTAGGTGCTCTCTTATTGGTCGCATACTTAGGTGGCGTACACTGTAGGTATTCAACTGGGCCGGAAGAGACGTGACCGCCTAGCCCTGGTACTGAAAAGTACTGAAATACTCAGATCCGACTACCCAATATCCTTCTATTCAAGTAACGTAAAAGTTTCAAACTAAAACATTTTCATGAATTCTTTACTAAATGTACCCATAAAAGCAAGTCCACAATCTTCAGAAATTGTTCAACCTTTACTTAATGTATAGCTGCAGTCATTCCGCGAGGTTAAATCTGGCAACACTGCTGTCACTTTTAGGATAAAATGTTCATTATATTCTATATAATCGGCGTCACTTTGATGAGTTGATTTAGACATTATATATACAGTATGGAGCACAATAAATGTTAAAGAGATACTATTGGTGCATGAAATTACAATAGCAAAGTATATCTGCTGCAGCAGTTCTCCGCCTTTTTAGGCTATATATATAAGCACACCTCCTTGAGTAGGCACGGTACACACCTTTCCCCCCCCTCTCTCTCTCTCTCTCTCTCTCTCTCTCTCTCGCAGAACTAAAATATAATGATTGCCTGCCCAGATTTTTTTACCACGTGACTATTCCCAGTTGGTAATTCGAGGTCGCCTTCGACATTGCCCACCGTCGTATGGAAAGTCGCCGACGCTCGCTGGCGAAGTCACCAGCGAAGTCGGCGAACGAGACCACTTTTGCCGACTTTCGCGGGGGCAACTTAAGTGCAATAAATGGGCATTAATTTTTTTTTTTTTTTTTTCATTTTCACCATTTTTTCTGTCAAAAAATTTGTCGACATATGCCGACTATGGGCAACTTTGGTGGAGACCTCGCGTGAGTCGCGTGGAATAATAATAGAAATAATAGTTATAACAAAAATTATATTATTTTGTTAATTCGTATAACGATATTAATTGAAGTTATTTAATTGCGATTCACAATTTCGTATATTAATTTTTTTTTACCCATCCAAGTATTGACCACGCTCGACGTTGCTTGACTTCCGTGATCACCTATGCAGCGGCCTGAAACATTCTGACAAAGCATTAGTATGCTAATGCCTTGACTTAATGTTCTACTTATACCACGATATTATTTCTACATGCTTATCTTGACTTCTACCGCAGTTTTAATCAAAAATATTCACCATAGGGTAAAATTATTGGTATTTAATTATTTTAAGAGCTGTTTTCCAATAAAATAATTTAAATTTAATAATTGTAGATGTGTTTTTATACTTTTTTATCATAGTCAAAAAAAAAAAAAAAAAAAAAAAAAGACCCTGGGCAAAATTGCAGCTTTCAATTTTAATGCAAACAACGACATATAACCAGGGTAACTGAACTTGACAATGACTCTAGTATACAAACATCGCTGAAAATTGTCCAAAGTCGTATTTCTGACTTGAGTTCTTATATTCTTTTATGCAAATCTAAATTCCTGTGCGACATATTTTTTAACGGTAGAAAATTTTTTTTTTATGCTTCTCATAATTTTTATGAGCTGAAATTAAAATCGTCTATAGTCGCCTTTAGTCGTCGAAAATCGTCGAAAGTCATATATATTCGATATGTTTTTTTATTCACTTTTATATATTTTAATCTAAATGTGCGACTTTTTATTTTATTTTTTTCTAAAAATATATATTTTTTCTTTTCTTTAAGCAATTTTAAAGAGTAAATCTAAAGTCGCCGAAAGTCATCATGTCGACTAAATATTTGTGTAAATCGAATATTTAATCGACCAAGATCGGTCTTTGCTCGAACAATCTAATTTACATGCCTAAAGGTCAAAGGTGCCAAATCTGTCACTAAAAAGGTGAATATAAACATATACATTTCGTGAATAAACAAAAAAATGTAAAAAAGTCAAAGTCGACGGTTTTGTCGAATTCAGTCGACAATTTGACTCAAAATAAAAACTATAGTATAAAATTAATAAATATGGAAATAATTTGTTAGACTTTTGTCTAATTATATACCCAATCATCTAGTAGTAACCTAAATTTACAATAGGTTCAAATTTCTAAAATAGACATTACTCAACCTGTCGACTAATAAATTTAAAAAATCGCCCATACTCGCGCGACCTCGAATTGCCAACTGGGTGCTTGACCAAACAAAAAGACATTTTCTATAAACATGTTTGTTTTTGCCTGTGATTTTGTTCTTTTCACAGGATGTAAAATATCATAGAGAAAGAGAAGGTGTGCACCGTGCATAGTCAAGGAGGTGTGCTTATATTTATGTCATTGGCCACTGCAATGACAGACAGCCTGAGAAGGCGGAAAACTGTTGCAACAGACACACTTTGCTATTGTAATTTCATGGACAAATAGTGTCTCTTTAACATTTATTGTGCTTCCTACTGTACACAAATATTGTTTTCCTTGCGCTATATTAAAACATTTAAATTAACCAACATAATCTGCTTTGAAGGAAAGCTATAATTTAACATACAAATCACTATTTTGGACAAAACTGGTCTACACATAATACAATATTAAAATAAATTAAAAGTAACATTATATTTGTAATATATTATACCTCAAATTCACAGTCAACTTTTGGTTTCATCCTGTTCTCAATAACAGGGAAATACATGTAAGGACGAGATCTAGCTTGGATGCAAGATCTGTCATTAAAATAATTGAAAGTTGGCTTTACTGCTCCTGAAAATTTAAATATTAATTATATGAATACGATCTGCAAAATATATAAATATAACTTAATATTGTAGAAAAAAAATTCAATATGAAAATCAAGCTTTTTAATTCAAAGGCTCAAATCCTTTGTTTTAAACTTTAACTTTCGAGCTTTGGCTCGTTTTTTCAAATTTATTCTCAATTTCAAGGTAAACCCGAGTTTCAAGGCAAAACGACGTGAAAAATTTTAGGCGGTGGCAGAAAAAGTTCAAGTGATTTTCAGCTCTAATAGTAATAGACGTAATAGTCATTGTAGATATGTATAAAAAGTATAGATATCGTTATAGTGTCGTTGTGGGGCTAGAATAAAATATCGATATTTATATACAGTTTGAGTATAGAAAACAAGACTGGAAAACAAACAAACCAGTAGTGACTGTAGGTTTCATTGTGGTGGATGATTTTGTTGCAATTATAACAGCTTTTGTAGTAATTTTCATAGGCGTTGGGAATTTGAACATCCGTACTTCCAAGAACTGTAAAACCTTAAAAAATCCCCCCAACACACACACACACACACACACACACACACACACACACACACACACACACACACACACACATATATATATATATATATATATATATATATATATATATATATATATATATATATATATATATATATATATATATATATTATACAGTGGCGGCCCAATAGAGGGGGATGAGGGGACATTTCCCCCGGGCGCGTAATTTTACATCATACATGAAGTCAGCACCTTATAAAAAATCATCAATTTTAAACGATTTCTGGGACTGTTGACTTAGCTCCAATGTAGTTTAATTAATGTTAACAGATAATTTAAATTGTATTTTCAATTATTTGGATAAATTTAAGCACCAAAGTTTAATTATTAAATAGGGCAAACTTTTATTATTTTGTTTAATTGTAGGATTTACTTCGCGCGTTGCGCTGTTGATGCTCAATTGTTTTTAGAATATTTGTGGTGCCGCTTGTTTTTAAAAATGTTGACAAATATTATTATTAATACATTTAAGAAAATCAAGAGAGACTTGCATGACCACAACAAAAATTGTGAAATAAAGTTGCAGTGTCATAAAATTAAATCGATGCAATAATCTTATACTGATACTTGGACGCCAAATTTAAAATTTACGAAAATATAATAACGTAACAGAGAAAAATATCCATGAGAAATTAAATAAGACTGGGTTATGAATTAAAACCCTTTTTATTATTATTTATTTATCAAAATATTATACACCTGTTTTGTTTCAACAAACTTGCAATTTCAACATAAATATATTATTTTGTTAACTGTTAGATTTATTATTGTGCAATAATGGTACAATTCAGGTAAAGTACAAAAATATAAGACCGACGTTTTTTAACGTTTATTATTGTTAAATTTAAACGATTGCTCCTCTCTCTCTCTCTCTCTCTCTCTCTCTCTCTCTAGCTGGTATACTGTAAATACTTATAATTACATTTATTTGAAACACTCAAACAAACACTCGAATTTGAAATCTTTATTTTTCTAATTATTGTTATAAGAATGTTTTTTTTTTTTTTTTTTTTTTTATTAAATTAAATTTTCATACTTCATGCATATTATACTCGACATATTTTCTATTTAAATAAAAGAAAAAAACGTAATGGATGATGATATTATACTCTATATTTATATCAGTATAACAGCATTAAGTGTTGCTAAAAAAGAAGAACATCACAAATGTATACTGTACGTATAACATTGATGCTTCTCATAAACGACGATCACAGTACTAACTTGCGTTCTTTACCACTTTATCCTGACGCACGATGATTAATATTTTATTTTATGTTATATATAGGCCTTTACTGATTTTAAATTCAAATGAAAAAAAGAAGATATATAAGAAATAGTATAAACAACAACATTAACATAGTGGCCAATTTTTTAAAATAAAAATAAGTCAGTACTTTCTTATATGGCAAAAAATAAAGTTTTATTAAATATTAAATATGACGATTTTTTTTAGGCAAAAATGTTATATACATATGTAGAAGTTTCTCTGAAACTCTTGATTTTACTCAAATCAAACATTTTTTTATAAGTTTGTATATATATCATAATATAATATATATATATCACTTTTGTTATAATTGCAAATTTTACAATAACAATAATTGCATTGATCTAATTGATGCTATGTAAATCAAATTATCAAATTCGAGATCTCATTTAAATATACTAATATTGATTCTATCATCTCGTATTTTTAGAATCGTTATCTTAATTCAAGGCATAAATTATATTGATCTGAGATCTGAGATATGATCGAAGTGCAGATGGTGAAGTGATGATAAGTGCATTATACTGAACTGAACAATTATTTAATAAATTTTATGTTCTTAATGATAGGTATATTTAATTTGTTAAATATATCATAAATTAAGAAATTTCTAAGTTCAATAAGTTTTTATAAATTTCAATTTTGTACAACCTTTGAATAGAAAATACGCCAAGTAATATGCATGAACTTAGAAAATTTAATATAAATGGCGAAAAAAACACAACATTCTTTTAACAATAATTAGAAAAATAAAGATTTCAAATTCGAGTGTTTGTTTGAGTGTTTCAAATAAATGTAATTATAAGTATATACAGTATACCAGCTAGAGAGAGAGAGAGAGAGAGAGAGAGAGAGAGAGAGAGAGAGAGAGAGAGAGAGAGAGAGAGAGGAGCAATCGTTTAAATTTAACAATAATAAACGTTAAGAAACGTCGGTCTTATATTTTTGTACTTTACCTGAATTGTACCATTATTGCACAATAATAAATCTAACAGTTAACAAAATAATATATTATGTTGAAATTGCAAGTTTGTTGAAACCAAACAGGTGTATAATATTTTACTAAATAAATAATAATAAAAAGGGTTTTAATTCATAACCCAGTCTTATTGATTTTCTTAAATGTATTAATAATAATATTTGTCAACATTTTTAAAAACAAGCGGCACCAAAAATATTCTAAAAACAATTGAGCATCAACAGCGCAACGCGCGAAGTTGATCCTACAATTAAACAAAATAATAAAAGTTTGCCCTATTTAATAATTAAACTTTGGTGCTTAAATTTATCCAAATAATTGAAAATACAATTTAAATTATCTGTTAACATTAATTAAACTACATTGGAGCTAAGTCAACAGTCCCAGAAATCGTTTAAAATTGATGATTTTTTATAAGGTGCTGACTTCATGTATGATGTAAAATTACGCCCCCCGGGCGCCGGGGTAAAATGGGCGCACGGCTAGAGAAATTAGTGCCTAATAAATTGTTATAAAAACTACAATAAAACAGTCTAAAAGACAAAAGCATATAAAATTGAAGCTTGATAATGCACAATCTGTAAAATAGTGAAGCATTTTATATTCGTATATATTTGTTATATAATTTTTGAAGTTTTTTTTTATTTTTTTTTATTTAAATTTTTTCTTTTATTGACCAAGGAACAGTTTTCTCCACAAATAATTATTTGTGGAGTTAGTAAAGTAACTTAAGTTTCGGCTCAAATAAAATCTGCGAATTTAGTAAGTAAAAGATACAAAACGTCAAGCTCTTCGTGTGCAAAATTTTACTATAGCAACTTAATTCTGAACAAAAAATACTATATTATAGCATGTTCTGTAATATACAGATTTTTACAGATCAACTTTTATTGACTTTGAGTTCAAAAATGATTTTTACAACAAGATTGTTATTATTTTTTTTACGAAGAACAAAATTATTGCAAATAGCATAATATATTTAAATTTACATGAAACAGTTGTCAAAAAAAAATCCTTGTGGATAAATTCGTAAAATCAATTTTTAGAACCAAAGTTTTCAACCTGGAAAGTATTTTTTAAACACGTAAAAATAAATAAATAAATAAAAAAATTCAAAGCATGGGTCAAAATCAGGGTTCAAATATATATAGATTCATTAGCATTGGGGGTGGTGCATTTTATGCGACACTTACACAGGCAGTTTTTGACGACAGGCAGTTTTTGAGATATAATTGTTTCAATTTTAATTTTTGGGTACAGCACACTCTTATACTTAATACAGAAAATAAAAATACAATCCTGACTTAAAGTATAATACTACTTTAACTACTACCTTAAGCTGTCCTAAAGAAATTTTTAAAAAGCAATTTAGAATAATGTCGTTCTTATAATGACGACAAAAAATATCAACATTTTTCTTCAATTTTATGCTCAAATGGTGTAAAAAATATTAAACTTGAAGTACTTGAAATGTAATAGCAAATTCTTTTAAGTATACTAAATTTGCATTTTCGGCAAAAAAAGAGGCGTGGCCCCAAAAAAAATCGCGTTTTGTTGTTTTGTTTTTGCTTTAGATTTCCGGTGTTTCTAATTTGCCGAAACCAATTAAACGCGTACATTTTAAACAAATTTCTAATAAACCGGATATTTTCCCCAGCTCTACCTGGCATTTGATTTAAAATTTATATAGACATTTTTTAAAAATAGTTTATTCATATTACTTAAAAATAAAGGTAAACAAGTATTACAACTACTAGTTTACAAAGAAATAAAATAACTAAAATTTATACTTACAATTAAAATAACCAGAAGAAACAAAAATTTAGTCTTCATTTTGATATGTATCGATGATACACTCAGAATTTTTGAACCTCAGTTCTGCTTTCCATACAAATTTATTTCAAGCTTCCTGGATGCTTATATATATATATATATATATATATATATATATATATATATATATATATATATATATATATATATATATATATATATATATATATATATATATATATATATTATATATATATATATATATATATATATATATATATATATATATATATATATATATATATGTATAAAAGCTTATTTTATGGCAAAAAGTGCTTTTTCATGTTAAATGACAATTGCAAAATAATAATAATAATTGTAAAAATAATAGTAAAAAAAATGGTAGCAAAAAAGTTTAATTTCAATTTAATTATATACCAAGCAATACAATAATATATATATTTATTTTATATATTTTATTTTATATATTTATGACATTATTTTTCAATAATTCTTTTTTTTTTTTCATTTGTTCGAGTATATTTTCATTTTTCTATATAATTATATAGATTTTCAATGCGAAGTCGACCTTCCTTTATTAGAAGGAAGGCAATCATTGTTAACAAGGATGAAAAGAGAAAGCATTATTAAAGGTATTCTAAAGGGTGACATCATTATAAACACCTAAAAAAAATTGAAAAGTTTGAAATATATTTCTACATTTTTTTATACGATATATACCAAATATAAACTTTTTTTCATTATATATTTTTTAATTGGAGTCCATTAAGTTAATATTTGATATGACAAAAGTTATTTTTGATAATCGCAAAAAATTTCTAAGCCACTTAATCTTTAAGAGGTCTTACTGCATCCGAGGGGGAGGGGGAGGGGGGGCGGGAAAGGGGAGCCTTTAAAATCACGTGAGTCGTTTATGTTTAACATTCCTTTTTAAATCAAATAATAATTTCAAAAAATGTTGAGTTTAAATTTATTTTATGAAATATGGCCGAATAATATTGAATGTTAAATAAAGTGTTTACAACATTCTAAGTAATTTGAGAGAGAGAGAGCGAGAGTTGACAATAAGCATTTTGAATATTAAAGATTATTTCTCTCTCTGTCTCTCTCTAAAATATTATATATAATGATATAATATAAAATATTCCAAATTATTTAAAATATTGTACTATTCACTATCAGTAAAAATTTTATTTGCAGCGTTTATATCGGAAAAACATATAAACATACGAGAGTGGGTGGTGGGTGGCTTTGCTCCCACCATCAAATTAAAGAAGAGAGGAGAAATCTTTGTCATGCACCAAAAATCACGTTTTTTAAGTGACCAATAAGAAGAAAAGTTATTGTCTTCGTTCACCTGAACGTGTGGCGAGCACCAGACAGGCAGGCAGGCAGGGAGGGAGGAAAGAAGGCAGCACGGCTGCTTGGCTTGCAGTGATGTACTTTTTATTAAATAAAAAAACAAGGATCAAGAAAAATAAAAATAAAATATACTATGTTATAGTATTATTTATTTTATATTTATTCTGAATCTTATTTATGTTGGTAAATATGGTGTGTCTTAAAATGTAATAAATAAAAATATAAAAATGCAAAACAAAAAATTAAAACCCAGATGACTTATTTTTTTAAATTAGGTGAGATAGATAGATAGATAGATAGATAGATAGATAGATAGATAGATAGATAGATAGATAGATAGATAGATAGATAGATAGATAGATAGATAGATAGATAGATAGATAGATAGATAGATAGATAGATAGATAGATAGATAGATAGACAGACAGATAGATAGATAGATAGATAGATAGATAGATAGATAGATAGATAGATAGATAGATAGATAGATAGATAGATAGATAGATAGATAGATAGATAGATAGATAGATAGATAGATAGATAGATAGATAGATAGATAGATAGATAGATAGATAGATAGATAGATAGATAGATAGATAGATAGATAGGTAGATAGATAGATACATAGACAGACAGACAGGCAGACAGTTAATATCTGAAAAATTTGAACGGTCGTGAAATACGATATTTTGCTTAAATGACTACACGTTTCGTGATTGGTTGAGACAGCCGCCCATATGTTTCTAAAAAAACAGCAGGTGAATCAGATGTTGCCAAAACAATTTTGTCCAATGATGAAAATTTTCTGATTTGCTGAATCGTAATTAGTAAATGTTATTATTATCACAAATGTTTTATGATGCGAAATTTTATAATTTTTTGTACATATATATATATATGTCTTTGTTTAATAATATCTTTCACTTTTTAACGACTTGTGAATAAGTACACAGCTGATGTATGGCAGAGACGGGCTTCACTTACTATCGAAGAAAACTGACATAAACCAATGAGAATCTCGGTATTTGTACCACGTACCAGGGCCGGATCCAGGGGGGGGGGGGCGCGGTGGGGGCGACCGCCCCCCCCCCCCCAAACGGCCCACGTGGGTGGAAAAAAATGAGCCAAAATTGAAAAAAATTTAGTCTATAAATTTTTTTTTGCGACTTCGGCGCAACTTTTATTGCTGCCTTAAAGCTTGTGGATAAGAGTTTGAATCCTGAATATAACACAAAATAATTTGTTTAACGTATCCTATATAGTTGTCATGTGATCAGGCTAGTATATCAGAGATATAGTTCAATTATAACTTGGACATCCATGAAATATTTTGATCGCCATAAGAAACTAAAATACTTTGCAAATTTTATAATTTTTATCTCAAAATATTATTACATCCAAATATAAAAGTTATTTTTTACCTTGATCATAATATTAATAAATAGTATTTAATGTGCAAAACAATCTTTAGTAAATTGAGTTTAAAAAAAAAAAAAAAAAAAAAAAAACTTTTTTGATACATCAATGATTTATTCACATTTTGCACATTTTTTTTTTCAAGTATGTTTTTTTTTTAAGCAAATAGCATTAATTAAATTTGCAAAGAGATCAGAAAATAGAAAATATTTCAGAAATTATTTTGGCTAACTTTTTCTTTTTTTTTTTTTTTGCTTATATATAAAAAAAATAAAAAAAAAGCGAAAATCTCCCAAATATTTTTTTTTACAATTTCACAATATATTTTTTTATAAGGCTACTATTTTTGCATTTCTTTTCAAAAAGGGGCGTGGCCGAATAAAATTTTTCTCCTGCGGCGCGCTATCCCCCCCAGTCCTTCATGGTTATTTTTTTTTGGGAGATCGCCGGATCCGCCCCTGCCACGTACGTGTCTATTTTTATCCAATAAATTTTGTGTTAAGAAGTATAAAACTGACATCAAGTACACAAACACACACACACACACACAAAAGCATTCACTAGCTTCTCCACAGTTTTGCAAAGCTTTAATTATTGTGTAATCAACGGCTATGACGTCACTAAACATTGACAATCTAACGATAAAAGCGTAAATGACGTCACAAGCGTTAGAATCACAATGGAATAAAAGTTAAACTTGGCCGTTATAAATCTACAATTTTCCAATTAAATCTAAACGCTTGTGACGTCACTAATGTTTTTATTGTTGAAATATCAACGTTTAGTGACGTCGATAAGACAATGTCTTTGCTGGGACTGAAATTGGTGTATAGCACAATAACACAATATATGGCAAAAAAAAAAAAAAAAAAAAAAAAAAAAAATGATTCCATGCACAATACGTAAAGCTTTGCAAATATGAGTACAAGCTTTTCAACGTTTATTTTTTAGTGTATAAAGATAAAATGATACTTAAAGGCGTAGAACACCTTGAACAAAAAAGTTGCTCAATATCCTAACAAACCTGAAAATGAACATTGATTTGGCCGGAGTCATTGATTTTCTAATTTATTTTACATTTTTACATTCGCAAAATGGCACGAGCGGTCAATGACGTCAGAGCTTGCTTGTTTTACAGTACAGTATATATATATATATATATATATATATATATATATATATATATATATATATATATATATATATATATATATATATATATATATGTATATATATATATATATATATATATATACAGTATATATATATATATATAAGTAGTAAAAAAACGAGGCTTCTGCGTTGAGGATGGGAGGAGGAGGAGAAGGAGGAGGATGGGCTTGCTGAGGATGGGAGAGGGAGGATGGCTTAGTTACAATTTTGACTTAGAATTATATGAATAACAAATATTTTGGACTTAGAATAATTTCACAAGTACTTTAGAATAATTTCAACTTTAAAATATTTCAACTTTGAATAATATTTTAATAACTTGGGACTTAGAATAATTTCACACATTTTTCGGACTTAGAATAATTTCTACGAAAAAAATATTTGAACATTGAATAATATCATAAAAACTTGGGACTTAGAATAATTTCACAAGTACTACGCACTTAGAATAATTTCTACTAAAAAAATATTTGAACATTGAATAATATCATAAAAACTTGGGACTTAGAAAAATTTCACAAATTTTTCGGACTTAGAATAATTTCTACTAAAAAATATTTGAGTTACAATTTTGACTTAGAATTATATGAATAACAAATATTTTGGACTTAGAATATTTTCACAAGAACTACGCACTTAGAATAATTTCTACTTAAAAATATTTGAACTTTGAAAAATATCTTAATAACTTTGGACTTAGAATAATTTCACACATTTTTCGGACTTAGAATAATTTCTACTCAAAAATATTTGAACATTGAATAATATCATAAAAACTTGGGACTTAGAATAATTTCACAAGTACTACGCACTTAGAATAATTTCTACTAAAAAAATATTTGAACTTTGAAAAATATCTTAATAACTTTGGACTTAGAATAATTTCACACATTTTTCGGACTTAGAATAATTTCTACTAAACAAATATTTGAACATTGAATAATATCATAAAAACTTGGCACTTAGAATAATTTCACAAATACTTCAGACGTCAGAATAATTTTAACTAAAAATATTGGTTTTTATTATAATATCATAAAAACTTGGAACATAGAATAATATCATAAGATATTTCGACTTAGAAAAAAATCAACTTTAAAATATTTGAACTTAGAATAATATCATAAAAACTTGGAACTTATAATAATTTCATAAGATGTTTGGACTGAGAATAAATTCAACTTTAAAATATTTGAACTTAGAATAATACCATGGGGATTTTTGTATAGACCGTATAATATCATTTAAGTGTAAAAAATCAATTTTTATATCTAAAATTGAAAATCGATATTGCTTGATTTTTCAATATTGAAAATATTTTCGTACAAAATATCATACGTGGAGTACTATATGGACCATATAGTATCATTAAGGCACAAAAATTTCAATTTTAAGTTCCAAAGTTTAAAATCGATATTGATTGATTTTTCAATCTTGGAAATATTTTTTGCATAAAATACCACGTGGGGAGTGTAGCATTGACGTATAATATCATTTACGCCTAAAAAATTTATATTTAATTTCCAATATTAATTTCACAAATAATTGGGACTTAGAATAATTTAAACTTAAAATATTTCAACTTAGAATGATTTCACATATAATTGGGACTTAGAATAATTTTATAACATATTTGGACTTAGAAAAATCTCAATTGCAAATGTTGGGGCTTAAGATAATTTCAATTAGAAATTTTATTTTCTTTTAAAACTTTTACACACAAATACCATACTTCAAGTGTTGTATGGACTATATAGTATAAAAAAAATCAATTTTTATAGCAAAATTTAAAAATCGATATTTATTGGTTTTTCAAGATTGACATTTTTACACAAAAATATCATACGAGGAGTGTTATATGAACCCTATAGTATCATTTTAGCTTAAAAAAGTCAATTTTTATTTCCAAAGTTAAAAATCGATATTGATTGATTTTTTCAATATTAAAAATATTTTTCGCACACTATACCATGTAGCGAGTGTTGTATGGACTATATAGTATCATTTAAGCGCAAAAAAAAATCAATTTTAATTTCCATGATACTTACAATAATCTAACAAATACTTAACACTTACAATATTTTCACAAACACTTCGGACTTAGATTAATTTCAACTAAAAAATATTTGAACTTTGAATAATATCATAAAAACTTGGAACTTAGAAAGATTTTTTCTTTGTATAACTTTTACACACAAATACTATACTTCAAGTGTATTATGGACTATAATTGTATCACTTGAGTGCAAGAAAAAATCAATATTTTTATAAAAATTGGAAAATCAATATTGATTGATTTTTCAAGCGATTGACATTTTTACACAAAAATATCATACGGGGAATCTTATATAGACTCTATGGTTGCATTTTAGCGCAAAAAAAATTCATTTTTATTTCCAAACTTGAAAATCAATATTAATGGATTTTTCAATATCGGAAATATTTGTTGCACAAAATATCACACGGAGAGTGTTATATAGTCCATATAATATAGTTTAAGTCCCAAAAAATTTAATTTTATTTTACAAAATTAAATATCAATATTGGTTGATTTTTCAAAATTGGAACTATTTTCCGCAGATAATACCATATGGGGACTGTTGTATGGACCATTAAGTATCATTTAATCGAAAAAAAATTATTTTCCAAAGTTGAAATATAATATTGATTGAATTGTCATTATTGAAACTATTTTTTACACATTACCCCATATGATAAATAATAAAAATGTATACGCGTGATAGCATATCCTAGACTTTGAACATTTGTATGTAAATATTTAAAATCAAAATTATCTAATAAATTGAGCAACTTACGTCCAATTTAAATAAATTTACAAAACTTACGACCATCAAATTTATAAATCAACTATTATTTTTATTTAAAAAACAAATTTGTAAGTGCAGAAAAAATGGAGGATATATAAAGAAGACAGAAGAAGGACAAAATTTGACCATTTTAGAGAGATTATATCAAGATTGTGGTCTGAGAAACAATGATTGAACAGCTGAAAAAGTTATATGTGCCATGTTGTAATAATCAAATAGGAAAATATTTTATAATTGAAATGCAGAGTTGTTTTTATTTTATTTTACTAAAACTTTTTTATTTACCTAAACATTATGAGAATTATCAAAAACAAAACATTTTACAATGTTTATTTTACATTTTTGTAACATTTTACTAGTTTTATTTACTACTTTTAAATAACTAAATAAACATCATAAACATAATATTTATGCAATAATGTCTGCCTCTCTCATCTCCTCTATAATCGCTAACACTTCATTGTAATGATTGTTATGTCCAGCTGACTGCGAGCTAAGTAGCAAGCGCAATCTATCTACAAGTTCGTTAGGATCATCCCAATATTCATAGCGAGGAATGTTTGCCAACATGCCATTACCAATAGGATCTTTACTGAATAATGGTTTAATAACTTTCACGTACTTTTTATTTTTACTTGAATTTATTTGTCGATCAAGAGTGTAGGCTTGTTTGTGAGCACTAGTTTCTTCTAACATTTGCTTATAGATTTTAAGGTCACTCTCATTATATACCATATTGTCAGGGTTTTTCATGAATAAAGTTCAAATAGTCCTGGCGTTCCTTGATATACTTCATCTTCTATATAAATTTTGTCGTCGGAAATTTTTATTTCACTATTTCCCAGAAGCCATCTCGTGTTGTCCGAGCGAATACCAAATATTTTATCCAGCTCCTTCTCTTTTGTAGGCTCCAAAAGATAAAGCACATACTTGGCTGCATACACACCAAATGCACGTGCTCTACTTTGGGCACTCTTGTAACCTTGAGGTGTTTGGTAATACTGTTTACTCTTTTCCAAATCCAGTTCTTCGTCTCGTTGTCTATGTTCTTCAGTTGATTCAGCTTGAGACATTTTTATCTGGCTTTGTGTTTGTACCAGCTTGTTTAACGGATCAACTATTGGTTTAAAAGTACGACTTAAGTCTTCTTCCTCTTGACTTTGAGCTAGTTTCAGTTTTTTGAGTTTTTGACGAATATCTCTAATACTTTGAATAATTTCTTGCTTTACAGCATCTTCGGATATTGTTTTTCTTTTCATAGTAAATGATTAAAAATGTATTATGATAACCCTTGAACGATCTGCTGACTAAACACTTAGCAGTTAAAACCCCGTTCAACACCCGCTGATTAGTCGTCGAACACCCGTTGAATAGCCGTTCAACACCCGTTGAATAGCCGCCCAGCACCCGTTGAATAGCCGTCCAACATCCGTTATATAGCCGTCTAGCACCCGTTGAATAGCCGTCTAATAACCGTTGAATAGCCGTCCAGCACCCGTTTAATAGCCGTTGATGACCCGTTGGCTATCCCGTTGATAAGCCGTTTAGTTCGCGTTTAAAACCTGTTCAGTGCCCGTGGAATAGTCATTTCATAATTGTAGAAGTAACGTGAGACTTTATGAGCAACCAGCCGTGAACGTAAGCGTGCGCGTAGACGTGAACGTGAGCGTGGACGTAGACGTGAGCTTGGACGTGAGCGTAGACGTGGACGTAGACATGAGCACGAAGCAGTTGCTGATGTTCACTGTCAGAGAGCCCGACGCCGAATGATTCGCTTGAATCACCTAGCGGGATCATATCCTCAAAATAGCCGATTCTTGTAAAAAAATCTTCTCTTTTTTATGCATATTTTTACTTTTTCTAAATTCTATATGCTATAAAGTATGTAGTTTTAAAATAGTAAAAATTAGTAAAATAGTCTTTTTGCAAAAGATTATATGATTATATTGAAGAAGTAAAGATTTCAAGATGAATGCAACTAAAATAATGAATAATCTTTATTCTTGAGTAAAACTTTAAATTTTGTAGACGTGTTACCGAGCAAGTGATATTTTTAATGCAAAGTATTCCAAGTCTTTGTAAAACATTTTTTTATCACGTCACTATCATCTCAGAGACAACACCATTTTTAATATTTTGTTTGAGCATTATAAAAATTCGTGGTCACTTCTGTTTAGAAATAGAGTTAAAATACTTTTTTATGTCCAAATAGTGTGGAACGACAAACTTTTCTAAGTCACAAAAAATCTAATTAACATAAAGAAAGGGTTATTTTTCTAAGGATTTACATACGTGAATTATAAAATCTTGCATGGTAAGTAATACAGCACCGATCCTTTAATATAGTATTGGCTCAACAAATTGTCTTTTATACATAAAATAGTAGCATTCTTTGCAAATACTATCCTACTTCATGTTAATTTTATTTAATCCAAGCAAATCTTAGTTTTAAAAACATTAATATTGAGGAAGGTTGAGGTATTGAGAAGATTTTTTTACAAGAATCGGTTATTTTGAGGATATGATCCCGCTAGGTGATTCAAGCGAATCATTCGGCGTCGGGCTCTCTGACAGTGAACATCAGCAACTGCTTCGTGCTCATGTCTACGTCCACGTCTACGCTCACGTCCAAGCTCACGTCTACGTCCACGCTCACGTCCACGTCTACGCGCACGCTTACGTTCACGGCTGGTTTCTCATAAAGTCTCACGTTACTTCTACAATTATGAAATGACTATTCCACGGGCACTGAACAGGTTTTAAACGCGAACTAAACGGCTTATCAACGGGATAGCCAACGGGTCATCAACGGCTATTAAACTAGTGCTGGACGGCTATTCAACGGTTATTGGACGGCTATTCAACGGGTGCTAGACGGCTATATAACGGATGTTGGACGGCTATTCAACGGGTGCTGGGCGGCTATTCAACGGGTGTTGAACGGCTATTCAACGGGTGTTCGACGACTAATCAGCGGGTGTTGAACGGGGTTTTAACTGCTAAGTGTTTAGTCAGCAGATCGTTCAAGGGTTATCATAATACATTTTTAATCATTTACTATGAAAAGAAAAACAATATCCGAAGATGCTGTAAAGCAAGAAATTATTCAAAGTATTAGAGATATTCGTCAAAAACTCAAAAAACTGAAACTAGCTCAAAGTCAAGAGGAAGAAGACTTAAGTCGTACTTTTAAACCAATAGTTGATCCGTTAAACAAGCTGGTACAAACACAAAGCCAGATAAAAATGTCTCAAGCTGAATCAACTGAAGAACATAGACAACGAGACGAAGAACTGGATTTGGAAAAGAGTAAACAGTATTACCAAACACCTCAAGGTTACAAGAGTGCCCAAAGTAGAGCACGTGCATTTGGTGTGTATGCAGCCAAGTATGTGCTTTATCTTTTGGAGCCTACAAAAGAGAAGGAGCTGGATAAAATATTTGGTATTCGCTCGGACAACACGAGATGGCTTCTGGGAAATAGTGAAATAAAAATTTCCGACGACAAAATTTATATAGAAGATGAAGTATATCAAGGAACGCCAGGACTATTTGAATTTTATTCATGAAAAACCCTGACAATATGGTATATAATGAGAGTGACCTTAAAATCTATAAGCAAATGTTAGAAGAAACTAGTGCTCACAAACAAGCCTACACTCTTGATCGACAAATAAATTCAAGTAAAAATAAAAAGTACGTGAAAGTTATTAAACCATTATTCAGTAAAGATCCTATTGGTAATGGCATGTTGGCAAACATTCCTCGCTATGAATATTGGGATGATCCTAACGAACTTGTAGATAGATTGCGCTTGCTACTTAGCTCGCAGTCAGCTGGACATAACAATCATTACAATGAAGTGTTAGCGATTATAGAGGAGATGAGAGAGGCAGACATTATTGCATAAATATTATGTTTATGATGTTTATTTAGTTATTTAAAAGTAGTAAATAAAACTAGTAAAATGTTACAAAAATGTAAAATAAACATTGTAAAATGTTTTGTTTTTGATAATTCTCATAATGTTTAGGTAAATAAAAAAGTTTTAGTAAAATAAAATAAAAACAACTCTGCATTTCAATTATAAAATATTTTCCTATTTGATTATTACAACATGGCACATATAACTTTTTCAGCTGTTCAATCATTGTTTCTCAGACCACAATCTTGATATAATCTCTCTAAAATGGTCAAATTTTGTCCTTCTTCTGTCTTCTTTATATATCCTCCATTTTTTCTGCACTTACAAATTTGTTTTTTAAATAAAAATAATAGTTGATTTATAAATTTGATGGTCGTAAGTTTTGTAAATTTATTTAAATTGGACGTAAGTTGCTCAATTTATTAGATAATTTTGATTTTAAATATTTACATACAAATGTTCAAAGTCTAGGATATGCTATCACGCGTATACATTTTTATTATTTATCATATGGGGTAATGTGTAAAAAATAGTTTCAATAATGACAATTCAATCAATATTATATTTCAACTTTGGAAAATAATTTTTTTTCGATTAAATGATACTTAATGGTCCATACAACAGTCCCCATATGGTATTATCTGCGGAAAATAGTTCCAATTTTGAAAAATCAACCAATATTGATATTTAATTTTGTAAAATAAAATTAAATTTTTTGGGACTTAAACTATATTATATGGACTATATAACACTCTCCGTGTGATATTTTGTGCAACAAATATTTCCGATATTGAAAAATCCATTAATATTGATTTTCAAGTTTGGAAATAAAAATGAATTTTTTTTGCGCTAAAATGCAACCATAGAGTCTATATAAGATTCCCCGTATGATATTTTTGTGTAAAAATGTCAATCGCTTGAAAAATCAATCAATATTGATTTTCCAATTTTTATAAAAATATTGATTTTTTCTTGCACTCAAGTGATACAATTATAGTCCATAATACACTTGAAGTATAGTATTTGTGTGTAAAAGTTATACAAAGAAAAAATCTTTCTAAGTTCCAAGTTTTTATGATATTATTCAAAGTTCAAATATTTTTTAGTTGAAATTAATCTAAGTCCGAAGTGTTTGTGAAAATATTGTAAGTGTTAAGTATTTGTTAGATTATTGTAAGTATCATGGAAATTAAAATTGATTTTTTTTTGCGCTTAAATGATACTATATAGTCCATACAACACTCGCTACATGGTATAGTGTGCGAAAAATATTTTTAATATTGAAAAAATCAATCAATATCGATTTTTAACTTTGGAAATAAAAATTGACTTTTTTAAGCTAAAATGATACTATAGGGTTCATATAACACTCCTCGTATGATATTTTTGTGTAAAAATGTCAATCTTGAAAAACCAATAAATATCGATTTTTAAATTTTGCTATAAAAATTGATTTTTTTTATACTATATAGTCCATACAACACTTGAAGTATGGTATTTGTGTGTAAAAGTTTTAAAAGAAAATAAAATTTCTAATTGAAATTATCTTAAGCCCCAACATTTGCAATTGAGATTTTTCTAAGTCCAAATATGTTATAAAATTATTCTAAGTCCCAATTATATGTGAAATCATTCTAAGTTGAAATATTTTAAGTTTAAATTATTCTAAGTCCCAATTATTTGTGAAATTAATATTGGAAATTAAATATAAATTTTTTAGGCGTAAATGATATTATACGTCAATGCTACACTCCCCACGTGGTATTTTATGCAAAAAATATTTCCAAGATTGAAAAATCAATCAATATCGATTTTAAACTTTGGAACTTAAAATTGAAATTTTTGTGCCTTAATGATACTATATGGTCCATATAGTACTCCACGTATGATATTTTGTACGAAAATATTTTCAATATTGAAAAATCAAGCAATATCGATTTTCAATTTTAGATATAAAAATTGATTTTTTACACTTAAATGATATTATACGGTCTATACAAAAATCCCCATGGTATTATTCTAAGTTCAAATATTTTAAAGTTGAATTTATTCTCAGTCCAAACATCTTATGAAATTATTATAAGTTCCAAGTTTTTATGATATTATTCTAAGTTCAAATATTTTAAAGTTGATTTTTTTCTAAGTCGAAATATCTTATGATATTATTCTATGTTCCAAGTTTTTATGATATTATAATAAAAACCAATATTTTTAGTTAAAATTATTCTGACGTCTGAAGTATTTGTGAAATTATTCTAAGTGCCAAGTTTTTATGATATTATTCAATGTTCAAATATTTGTTTAGTAGAAATTATTCTAAGTCCGAAAAATGTGTGAAATTATTCTAAGTCCAAAGTTATTAAGATATTTTTCAAAGTTCAAATATTTTTTTAGTAGAAATTATTCTAAGTGCGTAGTACTTGTGAAATTATTCTAAGTCCCAAGTTTTTATGATATTATTCAATGTTCAAATATTTTTGAGTAGAAATTATTCTAAGTCCGAAAAATGTGTGAAATTATTCTAAGTCCAAAGTTATTAAGATATTTTTCAAAGTTCAAATATTTTTAAGTAGAAATTATTCTAAGTGCGTAGTTCTTGTGAAAATATTCTAAGTCCAAAATATTTGTTATTCATATAATTCTAAGTCAAAATTGTAACTCAAATATTTTTTAGTAGAAATTATTCTAAGTCCGAAAAATTTGTGAAATTTTTCTAAGTCCCAAGTTTTTATGATATTATTCAATGTTCAAATATTTTTTTAGTAGAAATTATTCTAAGTGCGTAGTACTTGTGAAATTATTCTAAGTCCCAAGTTTTTATGATATTATTCAATGTTCAAATATTTTTTTCGTAGAAATTATTCTAAGTCCGAAAAATGTGTGAAATTATTCTAAGTCCCAAGTTATTAAAATATTATTCAAAGTTGAAATATTTTAAAGTTGAAATTATTCTAAAGT
This sequence comes from Ecdyonurus torrentis, assembly GCA_949318235.1. Classification (NCBI taxonomy): domain Eukaryota; kingdom Metazoa; phylum Arthropoda; class Insecta; order Ephemeroptera; family Heptageniidae; genus Ecdyonurus; species Ecdyonurus torrentis. Next base: position 514,329 of record OX439137.1, on the reverse strand, counting down.
ACTTGTGAAATTATTCTAAGTCCAAAATATTTGTTATTCATATAATTCTAAGTCAAAATTGTAACTAAGCCATCCTCCCTCTCCCATCCTCAGCAAGCCCATCCTCCTCCTTCACCTCCTCCTCCCATCCTCAACGCAGAAGCCTCGTTTTTTTACTACTTATATATATATATATATATATATATATATATATATATATATATATACTGTATATATTAGGTGTAAGAGTGGGCCTGACGTATTGTCAAACTTAAACCTTGCTCGTCCTTTCAAATATTTGTATTTTTTTCTCTATGCATTTTTTTGAATAAAGACGTATATTTATTTATTTATTTACTTATATATAATATAGTGTGTATGTGGATGACGTCATATATAATGCGCTTGGACGCCATACTGGAGTTGTGATTAACATGCATAATGCTTATAAGCATAGGAAAATGTTCAATTTTGTCATTTCCTTTTTGAAATATATGACCTTATTTTTTGTTCATGTTATTTTTCTTACATACTTGAGATACTTTACAATTGAAGCTACTAACATCAATACTCTTAACATAATACGAGAGAAAAATAACAATAACAAAAAATAATTGATTTCCCGTAGAAATGGCCAAAAAGTATGATTTTTCCTATGTAAAGCCATGTTATTCACTACTCCAGTATGGTCGTCAAGCACAATAAATATAACGTCATCTGCATACACCCTATACCAGCCCATGGATTGAGTTCTCCAACATGGGGTTGACTTTAACATCAGTGCATACACCCTGTAGCCTGCGTCTGTGATTTCGTAACATCCTTACTGGCTAGGCAACTTGTTCAGCACTTGTGCATACAAAGTTGCATATCTTGCAGGATACTTATTTATTTCATACAATAAAGGGCGAGTAAAAGTATGTCTAGTATTCCATATTTTAATATTTGTGACCTCAGTGCAGTAGTTTTCTCAAAAACACACTAAAACGAGGCTTCTACAATGATAAATTAGTACATTTTACTGTCTTAAAAACGTAAAAGTATGTCTAGTATTCCATATTTAAATATTTGTGACCTCAGTGCAGTAGTTTTCTCACAAACACACTAACAAGAGGCTTCTACAATGTTAAATTAGTACATTTTACTGTCTTAAAACACGTAAAAGTATGTCTAGTTTTCCATATTTAAATATTTGTGACCTCAGTGCAGCAGTTTTCTCACAAACACACTAACAAGAGGCTTCTACAATGTAAAATTAGTACATTTTACTGTCCTAAAACACGTAAAAGTATGTCTAGTATTATTCCACATTTAAATATTTGTGACCTCAGTGCAGTACTTTTCTCACAAACACACTAACAAGAGGTTTCTACAATGTTAAATTGGTACATTTTAATGTCTTAAAACACGTAAAAGTATGTCTAGTATTCCATATTTAAATATTTGTGACCTCAGTGCAGTAGTTTTCTCACAAACACACTAACAAGAGGCTTCTACAATGTTAAATTAGTACATTTTATTGTCTTAAAACACGTAAAAGTATGTCTAGTATTCCATATTTAAATATTTGTGACCTCAGTGCAGTAGTTTTCTCACAAACACACTAACAAGAGGCTTCTACAATGTTAAATTAGTACATTTTACTGTCTTAAAACACGTAAAAGTATGTCTAGTATTCCATATTTAAATATTTGTGACCTCAGTGCAGTAGTTTTATTCTCACAAACACACTAACAAGAGGCTTCTACAATGTTAAATTAGTACATTTTATTGTCTTAAAACACGTAAAAGTATGTCTAGTATTCCATATTTAAATATTTGTGACCTCAGTGCAGTAGTTTTCTCACAAACACACTAACAAGAGGCTTCTACAATGTTAAATTAGTACATTTTACTGTCTTAAAACACGTAAAAGTATGTCTAGTATATTCCATATTTAAATATTTGTGACCTCAGTGCAGTAGTTTTCTCACAAACACACTAACAAGAGGCTTCTACAATGTAAAATTAGTACATTTTACTGTCCTAAAACACGTAAAAGTATGTCTAGTATTATTCCACATTTAAATATTTGTGACCTCAGTGCAGTACTTTTCTCACAAACACACTAACAAGAGGCTTCTACAATGTTAAATTGGTACATTTTACTGTCTAAAAACACGTAAAAGTATGTCTAGTATTCCATATTTAAATATTTGTGACCTCAGTGCAGTAGTTTTCTCACAAACACACTAACAAGAGGCTTCTACAATGTTAAATTAGTACATTTTATTATCTTAAAACACGTAAATGTATGTCTAGTATTCCATATTTAAATATTTGTGACCTCAGTGCAGTAGTTTTCTCACAAACACACTAACAAGAGGCTTCTACAATGTTAAATTAGTACATTTTACTGTCTTAAAACACGTAAAAGTATGTCTAGTATTCCATATTTAAATATTTGTGACCTCAGTGCAGTAGTTTTATTCTCACAAACACACTAACAAGAGGCTTCTACAATGTTAAATTAGTACATTTTACTGTCTTAAAACACGTAAAAGTATGTCTAGTATTCCATATTTAAATGCGAATGACGTCATATAATTGCGCTTGGAGGCCATACTGGAGTAGTGCATAACATTGCTCAGCATAGGACAAACTTCATTTAAGCAATTTTCTTTCGGAAATCTGTTAATTTTTTATTCATGTTATTTTTCTCACATACTTGAGATACTAATTCAACATATTTACAACATCAATGCTCTCAAAAATATTACATAGTGGTTTTAAACTGGCAAAATGTGACATTTTCCTAAGTCACCCATGTTATTGAGTTATCCAACATGGCGTCGACTTAAACCTGCATGCGAACACCCTATAATATATAGTGATGTGCCATATGATGCAGCTATCAGAAGTCGGCAATATGTGGCCGTGACGAAGTGACAAAGTGTTAAAATATATCCTGCAGGGTATGCAACTCTTTCATCATGCTTGTAATGCGGGGTTTATGTGAACATTGGGCAGGCGTTACACGTTCAAACATATAGGGTCTTTTCATTGATGTTAAAGTCGACGTCATAAGTAAGTACTAAATAACATGGGTCAGTATAGGAAAATGTCACATTTTGCCAGTTTAAAAATACTTTACAATATTTTTGAGAGCATTTATGTTGTTAACAGGTTGAATTAGTATCTCAAGTATGTGAGAAAAATAATAATGACCAAAAAATAGCTAATTTTCCAAAGAAAATAGCCAAAAAGTAGGTTTGTCTTATACTGAGCAATGTTATTCATTGCTCAAGATGAGCATCGAAAAGCACTCAGAATGACGTCATGCGTACACACCCTATATGCAATTCATGTAATGTGTTTTTAGCAATAAAGCTTATTTTGAATTTATTTGAACTGTATGGGAGAGGCTCTTGTCACTTGAACATAATAAGAATATAATATTTAAGTATAGGGTGTATGCATTCATGTTAAAGCCGCCGCCATATTGGATAATTTAATAACAATGGGTAACATAGGAAAATTATAAATTTTGTTAGTAGAAAAATACTAAGCAATATTTTTAAGAGAATTGATGATTATATAGGGTGTTCGCATGACGCCATATTGGAGCACTAAATAATATGGGAGACATAGAAAAATTATAAAATTTTGTTAGTAGAAAAATACTAAGCAATATTTTTAAGAGAATTGATGTTTTTAGGTAACATAAGTAAAAGGGAAATAATAAAAAAAAATAAAAAAAAAAAAAAAAAATTTAAGTAATTTTCTAAGGAAAATCATAAAGCTTGTTCATTTTCTGCACAATTGGTTTTACACATAAATCAATAGTGTGACAACCTTCTCAATAAATATCATATCAATAATATGCTTATGTGTTACATTATGTAGAAATGCATACGATGCATTATTCAGGAGTGCATGTCGTGCGGTACACGGCGCGCACAAGAGAGTCTTGGCTTGGCTTCGGCCAAGGCAAGAGCCTCTACACAATATTGTACTTATAATGCCTCGAGTGAATAAATAGTGTTAATATAATCAACGTGTATAATTCACTATCACTATAATCTCATCCACCACCACCAGCCATCCATCTACCGTCATTATAATTATAAGTGACGTCAGTCACCAATTGTCCATCACATATGGTGTCAGAAGTGTTTCGAACCCACACACGGATAGCTGGACCACAAACTGAATCGCAGAAGAGCCACTAAAATTGATACGTATTTTTGTGAGTAATCTTAATCGTCGCAGAAGAAAAGAAGAATTAAAAGAAAGTGGTGCCGTGGTTAAAGTTGATTTTAATTCTTGCACAGACATTAATATTTTCAAGTTAAAATATATTCAGTGCAATAACTGCTGCACAACTATTTCATTTATTTGGTGCATTCGTCCAGATCATAAACCCCAGGATTTTTGAAGACTCGGTAGCAGAGAACTGCCCAGCCGCTGATATTGAAGCCATATCCTGCGGAGAGCGAGAACACGTGCAATTGAACATTGACGTGGACCACACCAGGAGCAGCCTATAGAGAAGAGGATAATAGAGCCCGGTGTGTATTCTTTTTCAGTTCATTCTTTTAACATGAATAGTTGTAGAATGATAATAAAATAAAATAATTATGTAATTTTATTCTTTAAAACTAACAATTAATTTTAAATTTTATAATAATAAATGGGTATATTATAAATTAAAGGTTATTAAAACAAATTTCAATTCTCATTTAATATAAAATGTATAAGGTTAAGAAATAATTTCCAATTATTAACCTAAATCAATAAAAATAATTGTTGTATCATCATTAATAATTTCCGCAGGAAATTAAAAAAATATGTTAATTTTGCAATTTTACTATTCTAGAACGGAAATGCATTTCCTTTTGTATAAAATGCATAACGCACTAAAAATGATCTTTTGAACTGTGCTGTCTCAGCATCTTTAAAAACATGTGTTCATCTAAAATACAATGTGAACGAAAAAAAAAATAGTAATGTTATATTTTTGCAAATTATGCAAATAATTGTAAAAATTTAATTGCGCGGTTTGTTAAATACATCAATTAAAGTATAAAATAATAAGCTGTCAAAAATGTCTGCAATATGAAACTAAAATATAAATTAATTATAATATTGACACAGTATAGAGCAATAATAAAGTATACAGTACATGGTACAGTTTAATCAATGCTTGTGTTTATCTCATGAAATAAAAATGAAAAAATTGTCTGTCATCCTATGGAAAAAGTGCTAGGTTGATATTTTTGTGGCCGGAATATTAAATCTAGTGTTAAAGTTATCCATATTGAGGAACAGCAATTAAGTTTAAAAGGTAAAAGTTTTTGCGTCTTTTACTTTGCCTTATAAATGAAAATGCACAATACTCATATTGCAATTTGACCATTAATTTTTCATGAGTATAGCCTTAATAATAAAAGAGCTATTGTTTTTGGACTTTCATAAGAAAGTATAAAGTTTAATTGTAATTAAGGAAATGAAATTGATTTCGCAAGTCGACATGCAATAAAAATCAATTGAACAATTCTTAAGGAGGAGAGGAACAGGCAATATAGTTTCAGGAGTAGCTAACCTGATTCAGAACTCTTGAACCTTGAATCAGAAAACAATTAACGAATATTAACCCAGGTTGCCAATGGAATAGTTCTAATAAATAATATAAAAATATCACATGGAAAATAATATAATGAATGATATTATAATACAATTGAATAATAACGCAGCGCTAGCGAAATATGAAGAAGTGTGTAAGTTGGTACACTACACATAATATAATTATACATATGCAACGAAATGCATGATAAGCTTATTTTAAAGCAATTTTATAATGAATGAATAATAATACTGGCGCCCTATGAAATAAGATTCTTACGGAGTAATGAGAGTCTTCAAGAATAAATAATATACCGATATATGCATAAATGCGAAATCATATCGGAATGATCTACGATGAAATGCGAGAAATGATCTACGATGAAATGCAATAAATGAACTACGATGATATAGATAATCTACGATGATATACGACGAAATATTATATGCACGTGATAAAAATAATATAACATCATAAATAATAACATAATTAATGACTGAACTGTACTATTTAATTTCAAAGAATAAAAATAATTATAATAAAACAAATAATATTGTGAAATTTTATGATATAAATACATAATAATAATAATATTTTGCATTGTATACAGTCACCTAATCATTCTGCAACTGTTCATGTGATTAGGATAAAACTGCTATATATAAGAATTACATACTGTGTTCTTGAATTTCAGAGCAACGTAGAAAACAACGCAGACAGCCGCAGCAACATTTTCAAGAAATACATCAAGCGATCAACCCTAACTATTGGACGACAAAAGAAGATACAACAAGATTCGAATAGCTATAGTTTTAAATCCTATATTATTGTAAAGGTATTTGCAGTGGGTATATAAGGTCATTTTTAAATATCAAATACCTAAGAATAGAATATAGTTTTGAATAATTCCATATTATCATTATCAATAAAAAAAAATCATGAATACGAACTTAAACTTTTATAAATATGATTTTAGTTTGATATATTATAATATATCAAACTAAAATCAAATAATGCTAAAAAAGGAATTTTACATTGAAATATTTGTAAGGTATAAAAAAAAATTATATATTGTTAACGTTAAAAAAAAAGTGTATCTTCAAGCAATATTATACAGAATATTAAGTTACAAAGGTCAAATTAAAAATGCAACATTGCATATCTGTACTACAATTAAAATATTTTGCACATGTAAACAGTTAACATAAATAAATATGCTACAATTATAAAATGTCTAATAAAAATTAAATCATTTTATCAAGTAAATTTCAGAGAAATAAAAATAATATTATTTTAAAGTTGATAAAATTATACAGTTCTTATAAAATAAAAATGCAATGTCTAAATTTTTGTAGAACAAAACAATATTGTAAACATATAATGTAACAACTCTTTAAATTTTATTCATATATACTATACCATATTACATGAGGGCATGTAATTTTTAAAAGAAGGGGGTATATGTGACAACCTTCTCAATAAATATCATATCAATAATATGCTTATGTGTTACATTATGTAGAAATGCATACGATGCATTATTCAGGAGTGCATGTCGTACGGTACACGGCGCGCACAAGAGAGTCTTGGCTTGGCTTCGGCCAAGGCAAGAGCCTCTACACAATATTGTACTTATAATGCCTCGAGTGAATAAATAGTGTTAATATAATCAACGTGTATAATTCACTATCACTATAATCTCATCCACCACCACCAGCCATCCATCTACCGTCATTATAATTATAAGTGACGTCAGTCTCCAATTGTCCGTCACAATAGCATTAATATTAATGCTGTTCTCAATGTAGTATAATTTATTCTATATTTACATAAATGCATCATAAATAATTGATTTCACGTTGAAAACATCTTAGATATTTTTTAACAATTTTATAACTTTTCTATATTTAAAATTGAATTTTTATTTAATTGTAAAATCCATTTATTTTTTTATTAAAAAACAAACAAACAAATAGATAACTTATATGCTTTTCTTTATATTTTTGAGTATTTAAATAGGGGGTTATGATTATTGATTATTATTTCAATTCTTTTTAATTTCTTCTTATTTTTTTTATAATCTAATGAATTTAATTGTGCCATGAATTTTAGTTTTTAGTTTAAGCTATGTTTAATGTAGTTTAACACCAAAAATATATAATTTTAAGCGCACTCCTGCTTATGTATGTATTATGTAATATCATATTATATGCATGTTTTATCAAGCTTTGGGAAAGGGAAAAATAAAATACTAAAAAAAAAAAAAAAATTTATTTTAATTTCGTTGTCCATTTCATTTCTATTAGGATATTTCCTTATAAAAAAATGCGATAAAATTAATATGATCTTAAATTAGTTCCTGAAAGAGAGAGAGAGAGAGAGAGAGAGAGAGAGAGAGAGAGAGAGAGAGAGAGAAAAGAAGGAAGCAATGAATTTTTCATTACATTTTTCAATTTTTTTCAGCACGGTAATTGTTTTTTAATTATAATTTTAAATTTAGGAAATGAGTTATTAATTATTATATTCAATTCGTCTTTATTCATCAGGATTACATAAGCCAGCATAGGAAAAACGTCATTTTTATATTTTTAATAGCAAAAGAAGCTTCAAAGCTCAATCAAAGCCTTATTTGTAGCTCCTAATAAGCTACAAGAATATCACAAAAATTTGTTCAGTTGAAATAAACTGTTTTTATGTTAAAAATTAGTAGAAATAATGTTTCCCCTATGTTGACAATGTATTATGCACCACAAACATGGCGACAAAGCGCAAGGGATCTAATCATATAGATTGTATGCGAATGACGTCATATTATTGCACTTGGAGCCCATACTGGAGTAGTGAATAACATTGCTTAGCATAGGACAAACTTCATTAAAGCAATTTTCTTTCGGAAATCTGTTAATTTTTTATTCATGTTATTTTTCTCACATACTTGAGATACTAATTCAACATATTTACAACATCAATGCTCTCAAAAATATTACATAGTGGTTTTAAACTTGTAACATAGTGACCCAAACCTTAACTATTTTAGCATATAATATGTAGTATGTAAGCCGACTGCCGGCGCCACGCCCTCCTTGGTTTTTAAGTCTAGCGCGCCCGCTTATCACAGACAAAAAAATAAGACTATCGTAGCGCGCATTTAGCCTTCAAAAATATAGAACAAGAGAAAAATTGTTCATTGTATAATTTGTAATATGTAATGAAGAAAATTATGCAAATAAAGTGCGTAGGCAAAGGCAGAAGGTAGGAAAATATTATATTTTACTAGTTTAAGGTCTATTTTATCGTCTCATGCTATTGTCAAAGCAATTATATAGTATTTTTGTTAAATAAAGTTGTGCTAAAATTAGATGAAAATAATTGCTTCGACAATATATGAATCTTACGTGCAAACTTCTTTTGCACACTATGAATTTAAGTAAAATAGGAATAATATAACATAAGCGCGAATCAATTTTGCGGGATAATAACAATTTATTAAATAATCATATAAACGGGTGGGAGTTTTTTCAATCATAAAGTAAGTATTTTTTATATAGTTTTTTGGGACGAAAAGGGTTTACATAATATCCCGTTAGGCGTCGCCGCAAGCAACAAATGCAGCGCTTGCGCACAACCCCGAGGCGAGGTAACAAAAAGAATCAACAACGACGGAGAAGTCGCAGTCAGTCCAGGTTATTCGAACATGAAGCTTCTCTCTTGAGTTGTGACATACGATTAACTTGGGTTGAGTGCCTTTCTGGGACTTAGAGTCTTGAGCTAAATATCTCTTGGGACTTTATAGTTAATTGGTGGATACGCCAGAGGCGGACGAGAGACTTTGCGTCTCATGGAAGTCTAAGGCATAGGACATCTGACGGGCGGACGCAGAGAAATCTTTGGAAGTTAGTTAAGATTTAGGGAGTAAAATCATAGCTATTGGGGGTCACGTTGTCGACGGACGAGACGCATTTGCATCACGGAAGTTGACAGCATAGGTTATTCCGAAGACGGACAAGAGCATGGCTCATGGAAGTTCACGGATAGTAGGTGTTAAGACGATAGGGATTTAGGGATTACGCTGAGGGCGGACACGAAACTCGTGAGTTTCGAGGAGGTTATCAGCATAGGCCATTTAGCGCGTCGGACGAAATTGTACGAAAGTGCAGTTACGAAAGAACGCTGAATTTGTAGGTATAAAGAGGGACTTGCTATATCAACGTGTGTTATTTGCTTTTAAGCCATTATTAGTTTCCATTTTTATATAGTAAATTCAATATTAAGATTAAAATATTAGGTAATTTTGTCATCCAATTAGTTTGCGAAATTGATCGCGCTTATCATAACTTTAGTTCATTTTATAATTGCCATTTAAAATTTTGCTTTGTTTTAATTCAAGGGAGAGAGAATAATTAGCGATTGAAGCGCTTTAACATATTGTAATTGTTCAAATATTTAATATAAAAAATAATAAACTTTTTTTTCGGCAATATAATAATAAATTATTATTTTATTTCATCATTAAAAACTACCCTAGACTAACATTGAACCCAGAGGTTTATATTATATAGCTTGAGTCAGACCGGGTGGACATAAGACGTTTCCCCGCACCATAAGTTATGTAGGTATTTAGCTATATACCAGCCAGGAAAGGCTCACGCTAGGTGTACTCGTCGTGAATAGGTCCAGCTTTGATTGTTATATCATTCATAGGTAAAAATTCATACAGGCCAACATAAGAAAGCTGATAAATAAAGTCAGGGCCTGTCGCGACGTGTTACAAACTGGCAAAATGTGACATTTTCCTATGTCACCCATGTTATTGAGTTATACAACATGGCGTCGACTTAAACATGCATGCGAACACCCTATAATATATAGTGATGTGCCATATGATGCAGCTATAAGAAGTCGGCAATATGTGACCGTGACGAAGTGACAAAGTGTTAAAATATATCCTGCAGGGTATGCAACTCTTTCATCATGCTTGTAATGCGGGGTGTATGTGAACATTTGGCAGGCGTTACACGTTCAAACATATAGGGTGTTTTCATTCATGTTAAAGTCGACGTCATAAGTGAGTACTAAATAACATGGGTCAGTATAGGAAAATGTCACATTTTGCCAGTTCAAAAATACTTCGCAATTTTTTGAGAGCATTTATGTTGTTAACAGGTTGAATTAGTATCTCAAGTATGTGAGAAAAATAATAATGATCAAAAAATAGCTAATTTTCCAAATAAAATAGCCAAAAACTAGGTTTGTCCTATACTGAGCAATGTTATTCATTGCTCAAGATGAGCATCGAAAAGCACTCAGAATGACGTCATGCGCACACACCCTATATGCAATTCATGCAATGTTTTTTTAGCAATAAAGCTTATTTTGAATTTATTTGAACTGTATGGGAGAGGCTCTTGTCACTTGAACATAATAAGATACGTATATTGAATAGGCTGACCATATTCCGAGGAAGTGAATTCGGGACACTGTGGAGCGAAGCGACCTGGGAGGGGGGGGGGGGGGGTTGTCCCCGCCGGAGTCGAAATTTTTTTTAAAAAGGGGGCGTGGTCACGTATTTTAATGCTCATTTTAATATTATACAAATATAATACAATATATCAATAAAATACAATTTTCCTTTTTTTTGCTAATATTATAAAACTAAACAAATAAGAGTAAAAGAAAAAATGTACTTACACAAAAAAGAACTATAATGAAGTCGATGGTTGATCTGTATTATGAGCTTATGTATTGGTAGCTTTAAATCTGATGTTTCTCCACTAACATTAGTAAATTCTATTATTCTTACTTTTATTCCTTCTCCAGGGAGAAAATATCTTAACAAAACAGGTACCAATTTTGTTGATTTTCGATTGGAACCGTCATAGGATGCAGTAAAGAACGAACAACTATTAATTTCTTGGACTACCTCATGCATTGCATATGGAGAAAGAATATTTACCAAAATAGCTTCACTTTTATTAGTACGAGCACACGCAAATTTAGGATTAAGCATTTTTTAAACAATGAATTAGTGCAATCCATTAAGCGACAGCTATGACTGAGGCACAGAGTATGATAAGCCATTGTTGCCTCCTGTGCGGCCAAAATTTTCTCTGGCGTTTCTATTACCTTTTCTCCAAAAAAACTTGTAATTCTTGCAACTTTTTTTTCTGCAGCACGACTAATATGTTTTTGACTTTTAAGATGGAGTTTAATGTCACATTTACCTCCATGTTCAACTGAGAAATTAGAGTCACAGACAGAGCACTTTACTTACTTTAATTTATTATGACTTTCATCTAAGGCTTTAATAAATGAATATTGTTTTGCTAATTGAGCATTAAAGGTACAACTTCTTTTAATAATTTTAGGCTTTAGCGACGACGTAGTACATATATAGGTATATATAAGTACAGAAGAGTAAATAAACAAATTTACAAAAAACTCCACAAAACAATAAATAGACTTTAAAACAAACGTAAATGCAAATTATGCAAAACAAAACACTGAACAGGGATAAAACAGGGATTTCCCCAAGAGCAATTCAAAAAAAAATAAATATAAAAATACTAGAGTGCCATCTGTATTCAATTTTAATAGCTTTTTAAGCTCGAAATTTTGCACGGCTTTCTTTTAAACTTCATTTTTTATTTTTTTTTCCTGCTTTTAAGTTAACATTTAGACATTTTTCAAAATTCGGGACATTTCTAAGTTTAGTCGGGACAGATGTGTCAAATTCGGGACAATCCCGAAAAATTCAGGACGTATGGTCAGCCTAATATTGAAGCTTGTTCTGTAAATCTATAGGGTGTATGCATTCATGTTAAAGTTGACGCCATGTTGGATAACTCAATAACATGGGTGACATAGGAAAAAAAATTATTTTGCCAGTTTAAAACCACTATGCAATATTTTTGAGAGCATTGATGTTGTAAATATGTTGAATTAGTATCTCAAGTATGTGAGAAAAATAACATGAACAAAAATCTAACAGATTTCCCAAAGAAAATTGGCATAAATAAAGTTTGTCCTATGCTGAGCAATGTTATTCACTACTCCAGTATGGCCTCAAAGTGCAATAAATATGACGTCATCCGCATACACCTTATAGATGGCTCCTACCCGCTGGGGGGTCTGGGGGGCGTTGGCTCCCAGAATCGCGCCACGGGCGAAAGTTTTACGGAAAAGGGGGCGTGGCTTGCTAATATTACAATCGTTTTACGTAAGAAAAAGCAAATTAAAAAAAAAAAAGAATAGAACATTCATGTATATAATAATATAATATTTCTGTGCATGTGACAAAAATGTGGTTACAAAGATCATAAAAATGATTATTCATCGCCACAGATATATTTATATTAATTTATAAACTGTCCATAAAATTTAATGTTTTCATTTCCTCCCTTCTTGCTTTTTTTTTTTTTTTTTTTTTTTTGCGTTGCTTTTTTGCGACGACGACCCAACGGCCCTCACTTTGGTCGCGGCCCTTTGAGATAATCTGTAAATCTGTGCGCTCAATCCACCACTGATCCACATACCATTGGCGACAGTGTACCATAAGCTCTGAAAACACTCGATTAACTAACACTTATTAAGGATTGTATATAGATGGCTTGTATCTCAAAATCTAAAAAGAAAACTTCTAAATTTTATGATGTCATTTGAAAGTTAACATTAACAGCTACCTATGATAACATTTTCAGAACCCGTGACCATCAGATAAGAGAGAAATTAATTATTTAAATTAACATGGGCTCTTATGGGACCAAAATTCAAAAAATCATAATTCAAAATCTAGCATGGTGACTCCCCAAATTTTTTACATTTTTGACGATACCTAATCCTAATGTATCAATGTACAAAATTTCAGATTTTTCTGTCTTTACAATTTTTTAGTCAAATCCCGCAGTAGCTGATTTCCCGCCTTAAGTTTATTTTTTAACTGATGAAACAGTTAAAACTTTTGAAAAGGTTTCTAATTAACGTTGTACTTTTTTAGCAATTTATTTTTAAATTTTTTAAATTTTTTTTATTCCTGTACATTTACAAGATAAGTCAAAATTTAACTCAAGCTAAATGTTCTGATTTCAGAAATAACAAAACTAACCAAATTTATTGCAAATATAATTTATTTATTTTTAAATTTACATAAAATGCATTACAAAATAAATGTAATGAAAAATATGAACAAAAATATATTTTGGTCCCCAGGAACAAAAATTACATCAACACTTAATTTAAAAACTATAGGAATAATTATGGCTTCGTATTTACAGCACTTAATGTACAATACAGCATAGTCTATACTACAATGCATAGTATATCTATGTAATATAGCATATAGGGTGTATGCATTCATGTTAATTACGTCGCCATGTTGGATAACTAAATTACATAGGCAAATATACAAAAATTACATTTTTTCAGGTTAAAAACATTTTAGAATTCTTTTTATTCCACTATTGTTTTTCTAAACTTAAAATTCTAATATGTTTGTTTAAGAAATTTTAAGGCACAATTTAATTATTTTCCAAAGAAGATAGAACAAAAACAATGCTTTTCCTTTGAAGAGAAATGTTCTTTATTATTACAATATGGCGTCTAAGCGCATTTCATATGACGTCATGTGCATACACCCTTTATTATACATTTATATTGAAGTTATGTAAAATAAATGGTAAATTATTGTTGGTAAAATTTTAAATTTTAATTTCAAGTTTAGAATTAAAAATAATTATATATTAAGTAAAATAAAATTAAAAACTGTTTTAAAAAATTAAATCTTGAAAGGTTTTATACAAAAAAATAAATTCAAAGATTATAAATCCAATAAAAATTTTGTAAATTATATTTTATATATTTTAAATTGTAAATTTAGCTGAATTATGTAAATAAAATTTCAAATGTCAATTTCATAAAACAATTTTTTTCAGTGTTCTTATTTCAATATGTTGATCTCTAGACTCAGCTATGACGTATAAAGCAAAAAAATTATAAATTTGAATATTACAATAAAATCAATATTTAAACGTTAAATATTAAAAATGTTGTTTATAATTTAACTAACAAATATAATTTTTGCTAAATCTAGGATTATGACATCATTCACACAACTGGAGGCCTTACGACAGCAAGCAAACAAATTGAAGCACGAAATTGCGCAATATTTAAGGCGCATAGTTGAAATAAAAAATAATTAATAATAAGCTATTTGAAACACTTAAAGGCATAGACCACATAAAACAACATGTGCTTTTTAATGAAAAAACATGAAATAGGATCTTCAAAACTTGTGACAATTTTTACTAGATGTTAATGTAGCCCCACGAGAGAGCGTTAAAAAACTGTAAAGTATGCAATTTCCGTAAAAATTCATGTTTATGACGTCAAGAACATGCAAAAATAAGAATGAAAATGTTTTTCGGGTTTCATAAATCAAATTTTCTAATTTTAGTTACGAGGCTACTCTTGGGTTTTGAGACAAACTAAAGTTATTTATGTAAATCCCATCTAGTATTTTGTGATATAAATGCTTATGATTATTTTTCGGTCTATGCCTTCAAAACCACAAAAAAACGAGCCAAGATAATCATTGAAGACACAATAAATCGTATTCAAGCCATAAAATGCAAGAAAAGACTACAATTATAAACAACAAAATATAAAGTACTCGCTTTTCAAGTTAAGTGCCTTAAATCTGGTGGAACAAAAATTGTTTTAATTTGTTTTATTTAATGTACATTCCTCGTTCATTTATGTCATTCAGGCTTTTCTTAAGGCCTCCTTGTGTTAAAATTGTCTCCAGCCAAAGTTAGTGACGTCACAAAAGTTATATAATTACAATAAACTGACTGTCAAAGTTGCACGTTTGTATTGGCAAGTCTACATCATAATGATCGTGACGTCACTCACAGTTTTAATATTTAAATAATGAACAAGGACAAAAATAACTACGCAATAATTATGTTAGCTTATTTTCAGCACAGATTGTTCAATACAGCATAGTTTACGTTATATTGAACAATAATTTTTTTTTTTTTTTTTTTTTTTTGCTTGCCATATTGTGTTATCGTGCTATACACCAATCCAAGTCCCAGTCAAGACATTGTCTTATCGACAGACCAACTAATGGAAAAGCACACACAGGCCGGCCACGGCCTAAGTACACAGCCCGGTATTCACCATGACAGCCTAGAGAAACCATAGAAACGTCTAGGCAGGCTGGTCGGTGCAATCACATCAATCATGCACCTCCACGAATACTGTGCGTCGTCATGGAATGCATGTAAACATACATCGTGCAACATGTTGTGCTCTCTCTCACACTTGACGTACGCACCCAGCAGTGGCTCTAACCTATACTAGGTGATGAGTACACAGTTGCGAGTACATAGTTACATATATGGCCATACCAGCTAATATGCTAATTATGCTAATGTATCATAACTTATGCTATATTAACATAATTACAACATAATTACGTATTTTCTTATTTCTTTGAAGATAAGTGACTGAACTTTACTGAACCAAAATGTTGAAATATATAAAAATAAGTACAAGTGTTTTTAAGCTTATTTATTTGTGTGTTTAAAGACCTTGTGCGCATCCTTGCGCTTTGCCGCCATGTTTGTGGTGACTAATACATTGTCCAGCATAGGAAAAACATTATTTTACATCATTGGTCACAGAAATAAAAGTATATTTCGACTGTTAGTATTTTTTTGATATTCTCTTAGCTTATTAGAAGTTAAAAATAACTTTAAATTTAGCTATCAAAAATATAAAAATTAATTTTTTCCTATACTGGCCTATGTATTTGTGACCCACATAATGGCGGCTCTTAAATATCAGTGAAACCTCTCTATAACATCAATTTCATGCTAAAATCTTGTTTCACACAAACTGGACTAAAATTAATTCAGTCTTATTTTACAATTTTTATTACATCATTATGATATATAATGGGGGTTATCGGTTTGGCGCGAGGGGAGAGGTGGGAAAAGCTAAGGGTCTTCATATTTAACATTACGCTTATGGGGAAAAACACGTTTTTGCCATTTTTTAACAAAAACTACTCCACTGATTTCGGAGAAATTAAAATCAGAAATCCTAGACATAATTTTACATGTTTTAAGCCAAAGTCATTTTTAAGCATTTTTTTTTAAACCGCTAACCTCCATTACATATTTTCGTTTTAAGTTGTCTTGCAACTTGTCAATTGTTTAATTTTTGCATGTTGTGATTTCAGAAGGTAACTTGACGTGTTCCATTGACCTTTGTGGTGACCTTGGAGTGCAGGTCAAGGTCGTCTGTGGTGCTCAAAGGTGTCAGGACGATGCAGTACTGAAACTGAAATTGTTGTTTTAAAATCTTAATTAAAATTGGTTGTGATTCAAACTAACGCTGAGAAATTTCAATACTAATGTATTGATCTGTGAGTACATGAAAACACGAATAAATATTTAAGTTTTTTCACTGTAAAGATAAAACATAAAGTAGAATATACAACATTTAGCACCCTGGCAATAAATTCAATT
>OX439137.1:417214-494714 GCA_949318235.1 Ecdyonurus torrentis | reverse complement strand
TTTTGTTGATCATGAATACACAGAACAGCATAGGAAAAAAAACGTTAATTTTTTTAATACAAAAAAAGCTTCAAATCTTAATTAAAAACTCTTTTGTAGCTTCTAATAAGCTACAAAAATATGAGAAAAATGCATTAAGTTATAATTCACTTTTATTTATGCAAACAAATCAGAGAAAAGACGTTTTCCTTATGCTTGCCAATACATTAGAATCCACAAAAATGTGGTCGAAATGCTAGGATATGAGAGGGGTATAGAGATACAGATAAGGTAGTACAGATATGCTGCAAGAAAAAAAAAAGAATAAAGAAAAAAGTTGCATTTTCAATTATGGTTTTTGAAAAAGTAAAAATTTAGTAACGTTAAAGCGTGGTATATTGAGCATCCAAAATATTGTTATAGAAATTTTAAAAATCTAACCCAAGCCAGAAAGTTGTTATTTTAAATATTAACGATGCACAAAAGTCTATTAGTTTTAAAATTAATTGTTATAAAGTTAATTGATACAATAATCAATCTGGCAGCCTGGCAATGCAACAATACTAGCAAATAAAAGATAACCTATAATTAACATTATTTCTTAAGAAACAATAAAGTAGCAAATACCTGGACTTACGTACATTTCTAGCACTTTTTATTTTGACCAACTTTCGAAATCTTTTTACATTTTTATTTACCTAAATTGTAGCACCAAAAAACTTTAATTTTAAAATTAATATAACTTTAACCTGAAAATGCAAAAAATAATAATAATTATTTAATTTTTATTTTATTTAATTTAATTTTATTTATTTATTTAATAATTATAAAAAATTTTATAAAATAGTTTTGCCGCTAGCCGACACACACATTCAAAAATCTGACGACAAACAGAAGTTCTATGTTACTCTCAATATACAACAGCACAATTAAGCCACGTGGACTGACGTGACACGTGTGCAGCCACGTGTCAGGCTGAGATGTCAAGGTCAAAGCTGTCTATGTCCACACTGCGGCTGTCGATCTTCAACTGTCTGCTTCTATTCCTGAAAATATTAAATATTAGAATAGTCAAACAAACAAGACGGCATATGTGAGCACTAAATAACTTGGACAACTTTGACATAATACACAATTTAATTTAAATAAAATAAAGACTTGGCAATGTTTTTGAGTCCATCGAAATCCAAACTGAAGTTGAAATATTTAAATAATTCTGTATTGCGCTGTGTGCACGTGACAACACAAGCAAATATTTATGTAATTTACTGTAATGCTAACTTAAAAATCAAATTAGAAACGTTTTTACTAAGTAATTGTACTAGTAATTTTTTTACAAGAAAAAAAACTAATATTACTTATTTTTTTTAATTTTATGATTTTTTTATACTAACAAATTTAAATGTAAATAAACGAGAAAAGTTTAGAGTTTTTTGAAGGTCGCTGTTCTGAGTTCAATAATCGTATTTACTAAAACGATTTATCGATTTGTTATAAATGATCAAATATATAAAAGTAATTTTTATAAATTAATTGAAATTGACATTATAATTGATGTATCGATATCGATTCTTTTTGTTAAAAAAACTAATAGCTGGTTATTTACATATATATAAAATAAACAAAAGCATTGCAAAATAAAATACGTAAAAGAAAAATCACCTAAAAAATGAATGATGCAAGTAGTGATTGTAGCTATAGACAGCTTGCATCAATATTAAGTATACGCTATTTTGTTGGTGAAGAATGCACAGGAGAGGCATAGAACAAACTTTATTTTATTTATTGCATAAACAAAAACAAAACAAAAATTCAAACCTGTAATTAAAAATTACTTTTTATCTTTTACAAAAATAACTGCAAAAATTGAGTAAAAGCATTCTATTATAATACACTTATATTTATGCAAAAAATGAGAGAGAAAAAACGTTTCCCTGTTATGGCAAATGCATTAGACACGACAAAAATTGAGTGTAATTGGGTAATTGCAAGGATACGAATGGAGTCTTTATAGTACAGATATGCAGCTAGATTTAAAACATCTTTTTGGGGGGAAAAAACAAAGCAAGAAAGAATAATGAAAACAAATGCAATTTATTTTATAGTTTTCGAGAAAATAACAATTTAGTGACGTTTTAGCGTGTTATTAAGTTAGGCTATCATATGATACTAATAATTGTTATAGAAGTTTTAAATATCTAGACCAAAGCTGTTATTTTAATGATGCAAGTCAATCCTAAATGTAAAATTTTTAATTAATTGTTATAAAGTTAAGTGATAAAAAAACTGCCAGCCAGGCAATGCAAAAATAAAAACAAATTACACATCACCTATGAATAAAATGCTTTCCAATAAAAATCAGGCAGGCAGGCAGGCAGGCAGGCAGGCAGGCAGGCAGGCAGGCAGGCAGGCAGGCAGGCAGGCAGGCAGGCAGGCAGGCAGGCAGGCAGACAGACAAACAGACAAACAGACAAGCAGACAGACAGACAGACAGACAGACAGACAGACAGACAGACAGACAGACAGACAGACAGACAGACAGACAGACAGACAGACAGACAGACAGACAGACAGACAGACAGACAGACAGACAGACAGACAGACAGACAGACAGACAGACAGACAGACAGACAGACAGACAGACAGACAGACAGACAGACAGGCAGACAGACAGACAGACAGACAGACAGACAGACAGACAGACAGACAGACAGACAGACAGACAGACAGACAGACAGACAGACAGACAGACAATAGATACTCACCACATATATTTGCAAAGTTCAGTACGACGCACACACATGAGGCGCAATATCAGTAAGTGTCAATGTTACAGACAGACAGACAGACAGACAGACAGACAGACAGACAGACAGACAGACAGACAGACAGACAGACAGACAGACAGACAGACAGACAGACAGACAGACAGACAGACAGACAGACAGACAGACAGACAGACAGACAGACAGACAGACAATAGATACTCACCACATATATTTGCAAAGTTCAGTACGACGCACACACATGAGGCGCAATATCAGTAAGTGTCAATGTTACAGTCACAAAGTGCTTCACTGACCTTGCTCACTACAAACAACTGCACGTCAATTAGCGCACAACAACAATACTAACAAATTGACAACTACGGACTATCCTTACTCTAGCGTTCATGTAATTAAGAAGCTTTAAATGGACTTTAAATAAAATATAAAATACTTAAAGTTAAAAAGTAACTTATTCAATAAAAACACATTTTTAACTGACTGCGTTAAAATAAATGTTATAAAACGATCTGTAAACAATGACAGTTGTTACTCCTGCTACGTAAACTTAAACTGGTTATTTGCTCGATAAGAATGTATGCAAACAAAACAAATAGTTTTATTTTTATATCCGTTCAAAAATTGATTTGCAAAACTTTTTAACATTTTGAGTTTTTATAAAATCTTATATAAAATTGCAGCTATTGATGTTAACAAAAATGTAAAATAAATATTAAAATTGTTCTAAAATATTTTCTATATAAATATTTTCTAATTTTTAATAATTATTAGATAAATAATTGAAAGGAAACACAAATTTTTAATTATTAAATTTGTTTATTTATATTTGAGTAAAATATTAGAATACAAATAACATGCAAATACGGGAAGTTTGAACCAAGCCATCAAGTTGTCAAGTACTTCACAAATTGTAGAAAAAGCTAAAAACAAGAATAAAATAAAGTAAATTTTATCTTGCAAATAATTGATTTACAAACTTTTTGCTAGAGACGCCAGCTGTTCAGTTACATATTTAATGATTACTTGTTTTTGCTTCCAAGTAGCATCAAATGTTTTTTTTTGAAGAAGTGATAAATAAGTTTGTCCTTCATTGTTTTGTATATTAACATCAGCATGAGCTTCTTTGATCAGATAATCCCTTTTATATAAGTAGTGAACTGCTAGATGTAAAGGTGTGTTACCTTCATCGTCTCTAGCATTGACATCAAGTTGTGTGTTTTCTACAAGCCACTTTAGTGAATCAACATAACTAAATGCAGCAACTGTATGCAGAGCTGTCCGTCCTTTATTGTTAACAATGTTTACATCTGCCTTTGCATGCTTGACTAAGTACTCGACAAACTTGTCTGTGCTAGCATACATCAAGGCCGTGTTTCCATCTATATCTTGTGCGTTCACATCGATGTTGTAATGCTCAACCAGCCATGTCAGAGAATCAATATTACGGTACTTATCAGCTGCTGCATGTAATAATGTTCTATTTCTGCTATCTTTGTGGTAGACATTTGCTCCAGCTTCTAGCACCAAGTACCTCAATATGTCGTAACGTCTACTAACAGCAGCAAAATATAGTGGACTTTCACCATCTTTATCTTCAATGTACATGTTCACTGTGTGGTTTTTCATTATAAAATTCACAGTCTTTAACTGGCCATGCAATACAGCTTCATGTAAAACTGACCTTCCATCTGCATTTCTATAGTTCACGTCTGCACCTGCGTTTGTAAGTAAGTATTTGTATACTTTTATATGTTTCACGCTTGCAATCAAAGCTTCATTTAAATATTTCATATGTTTTGATTTCACATAAAAAGTTGAATTTTCCAAGATCCATATAACAATGTGTAATTGACCTTCCCTCGCAGCAAAATATAAAGCTGATCCTTCATCTATGTGATCAAAGATAGCCATATGATGCACATTAACAAGCCACTGTACAATATTTAGTCTTCCGTGATATGCAGCTGCACTAAGTGCTGAATATCCTCTATAATATCTACTTGTATGACTTATGTTAGCACCTGCTGCCAGTAACAGTTCACCAACCTCAACACTTGACACAGCATATCTGACATAAGGAGCAAAAGCTTTACGATTTCCAAGATGATAAATCACATCTAACAACTTGCTTGATACTTGAGAAGGAACAACTTTAAGAATTGACTCCCCAAATATTTTGGTATCATTAACAGAATTGTTTTTTAAATGTTGTTTGAGTAGTCTCGCAAAGATGTCAACAGTTGCATCTAAGTTAACATATTCCTGAAAGTAAAACAAAATGTCAGTTAAATAAAATATGCTCAGTCAAAGTCAAATATAAAACAAAATTTAAATTTTCTTTTAATAAATAGAAATTGATAGAAATAGAAGAACAAATATTTGTAATTTTTTTTGGTTTTAATTTTATTTATTTTATGTAATACTATAAAAAAAGAAAATATGTAAGTAACTATTTAGCTACACTCTAAAAAATGATGCAACACTTTATTTACCTATAATACCTTATTTAAGATATTTACTTTTAAGTTATTATAAGTAGCCAAAGAAAATGCGTTGTAGCAAATTATTAACAATAGTTAATTTAACTAAAAATAGCTTAAATAACCTTAAAGTACATTAAGTAAGTAAGTAAGTAAGTAAGTAAGTAAGTAAGTAAGTAAGTAAGTAAGTAAGTAAGTAAGTAAGTAAGTAAGTAAGTAAGTAAGTAAGTAAGTAAGTAAGTAAGTAAGTAAGTAAGTAAGTAAGTAAGTAATAACGGTAGAAAGTAAGTAAGTAAGTAAGTAAGTAAGTAAGTAAGTAAGTAAGTAAGTAAGTAAGTAAGTAAGTAAGTAAGTAAGTAAGTAAGTAAGTAAGTTAGTAAGTAAGTTATCTGTACTTAATAGGGTTTATGCATTCATGTTAAAGTCGACGCCATGTTGGATCAATCAATAACATAGGAAAATAAATCCTTTTGCCAGTTTAAAACCACTGTGCAATATTTTTGAATTAGTATCTCAAGTATGTGAGAAAATTAACATAAACAAAAAATAATCAATTTTCCTAAAGAAAATTGGCTTAAATAAAGTTTTTCCTATGCTGAGCAATGTTATTCACAACCTCAGTATGGCATCCAGGCGCAATAAATAATCATAATAATAATATACATTTGCATACTCACTATAAATACAATAAAATATATTTATTTTCAAAATATATTAATTTATTATAATTTTTTATTTTAAAGGCATAGACCACATTAAAGAACATGCATTTTTTTAAAAAAATATCAAAATGTGATCTTTAAAACTGATTATAATTTTTCACCTATATTTCCTAATGTTTCTATACGAAAGAGTGTAAAACACTTTAAAGTATGCAATTTGAATAGGTATTCATGTTTCTGACTTTACAAACACGCAAAAATTAGTAAAGAAAAATGCTGTGCTGGTTGCATAAATGGAAATCTACTAATTAGTACTACGAAACTACAGTTGAGTTTGGAAACAAAAAGTTATTTTCGTAAGTCTCATCATGTATTTAGTAATTTAAATGTCAATATTTTTTTTCTTGTTTATGCCTTTAAATTTTTTTTTTGGTAAATAAATCTTAAAATAGTTATTACTAGTTTTATTTTATTCATAAATCATTTTTAATTTATTTATTAATTATCAATTTTATAACACTTTAAATTTTTAATTATTGTTTAAAATATAACATTAAAGCACTATTCACATTACTTGTAAATTTGACGTGCGTCAACGTGCGTCGACGCGCGTAACAATGCTGGAACAATGTAAACAAATGGAGCCGTTCACATGTAATTTTCAAAAACCATGTGAACGGTTCCATTTGTTTTAAATTGTTCTAACTTTGTTACGCGCGTCGAAGCACGTCGACGCGCCTCAAATTTACGCGTCATGTGAATAATACTTAAGCCTTCAATATTTTTTATGCTCCATCTACTCACGAAAGTGGTAACTTACATGCCAAAGAAAATGCATAAAAACTTGGCAAGTTTGATTGCTAATTTAAATATATTCGAAATCACATGATACAAGATTGATTAAAGGGTTACTATATTTTATTGTTAATATTGGGCAAGATGAACGCTTGTTGAAGCACATACTTCTATATCATATTCTTGTTTAACCGAGAATTACAAACTAATTAATAATTTTACAATACAAAATTTATTTTTCATTATAGGTTGCTATAATATACAAATAGGCCAGAGAAGTGGTAGAGATTTGCTTTGATTTATCACGTGCAGGGTCGGACTGGCCATAAGAATTAGTCCGCATTTGTGGACGTGCCCCCCCCTAGCTGTTTAAGATGACAGCTATATACATATAAATTGCAAAAAAAGAGGATTTAGTGGAATACTTATTATTAAATATATGTATAAGAATAGGACTATAGTTATAATATACAAAATGAATACTTTTATTTAAACTGTATTGCATACTTGTAATCATTTCTTTTTTTAAGTATATAGCCTTATTATACTTTTTTATAAGAAATGTACACTCACGAGCAATAAATTTGTCATGGTAGCTCCTTTGCTGGTAGACAACTTTTTCAGCACCTACTATATGCACTTTCAACAAGAGCATTTTTTTTTTTTTTTTTTTGCTCGGCCACAGACTTTAACCTTGACTGAGTTGGTATGCATTGCATTAATGATATCGGTGATTACATCATCTTACCTCGACAAACACAACAAAATATAAACCTTCTTACTTTTCTATACCAAAAATATTATAACACAGCGATGTGCTCCAAGCTCCAACTGCTGTCTATATGAATATATTTGTCGTAGTTATTGTTATTTATATGCAGACTTTTCTCCGCTTTCTTTAGTAAAATAATTAATTCACGCAAATAAATTATATTAAGTTTTTAAATAATGAAATATTAAAACTGATAATTGATGATAATTCATTTAAATTTTTGTGCATGAATATTTTTTATATTTAATTGGCTAATAAATTTGTATCGAATAATAATATTAATGAAATTATAGTTATATTGATTGTTGATTTTTGGATTGATTTTTAAAAAAAAAATTAAGGAGCAAATTTAGTTAAAGATTAAAAGGATAAGCTTATTAAACATGAAATTATTTTTCATTGGCAAATAAATAAATAATTACTATCAGGGCTTATATAAATATAATATGGTAATATTGCATAAAGTAATTATTTCACTATGGAAAGGAGATGAAAGTGATTGAGGTAAAGCCTCAGATAGCTTATTTAAAAAAACTTAAATTTTAAGAATCAGAATTATTTACCATTAGCTATTATTATTTAGTTATTAAAGTAATATTATCACAATAATTAATAAAATTTGAACAATTTTATTAACATGAAGTTTCACGTAAAATGCAGCTTTTCTCAACAAAAAAAAAAAAAAAAAAAAAAAAACATGCAGACAAAAATAATTTTTTTCTTTTATAAACTTGCTTCTTATATTTTCAATGTCAAAGCAAAAATATGTTTGTGGAGCTGTCTGTGCAAACCAATGTGTAAGGTATGAAAATGTGTGAATGTTATACATTTTCCTTTAAAAGATTTTTGAAAAAAATTATGTCTTTGATTCCTTAGCGATAATTAAAAATATGTAAAATATATTAAAAATAATCATAATTACATAATTGATTTTTATCCAAATTTTGGCATCTTCAATTATTTGACCTTCGTTTCAAATAATGTATTCAAGATTATTATTATATTTTGTATATTGATAATAATTTAGAAATAAAGAAGACTTCTATTAGATTCCTTTTATTCATCTCAATTCAATAGTGAAATAATTACTTTATTCAATAAAACCATATTATTTTTAAGTTAATATTTGCCGTGATAGTAATAATTTACTTATTTGTCAATTAAAATTATTTTCAAGTTTAATTAGCTGATCCCTAATTTTAAACTAAATTTACTCCCTAAAAATCAACTTAAATATATGATATAATTTTTTTTAATTGATCGATATCATTAATCAATACAAATTTATTAGCCAATTATAAATATCAAAAATATTCATGCACAAAAATTTAATTGAACTATCATGAATTATTAGTTTTAATATTTCATTACTTAAAAACTTAATTTAATTTAATTGTGTGAATTAATTATTTTACTAAAGAAAGCGGAGAAAAGTCTGCATATAAATAACAATAACTACGACAAATATATTCATATAGACAGCAGTTGGAGCTTCGAGCACATCGCTGTGTTATAATATTTTTGGTATAGAAAAGTAAGAAGGTTTATATTTTGTTGTGTTTGTCGAGGTAAGATGATGTAATCACCGATATCATTAATGCAATGCATACCAACTCAGTCAAGGTTAAGGTCTGTGGCCGAGCAAAAAAAAAAAAAAAAAAAAAAAAATGCTCTTGTTGAAAGTGCATATAGTAGGTGCTGAAAAAGTTGCCTACCAGCAAAGGAGCTACCCTGACAAATTTTTTGCTCGTGAGTGTACAGGGAGTTTGCAAAAAAGAGTTATGTCAAGTCGTTTTTATTTTAATCAGTAAGTGGCGTAAGAGTTAATTTTTTAAAAAAAAATCTTGATTGCGCCAGATTTAGATGTCAACAAAGGCTGGATTGGCTGAGATGGACCCACAACTTGGGTATTGAGATTATTTGACCTCACCCCACCTGATTTCTTTCTTGTGGGACGTCAAATACAAAATTGTTTTAGACGCCAGTGCAAGATATCCTAGACTTAAAGTGACGCCATCAGGATTACTGATTCTATCTAGGCCATCACGGCTTAGATGCTCCGCAACGCGTTTGGCTGGAAATGCAGTTTCAACTTGACAACTACCAAGCTACAAATAATTACCACATGGAGAAACCTTAATGTTATTTGCTTATCATCACTTTTACTAGGGAAAAAAAATTTAAAAGACGTTTTTTATTTTTTTAGGAAAACGCTGTTCTTCTTCTGTTTTTCGAAAAAATCACTCTTCGTATTGTTTTGCATCTAATTAAAAGAAAACTTGACACATCACAGTTTTAAAAACAGAAAAGAAAATGTCCAAACTTAAGCTTTAATTTGATGTATAATAAGTCTAATTTGTCAATTAACTTCATATTTAAAAACGCTTCTAAAAAAGTAAAAATTACAATAAACACACTTTATATTATATATAAAAATAAATGCTATATGTGATATCAAATGAAAGACGTCGAAAACAATATTAATAAAATTTAAAGAAATTTGAAATAATCTTAAATGAAAAATATTTGAATTTTGACGTGATGAGGCTGAATTAAACTCCTAAGAACATAACATAAGAAGCGAATCCCCCGTAAATTATGCGAGCTGGTGATATGATATATTTAGGTGTGTGCACATGACGTCATAATAAATGCACTTCGAGATGAAATATTTGAGAAAATAATAAAATTCAACATAGCAAAGGACATTTGTGGGTTTTACCTATTTTTTTTTGAAAAATATGATATACTTTTTCATTTTTATCTTCTTGCATACTTGAAAACCTAATTCAACTTATGAACAGCGTTTATGTTCTTTCTCTCTCAAAAAAAAAGAAAAAAAGGTAAATATTTTAAACTTGCTAAATATGCTATTTTCCCATGCCAGTGATGCCGACCTATGTTATTTAATACTCACTTGTATGGCGTTGACTTTAACATAAATGCAACCACCCCATACTTTTAGCAATTTAACGAAAAATAACAGATTTTGTTTTGTAAATATTTTTTTTTTATTATTTATTTAATACTATCTATGTAATAAGGTAATAATATTAATTACTCTGTTACAAAATAAATGATTTCTAAAAGCTAAAAAACAGTATTCATTAAAATGTATTCAGTTAAATGCAAAGTCTATACTGTACTCTCTTTCTCTCTCTTTCGATACATTTTTTTAATTGTATGAAAATCTGCATTTAAAATATAATTTATTTTTAATGTTTTATTAAAAAATAAATTTAATAAATTATTTTAGAATCTGTTCGACTTTACTAAAGTTAAATATTATAAATAAAAACTTTTCCCTAGTTTTATACCCATATACGGTGTAAAAAATGTTCAATTTGAAATGCTGGAATATTAGAAAATGAATCCTTAAAGAATACTTATTTTGCAACTTTTGCCAAAAAGAGGCGCGGCCACAGAAAGCACCTGCAGCGGGCTTTGGGGCCTTCGCCCCTTTCTTTTCTTTTTAATCTCTCTTGCGGACATGGCCCCTAGGTACCAAGCTACATATAAAGAAACTTCTTTGTCAAACTTTTATAGTTTCGTATCCCTAAAAAGGTTTAATGTATAGCTTTGGCCAAAAGATCCTAAAGAGTAGTGGAAACTGGTAGGTTTTGAAATAATAATAACATAGTCTGATTCCAGTAAACTTATGCAAATTGTTTGTGAACTTTTAGAAATAACTGTACTTCCGGGTTTAAGGCCAGGGTAAACACTTAAGATCAAGGTGCATTTTATTCCATAATATTGTAGGGTGGGTCGACTTTAGTTGAGTGATGGTCATTCGACCTACCCGCGGTCGTCCGTGCGCCGTATATCGCATAAAAAATAAAAACCACGTGAAGTCACTCGTGAATAACTTGATGCTGTGCCATTGGCGTTTTGCTGTAAATAGAGGTCTGCGATAATTGCTGCCATGTTTCTGTTTTTTATTGCAGTCCTTCCAAATTTGGTATTTAGGTTTAAAAAGAACCAAAGTTAATGAATCAGGCCATCGTTTGTCAATATTGTAAGTGGATCGCGAGCCGTGGCGTTGCAAACAGGTGAGATGTACGTGAGTACAGGTGTTGTCGTAACAAGCAAGTCAAAAAATAGAGTTATCCGATTTCAGTCTTCAAGATGTCGATTCATAGGTAACTTGACGTGCCAAAGATAAGAGTGATAATTAAATATTTGCATCTTTAACCCTTAACGAGATTAGGGGTTGTTTACCCCCTAATTAAAAGTTCTCGAATCTGAGTGCAACAAAGACCCTTTCTTGGGTATCTTTAAGTGCCAAATGCAACAAAATGATAATCACTATAATCAGTAATCTACGGTATGCACCACCACCCCAAATGCAGGACCGTGACTAATGCCTGCTAATAACCAGGTCTAGTGTGCGCACCATCTAGGTGGAGTCAATATGCATAAGGTCTACGGTGCGCACCACCTGGGGAGGAGTCAAAAGTGCCACGTGGCAACCGCACCTTAGATCTAGTGTGTGCACCGCCTTCCCAACTTGCCTGGCATGGCAGCAGGTCCAAAGTGTGCACTACCTTGCCTCAGGTATTCTACTGTGTGCACCATCTTCCAAACTTGCCTCAGGTCTACATTGTGTAACACTTAGCACTTCTTAGTTACCGAGCTGGTATGGCCGAGTGGTGAAGGCAGCTGACTCGCAACTCTGTACTCCTCACCGAGTATAGGTTCGAGCCACTGCTGGGTGCGTACGTGAAGTTCAGAGCACAACACGTTGCACGATGCATGTTTACATGCATTCTATGACGACGAACAGTATGCAGGATTGCACCGACCAGCCTGCCTAGATGTTTCCACGAATTTCTCTAGGCTGTCATGGCGAATGCCGAGCTGTGTACTTAGACCAAGGCCGGCCCGTATGTGCTTTTCCATTAATTAAAAAGTCCTTACCTGTCGATAAGACAATAACTTGACTGGGACTGGGATTGGTGTATAGCACGATAACACAATATGGCAAGCATCACCTTGCATCTTGTCTACGCTGGGCACCACCTAGCAACTGGTCTACAGTGTGCACCACCAGGAATCACCCTTCCACACCGTAGACTTGATGCGTCAAAGACCAGATGTAATGTGGTTCGCACCGTAGACTTGATGTAATATGTGGTGCGTACAGTAGACTTAATGCAAAGTGGTGCACACAGTGGATCTGAGGCAAGTTGGGAAGGTGGTGCACACAGTAGACCTGACGCAAGGTAGTGCACACACTAGACCTGAATTGCGGCGGCCGCGTAGATACACTACACTCATGGCTCCTCCTAAGGTGGTGCGCACCGTAGACCTGCTGCATATTGGATCCGCCTAATTGATGCATACACTTGACCTAACTATTAGTAGGCATTCATCACATGCCAATTTTATGGGAGGTGGTTTGCACCATAGACCATTACAATTATTATTGGCATAGTCCACCCTGATTGATATTAGGGGTATTTAAAAAAAAAAAATATTTAAGTGCACTATCCATAATCTCAATGAGGGATGGAGATAATTTTTTTAGATATTAACATGATCTTTGGCACAGCAAATTACCCAGGAGAGCTAATTTAATGCTTTCAGATACAAGAACTTTCATTTTGAAGGTAAACTACCCCTAATCTCAATAAGGATTGGATATCCAAATGTTTTATTATCGTACGATGAAGTCAATGTATTTGGCACTTCAAGTTACCCAAGAAAGAGTCTTCGTTGCACTCAGATACGAGAACTTTAAATTTGGGGGTGAACTTCTCCTAATATTAATAAGGGTTAAAGATGCAAATTTTTATATATCCCCATTATCTTTGGCACGTCAAGTTACCTATAAATCGACACCTTGATGACTGAAATCGGATAACTCTATTTTTTGACTTGCTTGTCCCGACAACACCTGTACTCGCGTATATCTCACCTGTTTGCAACGCTACGGCTTGCGATCCACTTACAAAATTGACAAACAATGGCCTGAATCATTTACATTGTTTTTATTTTACCCCAATTACAAAGTTTGGAAGCACTGCATTCAAAAACAGAAATACGGCAGCAATTATCGCAGACCTCTATTGGCAGCAAAACGTCTATGGCAAAGCATAAAGTTGGTTACGCTTTTTTAGTTTTAACGCAATATACGCCGCACGGTGGACTGCAAGTAGGTCCAATGACCATCACTCAACTTGGGTTGACCCCCCCTACGATAAAATGCACCTTGATTTTAAGTTTTTACACTGGCTTTTAAAGTGAAGTTATCAATATTTGCAAATAAACCGACGATAATTTAATTTTTTTAACTAATTTAATTAATTTAATTTATTAAGTTTAGTTTAGTTTTTTGTTGTTATATCTTTCTAGCAGTTTTCAATGAAAGTGGTTAGATGTGGTGATTCCTTTAGAATAAAACGTAACTCAGATATATCGACGGTCTCGCGGCTATTATATGTATCTCACAATCTCGCCGCGCCACACAAAATAGATATCTCACAATCTCGCCGTGACACACAAAGAAGGTATCTGACTTTCTCGCGATGCGCACAATATAGGTATTAGAAAATCTCGCCGTACGCACAAATTAGGTATCTCTATTTTACACAATACAGGTATCTCACAGCCGTAGAGAATTTTCTACATAATATACTTGACATGTAAATATATTTTGTATGGTAAAATGCTTTTAATACTTTTAAAAAATAAAATTTAATTAAAAAGTAAATATTTTTTATAAAATAATGTTTAATAATATTATTTTTTAAATATTTTACGTTACCATTCTTTTTAATAATGTCGTTTTATTTTAGTTTAACAAATAATTAATAGTGATATTAAAGTATATATAAATTTTAATATATAGACCACAAGAAATTTGTTTTAAAAATTTATATTTTCAAATAAGAAAAATAACAAAAAAATTTAATTATATTATAATATAATATCATCACATATTACATTTTGCCAACATGTTATATGGAAAATTACTCGCGATATTGTCTGATGCCTAATTTGTGCGTACGGCGAGATTTTCTAATACCTATATTGTGCGCATCGCGAGGAAGTCAGATACCTACTTTGTGTGTCGCGGCGAGATTGTGAGATACCTATTTTGTGTGGCGCGGCGAGATTGTGAGAAACATATAATAGCCGCGAGACCGTCGATATATTATTTTAATAGTATTTTGACTTAAAGTATAACTTAAAGGACCCGTTGTTAGAAAAAATTATTCGGATTAGTCAGGACTAAGATAAGGGTCAAGATTTGTGAAAAACAAGAATTTATTTAACATTTTTAGTATTGGTAGATACATTATTGTTTTGTGGTCATCCAACGTTGCTTACAGAAAGGTCAAGGTGGCTTTACGCTATTGTGCCAACGTTGTATTTCGACAACATACGTCCCGTGAAAAGCTTATTTCCTTCAAACTGACAAAAGTCAATTTCTAACATACAAAATGCTAGTTCAAACCCAAAATATTAATGATAAGTTTACTAAAACTGTAAATTAAAACCAGTTAGAGCATTTTCCCGGGCTAAATCTTTGGATGTTTTGTGTGTGGTATTTTGTGTTATTGCAAATTAATTAACTTAGTAGAAAGAATCTAATTTGGAAACAAATTTTGAAGAAAGCTAAGAAAAATTAGTGTTTTATTTTTTAATTTGAAGACTTTATTATTCAATAATTCTATATGTTTAACTGTT
Organism: Ecdyonurus torrentis; assembly: GCA_949318235.1. Lineage (NCBI taxonomy): Eukaryota > Metazoa > Arthropoda > Insecta > Ephemeroptera > Heptageniidae > Ecdyonurus > Ecdyonurus torrentis. Next base: position 479,548 of record OX439137.1, on the reverse strand, counting down.
TAAAATCTTAATAAACATTACTCTTTTTATTCAAGTCTTAAATCTTTCAAAATCAGATGATACAAATTGAAAATTGAGCTTGTTTTTATAAGTGTTTAAGCTTATTTTTTATATTTTGCTCAAACATCGAGCTTTTTTAGCTTTGCCTCGTTTTTTTGATAAAAAGCTCGATTTCAAGTTAAACCCTTGTAACAAGTCATATCATGTTAAGAAAAAAAAACTTTGGGTAACAAAAATCGATATTTTTACAGCTGTTGTGTATACACTTTATAGTCATATAAAAAACCTATATATAGTAACTTTCGCATCAAAATTTTTGAAGTTCAATTATTACTAGCACGCCTAACGTTTCATCTTACATCTGTAGATGATACGTTTGATGAAGGTGTTATAATTTCCCTTGACGCCAGACATATTTTAACTTTAGTAAAATGTGTCGTCTCTCTGTGTCTCTTTTTTTCATATCTTGCCAAAAATATATGAAAACTTCAAACTAAACATTGAAATGTTTTTAATGTTTTAATCTTTACAGTTTGATAGAAAAAAACAATAATTTAAGTTTTCATATATGGTTAGTTTTTAAATCTGATAAATTTTTAAGTTTTTATCTCAAAAATTTCAATTACAATTAAAAAAAGTGATAAATACGCTAGTACTTAACGTTTCTACAACTACTTTAGGCTAAACTAAAAAATGTATTTGGTAATGTTGCTTAACTTAACTTAACGTAATAATAATATTTGTGAAAATATAATAACGTGAACATGAAACAATCATTTTTTTTCATTCTTTCTGATTTTGACACTAGCTGTAAATAAAAAAAGGTCGTTTTTTTCGCAAAGTAAATTTCTTCATTATAAATAGTTTCTATTATTAACACGTTCCCTTACCTTAATTTCAGTTGTTAACTTTATTTTTAAAGCTGAAGCAATTCTCTGTTGTTGTAAATTGTTATGCAAATCCAGTTTTGATTTTTCGAACTTAATTTGATCTTGTCTTTCCTGTATCTCTATGGTTTCAAGACAAAGTCCAATCTTGTCTAGAGATGAAGTGGAAATATTTGTACTTGATTTTTCTTCGCTGTAAGAGCCATCAACACCTGAAGAACATAATACAAGTAATTATTATGTTTATGCACATTGACTTTTTTTAAAATCTTTTTCACTGTCCTTAAGTTTATACACGTCTTTTTGTGGCTTTCGGATTGTCACAAAATAATTATTATCAAACACCTTTTCTTGTATTTTTGCTGACTTCCTACTTTCTCTATAATGACTAAATTGTATATTAAACAGAAATGGTTGTATTTTAATTTTTATTTTTCTCCTTCTAATTTATATTATTTCTTATATTTGTAAATTTTTTTATATCCACGATACTGATCACTGGAACCGATTTGTTTTGGTAAAAAACAATCAACTTTATTTTTTTTATTTATATGTGATGAATTATTTTCTTCTTTTTAAAATAGACATTGCAAGTCATTTAATTAAAGTGACCTATTGAAAAATAATATTTGTTTTTTAAAAGCTACTATTATAAAATGCTTTTTTTGCAAACAATGAATAAGTTCTTAGGTTAACATCTTGAAAAATTAATTAGTGGCAGGCAGTAGTTTTGTCTGCAGCTATTACCTGTGTTATATATATATATATAAACAATATCATTTTTTTAAAATTTTTATTAACATAATAATTTATTACTTTTAATGATAAATTTTAATTTAATTTAAATGTTTGTCATGCTTTGTGACGACATTAAAAAGCGTTTATTTAAGTGATGTATAAAAAAAATAACAGTCAAATATTTTATGTTTGTATAAAAATTTGCGTGTTTGCAATATTTAAAATTGTGTATCTACATATCAACCTATTAAATGTTTAATTTTTATTTAATGTTTCATCATTTAAACCACCAAATAATTAAAAAAAATATAAATGATAAGACCTAGCACTAGCTACCTAAATAGCATTGCATTTAACAATTGTAGGTTACTTGTTCTTAAATATAAATTAAGAATACATCTGCACATGGTGTTTGTTAAGCTGTTTTTAGACATAAATAAAACTAACAAGACTTAACGTAAAATTAAATTTTCAATAATTTAAACTTAAATTTTTATTTTTAATTTTTATTAAAATTTTAATTAGTTTTAAATGTAAATAATTTTCAATTTTGCTACATTAGTAAAAGCCAAAAGTTAGATTTTTTTTAAAAAAAATAACTTTTTATTTGAAACTTTACATTGTGGTTTCTTTTTATGGTCACCGTTTATCGTACGACAAACGTCCAGACCAACGTCTAGCTGGCGCAACACGTAATATAGCAATTATGGTGGCTGTGACCCTCTGTTGTAGCTGCTATGTCGTTTACTGGTGTTTTGTAGACTTTTTTCTGGATGCAGAAGCAATGACAAAGATCTGGTTGAAAAGGGAGGTTACGTTAGGGGATCTAGAAGCATATGCCATATATAGATACTGCATTAAAGTATAAGACACAATCGGTGAAATTGTGCCAATGTGATATTTAAAATGTGCATGTAAGCCAATCAACGCGCTAGTTTAGGATCACGTGATCGAAATATATCAAATTAACCCACGTAAATGAAACATTAAACCAGTTAATGTTCCTTTGCATGTTATTCTTTTTGCAAATAAAATATTCAGCGTTTCTTTGACATCATATGCACATTTTCTTGGAGAACAGTGTTTCTGGAGGTAGAGATGTTGATCCTAATCTGCGAGTGCTTAAAAAATCTGAGGAATTGCATAGTTCTTTAGCATATCCAGTTTTTTGACCAGAGTATTTACTCTATTATTTTCCAGAAACCAAGAGTAAAGTAGAATGTTTAACAGGATATGCTAGAGAGTTATATGATCTCCCATCTGCTACAATCAAAAGCAGAGTGAAAACATGATCTCATCTTGCAAAACCACGGCACTCCACTAATTAGGGTAGATAATTGTAGAGAAATGCTAAATTAAGTTTAGTAGAATGAAGATGGTTTAGACAAGATGGACCTATGGTTTACACCCAAAGATCATCAGCCACCATAGTGCTACATCCAGGATGAAGTTTTCTAAACACTCGTAAAAGCAAAAATAAAGAAGCGCTTCCATTATCTAGTCCATTACGCCACCGATACTCCAAAACGGGTGGCCAGTGCTAGAAGTCTGTCGGTCGAACATCGAACGGTGAACTCCTTGAGATATAGTAATGCTTTTTGTGAATTCTATGATTTATTAAATATTTATTTAAGTATCTTGTGATATCACACAAGAAAAAACTTCCCATAGTTTTACCAACTTAAAAATAAAATCAAATTCAAATTAATTAAAACAATACTTTTTGGTTGGTTATTTTCTTTTTTTCAATGGTATTTATGCAAATTTTACATTTTCAGTTCTAGTGAAACTTTCAGATCTTGTAAAAGATTCTAAGACAAATATTGTTAAAGATCCTAAACAAGATCTTGAGCAGGATTCTTGAGAACAATTTGTGCTTACTCTTCATTTAAACATCTCAAATGCCTTTATTATGATAACAAAACATCAGTTTTTATACCTACTTAAATTCATATACAACATACGAAAAATTAAGAATAAATCGTTTTCATAAATAATATTTTCTAAAATATTAATGCACAACTAATTATTAAACAAAAGAAAATTTTAACCTCAGCAGTACAAGTTTATTTATAATAATGGGATAGGTGTATAAGGCTGCACACTTTTACTGTTCACTTGATTTTTTTGTTTTTTTTAATGATCTACAGCGTCAAAATTGTAAGCGCCAGGTGATTAGTAAATGTGATGCAAACTCAAAATTAGGCACAAAGGATGGGCCGGCACATTTAGTGCAATTTAGTGGTAGTTTGGTACAAAACTGCCAAATAACTCTGAAACGCCTCTCTAATTTGCTTTACTTAAAAAGTATTCAAATTAATTTTTTTCTATAAATTGTTTGATTCTAAAGATGTATATAAAATCATTTTGTAAATAAAAAGATATATTTTACCTGCAGATATTTTATTGATCCAAGGCAGAAAAGGAAAGAGATCAGTAAAGACATAGTAAGTGTTTTCAAAACATGAAACGTCTCGTTCCCCCTTCCACAATTTCACAGAGCCTGACACAATTCCTCGAAGTATAAACTCTATTTGGCTATCTGCTAAAACTTTCTTCTGGTAAAATCCACCACCACTGTCACCGTTGCATGTGCCTTTGCCTGGCAAAAACAAATAGAAACAAATAAAAAAAAATTCATTTCGGTCTGGTGGTTGCTTTATTTAAATCTTTTTGCTTCTGAAATTCAATTAAAAGTAAATTTTATTTCTTTTTGAAATACAAAAAAAAAATTACAAATAAATTTAAATGAAATTTTTAGTTTTGTGTTTTGGAAACTTAGCACTAGCTACTAACTGCTTATATTTGTTTTGTAATATTTTGTATTAGTTTTACGTTTTTTTAATGTTTTAACCACAAAGTAGTATACGAAACCTTAAAAATCAAATAAGTTAAATATAGAAGCAAGACAAATATAAATAAAGATAATTTAAAATCATTAATGCACTAAACAATTATAATTATTCCATTTGCAATTGTCAGTTTTCAACGTTTTAAAAGTAAGATAAAAAGTCAAAATTACAAACAAAAACCAAACTCTAAAACTAATTTTTTGTGCGGTTATTTAGTAAACAATATAGATTACAGTGTGTTAGTAGAAAAAAACAAAAGAAATAAAATGTGCCTTCAAAGGGCTTTAACCTTAACAAATTTAACGATGATTTTAAAGTCAAATAAAAATATTTTCAAAAAAGAATTTAATTATTGTTCAAATTACTGTTGTAACTTAATAGAGCATTTAAAAAAACTTAATTCTTTTGGGGTATAACACAGTGCAATTTTTTAAAAACACACTGTATGTTAAAAATTACTTTAATACATTAAAATTAAAAACGATTTCATTAAACACTGCAAATTTAGCTTTGTTGCTTATTAATCTTATATTTAATTATATTATATGTATAAGCTACTAATAATTAATAATCTTATTTAAATATTTTTCTTGTGATACCTTTCTTTGATCCTGCACAGAAAGTGTTTGGTGTGACTAATTTGTCAAACACCGGGTGATTGTCCACGCAAGTCTGCTTGTCTTGAATTTCAATTTTGACTTCCATTGGTTCGACACTGACAAGTTCAGTTTCAGTTCTTCCCCAGCCATAAATCTAGAAAATAAATAAATAACTTAAAAAAAGTTATTAAGGTTGGTAGGTAGGCTGATATGTATGTTAATAATTATGCACTTAAATAAGTAAGTAAGTAAGTAAGTAAGTAAGTAAGTAAGTAAGTAAGTAAGTAAGTAAGTAAGTAAGTAAGTAAGTAAGTAAGTAAGTAAGTAAGTAAGTAAGTAAGTAAGTAAGTAAGTAAGTAAGTAAGTAAGTAAGTAAGTAAGTAAGTAAGTAAGTAAGTAAGTAAGTAAGTAAGTAAGTAAGTAAGTAAGTAAGTAAGTAAGTAAGTAAGTAAGTAAGTAAGTAAGTAAGTAAGTAAGTAAGTAAGTAAGTAAGTAAGTAAGTAAGTAAGTAAGTAAGTAAGTAAGTAAGTAAGTAAGTAAGTAAGTAAGTAAGTAAGTAAGTAAGTAAGTAAGTAAGTCAGTAAGTAAGTAAGTAAGCAAGTAAGTAAGTAAGTAAGTAAGTAAGTAAGTAAGTAAGTAAGTAAGTAAGAAAAGAAGGAAGTGAGTCAGTAAGTAAATAAAAATAATTTCAAGAATATCAACTCACCGTTCCTTCTAGATTATTCTTTTGTGTAAAGTATTCAAAGTCATTTATATTGACATATTGGTTAATTAAAAATATTTTGCTGGTCGGTTTTGTCATCTGTAGTATGGCCAGATCTCCATCGTTTTTCTTGCTATTTAAATATTGATTTGGTATGTATATTTTCGTTACCTATATGTATAACATTTTAATCCTTGTAAGAAACCATGTGAATTTTGCATTAAAAATTATTGCCTAAATACGAATTTTTGACAATATACATACACCAGAAAAGTATTGTTAAAATTATCAACCAGAAATTTGCATACTTCGAATAATTCATTTGTAGCATATAAATATATATGTTTTTCTTTTTATGTATATTATTTAATATATATCAGGTTCGCAAGAATCTATATTTTCTTTGAATATCATTTACAAAATAAATAAAATACAAAAATTTAGTTGCTTCTATGGTAAACTTCTATATAATAAATTTTGTTTAATATGTTAAATTAAAAAGTTTTTTAATATACTTTTTGTTTCTCTGTAAAATAATTTGTTATCTGATTAATTAAAGTTTTTAAATAAAACAAATTTGTAACTGGTAAAAAGTTTTTACCATAATCAAAATTATATGTTTCTTAGAGCAAAACATAAATAACTTGATTTTAGAAAGGTTTTTTTTGATGGATATTTTACAATATAGCTATCTGGATTTCAATTTAAGCCAAGCTGTTTCATATATATTTCCGAATGGAAATTTGCGTCACTTTACCAAGCAAATTAAAATTTAAAATTTGACTGACAATGATTTTGCGTTCCTATTTACAATGATGGCCGCCGCAATAAAACAAATTTTTGGTAGCCGAAAATATAATAATTTCTCTTTACAGCTTAATTAAAAAAATACATATATCATTACAATTAGAAAAAATGTAAAACAATCTGGTGTAGGTTTTTGTTGCGATTAATTAATTTTTATTTGTTCCATTTTATTTGTTTATTTGGTCCAGTATTGAAAAACGACACTTTTTCATAAAGCAAAGCAGTTGCAAACTCATTTAAAGCCTTATTTGTAGCTCCCAATAACTACTAATATTTATTAGAAATAATATTTGTCTTTTTGTAAACAATGCATAAGGTACCACAAACACAAGAGAAACTCACAAATATGAGAACGGGGTCTAAATCGCGTGGAAGATACAATAAAATTCGGTAATTCTGTTTAAAAAATTACATATATTTGTGTTTCTATTTCGCATTACAATATTAGGAATATTTTATACACTAATATATACACTACATAGATTTATCTGTTATTATTACATATAATGTAAATTGAAAAAAGGAAACATGAGGAAATATATATGTTGTAAACATTTGATAAAAATTATTTTTACGTTCTTTAAAGAAAATAATAAAAAAATAATTTATATTATTTCGTTTATAAATATAAGGGAATATATAAAAAACAATTTTTAACGTGTCAAGTTTTTTTTAAAAAAAAAGGGTATTGCGTAAAATATATTTAATTGTTTCTTTGACCCTTTTTGCAAAATAACCTTCTTATTTTTTGTCAGTCAAAACAAAATTTAAAGGATTATGGCTACCTTTATTATGTTCGGAAACAATGTACACATTTTTATAACTATGAAAAAACAATGGCACCTCAAGAATAAATAAATTTTAACACTTACACTTTGTGTTTCACTTTCATCTAGTGGTCCCCACCTTTTGAGGTTAAATCTTTCAAGTAGAACGAAATATTTTTGAGGCTTTTGGTAGAAGTTTATAAAACAGTGTGCAGCTGAAACAAAAAGAGAATTTCAATAAGCAAGTAAATTTTTATATATATAAATATAAATACCTGAGAGCACAAGACGAGAAGTAATAAGCGCACCACCACAACTAAATGTCAGACCGACTTCATCTACCTCATAGATTGCCGTCACCCAAGGCCAGTCACCATCACTGACACGAACTCCACCAGTAATGAACAAGGCTTGTGGTCCTTGAGAATCTGGCGTCATGTCAGTTTTATCTTCTACACCGTAGTCTACAATAAGACTCAGTTTTAATTTGGAAAAAGTATATTAAAACAATATGTCTAAAAGTTTAAAATCAAATTTTAGCCAGAAATTTAAAATGTCTAGATTAAATTTAGTATACATAATAAAAGTCACTTATTATCACAAGTGAAAAAAAATTAGTTTGTACGACAGTGTTAGCAGTTTTAAAATGAAGACAGATCCTTGCAAAGAACAAAGCCAGATTGTATTTTATATTTTTTTGCTTCTACAAACACATCAAAGTTATTAACAAAGTGTATAATGAATAAATACATAAAAATATGTTATCATTTTTTAAATTTAAAATAATGTGTATTTTAAAGTTAATAAATGTACATTTCAGAGCTTTTGAAATTATATAAGCAAAAATTTAAAATAAAACATTTATATAAAAAAAATTAAACACAAATTTAAGGAAAAAAGTAAAGTTATATTGGCCTTCAAAATAGTTACCTTTTTTTAAACCAGAAGTAACTTCATTATTATCTGAAACATAATGTAACAATGTATGTTATTTATGTAAACAAATTAATAAGACAAGTATGTGCATACACTCACACACACATACACACACACACACACATACACATACACACACACACACACACACATACACACACACACACAGACACACACACACACACACACACACACACACACACACATTCATATATCGTCTTGGTCACGCAAAAATGCCTTATCTTCAGTGATCAAATAAAAGTAATTCCTTATCTCCAGTGAACAGCAATGTAACAGCGTATCTAACAAATTCGAAATCAGACCGCAATTAGCCCTATTTATTTTCCCTTTTTATTTTCTAGTAATAATTGATACATATAACCTTTCATAAATAATTATAGCATTATTATACTTATCGAATTAATATAAAAAATATATAGAAATCTAAATAAAGACATAATGTAAAACAGTATTAAAAAAATAAAATTATTATTATTATTTTAAAAAATGCTTATTTTGTGTCTTATGTAGAAACAAATTTGACTTAAAATAAATTATGCTCCAATGAAACTATTTTGTGGCGCTGTTTTGCTTTTTGTATCAGCATTGTCAGCAAAGAAATTTTCAATTTGGCATGCTTTGCTGAGACTACAAGACGGAAAACAATCTCAAATTGCTTATAGTAGTATAAATAATTTGCAATCCAATAGAAAATAATTTGTATCTTTACGTGTTATAATGATTGTTATGTGTATAACAAGGGTAAAAATAATATGTGCTTGCAAGTTGCATATTTTGAAGTATCCGCTACTAGTCAAAGTATTGATTTTGTCATTTTACAGAACTTTAACATGAAATATATTAACATTACGAAATATTTTAATATCATTGTGATACATAAAATTATGAAACGTACCTCGTCACATTTTGGTCACATCATATGTTATCACGTGTTTTACGCCCTATCTTATTATTGCGTTCTAATTGAGATAAATGAGTAAAAACCTACTTTCATCCAAATGTTTTTCGCAAAACAATTAAAAAAGTGTTGGTTTTACCGCGCTAGCCTATTTAAGGAAATTTTTTAAATAAATGCTCGCAGTCTCGCAATCACAAAATCGTTTGTAACAAATATTACGATCGTATGCAAAAAAATAGGTACTAAAATGGTCAAAAATTACTCAATTTTAAAATATGACAATAGCTTTAAAACTAACGACGTAGCCCTTCAGAAACTTTTAAAAGGTGACTATATAACGCACATTTTCATGTGCAAAAATATAAACTTAGACATTAATGTCATAACGTCGAGAATAAAATCCAAAAATAAGTCCAAAAATAGTAGTTCTTTGCTTTTGTAGGTAAACTAAAATAATATTGCTCTAGCTTTAAAATGTTACATATGTTTCCGTTTTAAATGCTACTTCACTTGCAATTGTTGTAGCTTTATTTTTTGTGACGCTATAATCGAAAAGTGGTTTCAAGAAAGTCGAAAGAAGAAGAAACAATTCTTAATTTCTTTTTCAAAAAACTTTTTGTGTTTTAATATTTTTGTAAAAAAAATGTTTTAGGTCAATTTTGAGGTACATTTTGTAAATCTAAACTTAATTTTTCAGTATCTAAAATAAAAAATTTACGGTGCATAAATGACTCTTTTTGGCCCATTTGATCGCATATTAAATTTCTGTAGAATGAGAAAACCAGTAACTCGCTAATTAATGCAGATACTTCAATCTATGCAACTTGCAAGCACACTTTATTTTTTCTTTTGTTACACATATACATCATTAAAACACGTTTTTGATATTAATACATACTAGCATAGGCATTACGCGTTAGTTTTTTGCCTTCCAGACTCAGCAATGCATGCTTAATTGAACATATATATGCAAAAATACTTATACAATAAGCAAAATAGCGCCGCAAAATAGTGCTTACTCAGTCAGTCAGTCAGTCAGTCAGTCACTCACTCACTCACTCACTCACTCACTCACTCACTCACTCACTCACTCACTCACTCACTCACTCACTCACTCACTCACTCACTCACTCACTCACTCACTCACTCACTCACTCACTCACTCACTCACTCACTCACTCACTCACTCACTCACTCACTCACTCACTCACTCACTCACTCACTCACTCACTCACTCACTCACTCACTCACTCACTCACTCACTCACTCACTCACTCACTCACTCACTCACTCACTCACTCACTCACTCACTCACTCACTCACTCACTCACTCACTCACTCACTCACTCACTCACTCACTCACTCACTCACTCACTCACTCACTCACTCACTCACTCACTCACTCACTCACTCACTCACTCACTCACTCACTCACTCACTCACTCACTCACTCACTCACTCACTCACTCACTCACTCACTCACTCACTCACTCACTCACTCACTCACTCACTCACTCACTCACTCACTCACTCACTCACTCACTCACTCACTCACTCACTCACTCACTCACTCACTCACTCACTCACTCACTCACTCACTCACTCACTCACTCACTCACTCACTCACTCACTCACTCACTCACTCACTCACTCACTCACTCACTCACTCACTCACTCACTCACTCACTCACTCACTCACTCACTCACTCACTCACTCACTCACTCACTCACTCACTCACTCACTCACTCACTCACTCACTCACTCACTCACTCACTCACTCACTCACTCACTCACTCACTCACTCACTCACTCACTCACTCACTCACTCACTCACTCACTCACTCACTCACTCACTCACTCACTCACTCACTCACTCACTCACTCACTCACTCACTCACTCACTCACTCACTCACTCACTCACTCACTCACTCACTCACTCACTCACTCACTCACTCACTCACTCACTCACTCACTCACTCACTCACTCACTCACTCACTCACTCACTCACTCACTCACTCACTCACTCACTCACTCACTCACTCACTCACTCACTCACTCACTCACTCACTCACTCACTCACTCACTCACTCACTCACTCACTCACTCACTCACTCACTCACTCACTCACTCACTCACTCACTCACTCACTCACTCACTCACTCACTCACTCACTCACTCACTCACTCACTCACTCACTCACTCACTCACTCACTCACTCACTCACTCACTCACTCACTCACTCACTCACTCACTCACTCACTCACTCACTCACTCACTCACTCACTCACTCACTCACTCACTCACTCACTCACTCACTCACTCACTCACTCACTCACTCACTCACTCACTCACTCACTCACTCACTCACTCACTCACTCACTCACTCACTCACTCACTCACTCACTCACTCACTCACTCACTCACTCACTCACTCACTCACTCACTCACTCACTCACTCACTCACTCACTCACTCACTCACTCACTCACTCACTCACTCTTATTATCACATACTCTGATAAACACGCACTACTTTAATAATTTTGTCATATCTCCTGGAATGTGTAGTTGAAAGTATGTCTGGTACACTTGGTCCACACACAGTAAATATGTTAAAAAAAATTTATAATTTAAAATTATTTTCTGAAACACAATGAATTTTCTGTAAAGATTTTTTATATAATGATGTTGTTCAAAAATTTGTTCTATTTATAAGGATATAGATAGAGAGGGAGAGAGAGAGAGACAGAGAGAGAGAGAGAGAGAGATGAAAGTAGAGAGAGAGAGCAAATACCACTGTTAAGTGCTTACATTTATATAAATATCTTATAAAAATATTAAGAGAAGTTCAGTGACATTTAAATCTGCTGACCTTGTACTTGACCTACAAAGTTGTACAATATTTGCTAGTTTCCTGACTTCTTAATAATAATCAGCTGTTGTAGAAACTTAAAAAGAGATATCTAGATATTATTTTTGTTTTATGAAACCTTTATATTTTATATCAAATACTGCTACCTAGCTTAAGAAAAAACCTATTAATTAATTTATGCTGCATTTTAGCGCAAATATTCGTATATTATAATAAAAAAAACATGTATTTTTGCCGCACAGCATAATTATTTTGCTTTGAAGCAGTTATAGGTGGTGACAGCGGTCAAAGTTTCGCGTTTTTATCGTGACAGCGATAGTAAACTAGCTCTCTGATTGGCTAGTAGGGTTACGCGCTAAGAGCTGGCGCATTTCTTTAACTTTTGCGGTAGCGGTAATGCGCTTCGCATAAGTTAGACTTCACCTAACTTTTGCGAAAACAATCAGAAAGCGGTATGACGTGGGCCAATCAGACGCGCCACACCAAGGCCACAGCTGGCCACAGAGGCAGCAGCAGATGACAATCGTATTATGTCCCGCCGCTAAATTCATACCACTCTAAAAAGTCCTGTGTGTATGGTGTTAAATCTTCTTAATAATAAGGTCTGATATAAAATGATTTAGTATGTAATTAATTTTTTTAACACTACAAATAAATGCAAATCGTTAATTTTGCTTAAAAACCTCTATTATTAATTTATTATTCTTTTCTATTTTTGTCAGCTGGGCATGGTCCGCCATTTTGGATGGCCGTTTATCACAAAACTTTTGGGGGTAAAAATTTGACCACTGTTTAATCAGCTATCGCAGTCACATTTTAATGGGAATGCGATTGCGATAATTTGACCGCTGTCTCCACCTTATCTATTATATTTAACAAAAAATATGCTGGATCCTACAAATTGTGTTTATAATTTATGAGAATAGTTTTTGCATTTTGTATATATTTGTGTATATTTGTTTGCTTTTAAAATAAACACATTTATATAAAGTTATTTTTATTGTTAATCTTTATTTATTATTATTTTATTATTAATATTATTCTTTATTTTTATTGTTATTATTGTATCATTAACAATTAAGGTAATTTTTTTATTTCACCTTAATACTCATTTTTACCAAAAAAATAGCTGCTTTTGTAAATTCCTAATAAAGTAATTTAATTGTATTAATTGATGTTTACTTGGCTTTTCGGTTCTACTCATAATATGTGTAATTTTTATCATAAATAAATTATTTGCTGGACCTTATAATTGCAAACCTGTGAAGAGAAAGCTTATTACATATAATAATGTAACAGACTAGACATACTTTCATAAGTTTAAGACACTAAATTTTTCTATTTTAAAATCGTTGAACCTACTTTTTAGTGTGTTTGAGAGAAAACTATCGTTTTTAGGTCACATATATTTAGAACTAAAAAAAATATACGTACTTTTACGTGTTTTAAGACAATAATATTCACTAATTAAACATTAAAGAATCTCCTTGTTTCTGGTTTGTGTTAACTATGTATTTAATATATATACAGTACAGTGAAAATCATATAATAAATACAAGACAAAATGGAAAAAATGTAAAGACTTTTAAACATTAAAAATGGACCATAAAATTTACATAAATTTACACAGTTTAACGTTTTATTGTGCATTTTTAAACAGATAGTAACTCTATGTAAGAAACAAGATATTATTGACTATTCAAATTTTTTTTTGTCATTATTAGAGGGGCATAAAAACTAAGTCCAATATAGGACACTATATTTATTTGTGTTGTCAGACTAAAGAGAAAATTCTACAAAGATTTTTAAATAAAACAAATTTAATTTTGTTTTATTAGTTAAGATTATATAATTGTCTTTATTTACAGCTTTATGCAGAGCAGTTAAGACGTGGTAGTTTTTATTGAACAGATCAAGGTATGGAAATATTAAAATGTTTAACTAATGAGAACTGGACGTCTTAAGTTGTGTGAAACATATCGGAGTTGCATTTGCATGTAATTAGACACCTTCTCTTTACCTTCCCTGAGTCAGGTAGCCATAACATGCTAGCAAGAGAAAGAATAAACAGAGCAGATCACACAAGACGGAGAGAGATACAAAAACTTTGGAAAACATGCATCAGAATGAACGAAGCGAGTTGCTGGCGAGCGATGAAAATTGTAAGCATGTATGCCTGTGCGGGTGTGTGAGAGAGAGAGAAGGAGAGAGAGAATGCATTAAAATGTGCAGCTTGCTGCTCGAGCAAGCAGTGACGCTAACCTGATAGTACGTTGTCAACTTTCATTTTAATGTAAGCTTTCGCTGCATCTCGTTCTGTGTGATCTCTATCTGTTTTCTTTCTCCTGCTTGCTTATTTTGGCTACCTGAGTCAGTTAAGGTAGAAAAGAAGGTGTCTAAATACATGCAACTGCAACACATCTCCGATATGTTTCACAATATTTAAGACTTCCATTTCCCATTTATCGATCATTTCAATATTACCACACCTTGCTGTATTAAGTAAAAACCACAACGTCTTAAATTTTCTGAATAGAGCTGTAAATAAAATTAATAAGATAAAAGTATTAAAGATTTAAATAAAATATTAGCATAGCTTAGAAACTTGCATATCAAGAAATGAAATAAAAAGAAAGAGTAAAAAAGTGATAGCAAAAGAGTAAAAGTGATAATAAGAGAGAGCTAGATAGATAGAGAGAGAATGACAGAGAGAGATGTAGAAAGAGAGAAATCAAGAAAAAGATATGCTATGGCAGAGAAAATAGAGAGTGCAATACGTAGTGTAAGATATATAGAAAGAAAGAAAGCGATTAAAAAATTTGAGATGATTTAAAATACAATAAAAAAGGTTTTAATTATTAATAAGTTTTCTTACTATGCCAAACTCTTACTCTCTCTCTCTCTTTCTCTTTCGCTCTCTCTCTCTCTCTCTCTCTCTCTCTCTCTCTCCCTCTCTCTCTCTCTCTCTCTCTCCATCTCTCTCTTCCTCTCTAGAGAGAGAGAGAGAGAGAGATGCAGCGAAAGGTGACATTTAGCCGAGAGTGGACTTCGTACCGCCATGCAAGCGGCAAGCTTCACTTCTTGCTCGACTCAATTCTTTCTCTCTCTATTTCACACACACGCACATGCATAAATGCTTACAAATATTCATTGCTTGCCGGCAACTTGCCTCGTTCATACTGATGCATTTTTCCACAATGATATAAACACGAAAGTAACCATTCTCTCTCTCTCTCTCTCTCTCTCTTTCTCTCTCTCTCTCTCTCTCTCTCTCTCTCTCTCTCTCTCTCTCTCTCTCTCTCTTCAAATACATTTGAAATAAGATAAAATATAATTATTGTAAAATATATAGCATTGTTTTTTTTTTGTTTTTTTTTAGGTCGACCTCTCTAATTGTTACTAATTTATTTAAAGGCGTAGAACACTTTTAAGAAAAAGTTGTGTACTATCCTAAGAAACCTGATAACCAAGGTTGATTTTGCCGAAGTCATTGATTTCTTATTTATTTTCCGTTCGCAAGAAACCGCTGGCGTTTACTGACGTCACTCCTCGCCTGGTCACGCGTGCGTAAATCGAGCGAGTTGTGACGTCAGTGCGACTGCCAGTGTTATAGTTTTAAATAATTTAGAAATCAATAACTCCGGCCAAATCAACGTTGATTATCAGGTTTGTTACGTTATAACATAGCTTTTTTGTTCCAGGTGTTCTACAGCTTTAAAACCCACAATTTTGTTTTAAAAAGTTTTTATACGACAAAAACAATTCTTGCAAATAAATATTCTATGTAGTATATAGGGTGTTTGCGAATGGCGTCATATTTGTTGCACTGTGAGGCCATACTGGAGTAGTGAATAACATTGCTTAGCATAGGACAAACTGTATTTAACCCAATTTTCTTTGGGAAATCGGTTCGAATTTTTTTATTATTATTGTTATTTTTCTCACATACTTGAGATTATAAATCAACATATTTACAACATTAGAGGTCTCAAAAATGTGGCATAAAGTGTTTGCAAATCTCACAAAATGAGTTATTGTTTGTCCTATGCCACACATGTTATTGAGTTATCCAACATGCAACGACTTTAACGTTAATGCAAAGACTTTAAGGTATTCTCATATTTGCAAAATATAAAAAACATTTATAGTGCATTTTTTTCAAAGTGATCGAAAATAAAGGAAAAAAGTATTATTTTTATAATTACAAATCCTTAGTTTATTATCCAATTAAGATTATTATAATTTAAGAGTATTCCAAAATAGTATTGAAATATATATAATAATCTTTTCTGTTATGCTTCATATTAACTCAGTTTTTTACAATATCTTAGTTTTTTAATTTATCTGCATTAGTTTTTAAGTCAATTTTAGTTACTTCTTACTTAAATTTATATATTTAGGTAATTAAATATTATTAATAATAATAAATTATTATGCGCATTTTATGAGATCTATTATAATAAAAGAAAAATCTTAAAATGAATGTAATATTCATTATAAGTTAAAAAAATCTAATTCAAGGTAAATAATATTCTGGTCAGTAAAGAAGCTTCTTGCTTGATACTTGGTTGTAAATTTTTTTTTCTTATCGCATTGCCTGAAACTACAGATAATGTAACATATTAACAGATATTCGGCAGTTTGCCTATATTGCCAGGCGTCACAGAAATGAGCGGACATATTTTTTGTGGGGTTGTGTACATAACAGACACAACTAGACGTGGAAAAGTTTGTACATGTCTTAAAACTGCACATTTTAGAGTAACAAAATGTCAAGTTTATCTCAAAAATAGTGTGAAGTATATCTCAAAATATAATGTTACGTGTTTCACATTGTTTGTCACAAATATTTATTGCTGCACGACGTGATCACGTGTTAGACTTTAACTTTTGTGAAATATAAGGAAACTTAAAAAATACTAAATTGATAACCTTTGCTGTTGATGACGTTATTCCAAATCATGCGATGTATATTTGACACACAAACAACTAATTAGCTGCTTTAGTATTGGCTTTTATTGCGCAGTACTAATTTTATTCTGGTTTCATTTTATATTTACTGTTTTTGACTATAAATAACAGAGTTTTAATACCTTATCATAAATTACAACCTACAGTATGTCTTATAAGAAATGGACACATAAATAATTTTGCGTAATCTAACCGCTCCAATACGAGACGATGAATAACATTGAGAGAGGTTGTTGCACTTCTTTACCTTTTACTTGACTTTTATTATTTTGATGATCTAATTGGTGAAGACAGGAAAAAATTCGTCCAAACGATAACAAAATAAGTTTTATAGAAAGAAGAGAGAATGGATAATGGGTAAGCGAGCATATTTTGTTTTGTTTTAATAGAATTCAAGTTAAAAGTAGAATTGCAGACGTGAATATCTTTTTGTATTTATTCACTGACACGTATTGGTGCGCTAAAAATACGTAAAACTCTTTGTGGCCCATTTCTTATAAAACATACTGTCATTGCAATATATTATATTATAATTTAATAATTTTAGCGTACTTCTCTTATCATGATTACACACGTAATTCGCATATTTTACTTTACAGAATTTTAACGCTCCCTTGTAGGGCTTTATTAACATTCTACTAAATTTTGTAAAAAGTTTTGAAGATCTCATAGCGTGTATGTTCATTTAATTTTTTTAATGTGGCTTTTATTTTTATGTTACTAAATATTTCATGAGATAAGAGTAAGATAAAAAGTTTAATACGAATGGCTTAAATAATATAAGTAGTACAAGAGAGACAGAGAAAGAGAGGGACAAGAAACAGAGAGATAGAGAGACAGAGAGAGAGAGAGAGAGAGAGAGAGAGAGAGAGAGAGAGAGAGAGAGAGAGAGGAGAGAGAGAGAGAGATAGAGAGAGAGAGAGAGAGAGAGAGACAGACAGACAGACAGACAGACAGAGAGTTAGACAGAGACAGAGAGACAGAGAGAGAGAGAGAGAGAGAGAGAGAGAGAGAGACAGAGAGACAGAGGGAGAGAGAGAGAGAGAGAGAGAGAGAGAGAGAGAGAAGAATAGAAACAAAGAAAGAAAGCGCGAGAAAGAGAGAGAAAGAGAGAGAAAGAAAAAAAATGAAGTAAAAGAAAAATCATGACAAGTTAAGTAGAAAGTTCATGATACACGGTGAGGTAATGAAAAATTAAGAGATTAAGGCTGAAATTTGAGATCATTCTAAATATGCTGGACAAATATTTGTTCGCGGAAAGCCAACCTTAGTGCCAACTCTAGTCCACCAGGCCCATTGTACGAAGCTCATCTTTATAAACGATCCAAAATGTAGTAGCTTGTATAGAAAAAGAATTAAAATATTTTTATAGCAATAATTGTACCAATGATCAATTAAAAACTAAAAAAAACTACTTTCCATTAGAAATACATTGACCTTGATTTACAATTTTTAAGCATTTTAGATAATACACAGGTCTTGTTTTTTAAGGGAAAAAAAAAATAAATAAACTTTGCGCGATTATAAAGATGCTAAAAAAAAGCAAAACAAATCTTTTATAATGCGATGGGTTGTTAGAAAATTTTTCTTTTATAAGAAAACAAATCTCCAAAATTTATAGAATTAAATTTATTATGGAATAAAATTACTTTTCTTATATTTCATTTATATTTATAAATAAATCGCATCAAAATATTTTTTTATATTTAAAACTTAAAATTAAAAAAACTAAACCTTTTTAAAAAAAAACACTAATAATTAGAACGTAAATAATTCTTTTTAACAATTTTTTTTTATTTTTTTAAAGATCTTTGAACCATTTTAGTTGTTCATAATTGCATTGAATATATAGCATGAAATTTTAAAGATAAAATATTTTATACTATATTTAACGAATTTTTATGTTATGATTTTTTAGTATTGTATTTTTGTTCTAACTTGCTTTCTTTTTTTCCTTACCACACAACACGGGTATTTTTTTTCCATTTTTTTTTATTGATATACTTAAGATATATTTATTATAAGGATATGCATAAAGCATTAAAAAAGCCGCATGTTTTGTTATAATATAATAATAATAAATGAGAAAGACATAAAATTTTTAAATTTAAAACTTGTACATAATTTAATTTTCTTTGCGGATAAAATATCCACTATTTGATTTTTTAACTTCTCGGGGTAGTAAAATTTGCGCTGCTAAATTTTCGACTACACTCCTCACCGAGTATAGGTTTTAGACAATGCTGGGTGCGTAAGAGAAGTATGAGTGCACAAAACGTTGCACGATGCATGTAAAAATGCATTCCGACGATGCATTGTCGACGCACAGTATTCGGAAGGTGCATGATTAATGTGATAGAAACCACCAGCCTGCCTAAATTTTTCCACTGTTTCTCTAGTTTTTTATTCACACTTACACATATGCACCAATTTAATAATTTTCTCATATCTCTTTGCATGCATAGCTTAAATTATATGTTTCTAATGATATGATTGCAAAGTTATTATTTTGAAAATAATTTTTATTTAAAATTAATTTTTAAAATACTAACGATTATCTGTGAAATTTTATAACAATTATATACTCAGCTTTGTAAAAAGAACGAGTTAGAAGAAGATGAAGAGAAAGAGAGAGAGAGAGAGAGAGAGAGAGAGAGAGAAAACATAGAAAATATGAAGATAAAAAGACAAAGTAAATATCATTGTAAATTGCTTACGTACATATAAATATCATATAAAAATACAAAGAAAAGTTCAGCAGCATTCAAATCTGTTGACGTTATTTTTAACCTACAAAAAATAAACGATATGTGATAGTTCAATGACTTGTAAATAATAATCAGCTGTTGTTGAAACTTATAGAGATAAATCTTTTCATTGTTTTTATTAAACATAATTATTTAATATAACAAGTACTGCAAGTTAGCTGAAGGAGAAACTATTACGTATTTTACACTATGTTATATCATTTTTGCTGCACAGCATAATTATTATGCTTTGAAGCAGTTATATAAAATATCTATAACACATATAATAATAAATTACAAAAATAAATTAAAAATAATTATAATTATTAATAATAATAAATAATTAAAAATAAATTACAAAAGTATTTACGTATCTTATTTAGTGTGTATAAAGTAATTATGTAATTGCTGTGTACGAATGATTGCTAAATAAAAATGTATTCTACACAAAGTGCAGTGAAACTGTTATAAAATTATTCATACTTTAAGATAAATAGGGCCTAGGGGACTTAGGGTCATAAGACTTAGGGGGCGATACCTCCCGAGGCCCCTGGGGTCCACGTGGCCCCTAGGAAATATTCTAAAAGAAATCTCAAAAATTAATATTTTTAAAAAAAATAATAAAAAAAATACAATAAAATATGTTATAAAATATAAAATAACATATATATATATTCTTTTTTTATCATATCTATCTATGCATTTCCATATATGCACAAATTATAAGTTTCGTATTCTCCCCACGTCTTTTCATCCCTTCCGTCTCGCCAGTCACAAAAGGGTAGGAGGGCCACTCAACGGGCTACGTCCGTGACAGGGGCGGAACAACCTGTAGGGCGGTCACAAAAGGGGGTGTAACACCGTGGTCAGGCACTTTTTAAGGGCCTTAGGGGCCTCCTGACAAAGGGAGACCACGTCCGCTATCGCAGACCTACTCTTATGGCCAGTCCGAGCCTGCAAAAAAACCTCAACGGTACCTTTTAAATTGCGAGAATGTTAATAAAAATTTAAATATAAGAATGGACCTATAAGAATGCTTTTTTTTTAAACCGCCAAGCGCACCGGCTGCAACACTTTTCCAATAGTTTCAATTACTTTGATGAAAAATGTATCTTTAGTTTTATAATATCTACATCATAAGCTAATATTTTTTTTTCTATATTTTCACTCGCTAATTTTACTTCACTTCAAATACCATAATGTACACAAGTAACCCAGAATATAGGCCCAATAGATAGGGTGATGGGGGGACATTTCCCCGTACGCAAGAGTAAAAAGGGCGCACAGGCGATGAGTGAAAATTAAAAATAATTAAAAATTACTATAAAACAGTCTAAAACAAAAGCATAAGAAATTAAAGCTTGAGAATGCAAAATTTGTAAAATAGTACAGTCTTTGTTTAATGTCAGCGATTTGTATAAAATTATTAAATAAATTAATTTTATATAATTTTCCTAAAGTTTTTTTTTATAAATGAATGCAAATTTAGCAATTAAAAAATACAACTTGAAGCTCTTCGTGCGCAAAATTTTACGTGGACAACTTATTTTAAAAAATCAACTTTTATTAAAATTTGAATTTTAAAAGGATTTTTATAATTTTTTTATAGAGAAAAAAGATGTAAATCGCATATTTAAATAACATGGGTTAATTGTCGAGCTTTTTTTTCTCGCAAATTTGTTCTGGAAAAATTTTGTATTAAAAAAAAATCCTCAATTTTATACTCAACAGGTGAAAAAAATTATAATCAATTTGAATTACTTAAATTGTAATAGAAATTTTTAAAGTATACTAATTTTGCATTTCCTGCCAAACAGGGGCGTGTCACGCAAAAAAATCGCGCCTGCGGCTCACGCCCCCCCCCCCCCCCGTCCCTAGGGGAGGCTCTAAATACCTAACCGCCCCCGAGGCCCCTTGCCTCCGAGCCTGGCCCTGATAAATACATAAATATATGATCAAATTATTTTGTCAAGAAAACTGTATAAGCAATAAACAATAATAACTTGGAACTAAAATCATTATCAAACATGTTAAGTTTTTTTCATTATATAAACACATTTATATAAAGTTATTATAAATGATCATAAGTTTTAGTTTGTTGTTGTTATCAAAGATAGGTAAAGATTTGTTAATACTACCTTAATATTCGTTTTTATAAAAAATTGCTGTTTTTATAATTTTAAACATCAATTAATCTTTCCTAATTTTTTTAGTGCTTTTCAGTTCTGCTGTACTACTGTAATCTCCGATGGTGCAATTTTTGACACAATAAAAATATACGCCATGCCTACTGATTGCAAACCTGTGCAGGTAAAGAATTAAAATGAACGTTACAAATAATAACGTGAAATACTAGACATACTTTTACATGTTTAAGAAACTAAAATGTACTATTTTTAAATCATAGAATCCACTTTTAAGTGTAGTTGTAATTAAACTACGGAACTGAGGTCAGAAATATTTAAATATGGAATACTAGACATAGGTTTACACGTTTAGGACAGTAAAATGTAGTATTTCAAAATTGTAGAAAGAACTTTATAACATGCACAAAAACCTCTTTTTAGTTTAAAATTTACTGCACTTGGTTCAAAACTATTTATATATAGAATACTAGACTTACTTTTGAGTGGTTTTAGAAAGTATAATACAATAATTTAACATTGCGGAAGACTCTAATAATTAAAATTGATAATTTTAGAATAACAAAAATATTATTCCTTTTTTTTACACCTAACTATAAAACTTGGTACCAAAATGCCACGTCTGTGAGGTAGATTGAAACGATAATAGAGGAACAAAGCCAGTAAAGCCCATTGACAGCTCGATTTTTTTCTGAGGGTACGCCCTTTTTTTTCTTAAATTGAAAACTTAGTATTTTTCAAGGAATATTGTTTTTAAATTAAAGCAGTTCAATTTATACATTTGTTGTACACATATTTATAAAACTGTATCAAATTGGGAAGAAGTATTAATTGAAAAAATGTATTAAAAGTTACTAATGCTCACTTTTCTATAAAAATTTAAATTCTTATTTAAAAAAATCACAAATAATTTTGTTTTTAATGCTGATTGACTGTAGGTAAATAGAGAGAGAGAGAAACAGATAGAGGGAGACAGAGAGAAGAGAGAGAGAGAGAGAGAGAGAGAGAGAGAGAGAGAGAGAGAGAGAGAGAGAGAGAGAGAGAGAGAGAGAGAGAGAGAGAGAGAGAGAGAGAGAGAGAGAGAGAGAGAGAGAGAGAGAGAGAGAGAGAGAGAAAAGAACGTGTGTATAGCTTTCTGCATTTGATAATTTATTTAATTGACGTAAATATTTTTTCCGACTACTTATTAATTAAGAATTTATTTATTTTGACCGTATAGTATTACATAAAAATAGAACTACATAAATAAAAAAAAGTATAATTTATTAAAACTTTGTATCTACATAACTATGTTATTTTAGGTTTAATTATAAAAAGTATAGTGTGGTTGCATTCATGTTAAGTGAGTACTAAATATCAAAGGATGGTGTGAGAAAAATTTCCAAATTTTACCTGTTTTTGAAAAATATCAAGCATTCTCTTTGAAACAGTGATGCTGTTAACAATTTGAATTAGTTTGTCTAAACAGTAGAAGCACAATAAATGTTAAAGATAAATTATTAGTCCACGAAATAACAATAGCAAAGTGTGTCTGCTGCAGCAGTTCTTCGTCTTCTAATGCGGGTTGTCATAGCAGTGGCCAACGACATAAATATAAGCACACCTCCTTGAGTAGGCACGGTGCACACCTTCTCTCTCTCTCTCTCTCTCTCTCTCTCTCTCTCTCTCTCTCTCTCTCTCTCTCTCTCTCTCTCTCTCTCTCTCTCTCTCTCTCTCTCTCTTTCTATCTTTTTCTCGCGGAACTAAAATATAATGCTTGGCTGCTTCACCAAACAAAGAGACATTTTCTATAAACATGTTTGTGTTTGCATGTGATATTGTTTTTTTCACATGATTTAAATATCAAAGAGAGAGAGAGAGTGAGAGAGAAGGTGTGCATATATTTATGTCATTGGCCACTGCAATGACAAACAGCCTGAGAAGATAAAGAACTGCTGCAGCAGACACACTTTGTTATTGTTATTGCTTAATTATGGCATGCGCACAAACCATTCAGTTAAAATAAATAGCTTTATATACGATTACATATAAGATAATATTAATTTCTTAAATTAATTTCCTTTCCCTTAATTATGTAGTTTTACACATATATTTTTATTTTTTTAAAAAATGCGACAAGTTGATATATATATTTAAATATATATTGCACTCCAATTCATCTTTTATATATAAAAAGAGTGTTAGATGTTAAATAAAATATTAAGTGTAAATTCTGGACTTAACCCTGCAAGTTAAAGCCCGCACTATAAAATATAAAAAGCAAGAAATTAAGTAAAACTCAAATAAGAAATAATTTTTATTAAATATTACATGAATGACGTATTTTAAAATACCAAGTCTTAAAATCAAATTTCATTATTATTAGTATAAAGATCTCTCTCTCTCTCTCTCTAAATACTTCTTTCTCCATCTCTCTTACTCACTCTCTCTCTTTCTGTTTCGTTGTATGAACAACAACACGTTTCACAACAAAGTTATAAAATAATATTTTTTATATGAAATCTTGTTTTAACTTAGCATTATATTTATTATAATTACAACTGTCTAATGTGTGCATGAAAATGTGCTGAGTGATGTTATTTGTTGCGATGATATTGCGGCTTAGCGTATTAAATATAATAAAGTCACACGTATAAACAATATTAAAACACAAAAACAGAGACTATAGAATGAATTGAACAGTGATGTAATATTTATCGAGCTAAAACATTGTACTCAATGGTGAAAATAAAAAAATATATAACTTAATTAACTGTTACCCCAATTAAACAATATAAACATCAAGGTGTGAGATATTGTCTTCCGCCTTGAGCTAGCTGCAAAGTATAAAATACTATCTATGTTGTTAAAGCAAGTGTTAAACATTTTACATGAAGTGGTAATATATATCGATGCTTACAAATCAAATTTACACTAAAATACACCCTAAAAATTCTCAGATTACTTAAATTTCATAGTTTGTATTTTTTTAAAATGCTTAGAAGCGCCTAACGTAGATCGTTTATTTTATTTTAAATTCGTAACGTGTAGTTCAGTTGCTTCGAAGGGTAATCATTAAAATTAAGTCACATGTTTCGTCATTTATTGCTTGCTTAAAATGTTAAAATTTTCTTTAAGTTATTGCAATAACAAAGTATAAGAAAATATAAGTACATAATAAATATATACTATTATATATATATATATATATATATATATATATATATATATATATATATATATATATATATATATATATATATATATATATATATATATATATATATATATATATAAAATAAAGACAAAACAGTATTTACCTTCATTATATCAGAAGTAGTAAAACAATTGGTCAGTTCCAAACACAATCAAGATATAGTTCTTTTATACAACAAGATATATATTGTGATACTATTCACTGTAACTTTTATTACAACAAGATATATATTTTAATACTATACACTGTAACTGCTATTCACTGAGACACTGCGGCTACTAATGACGTTCTTGATAGATTGTGTTAAGTTTTATAAACTTGACATTTGACCTCTAAACTGTCAGCTGTTTGTCTGAGCAGCAAATTATATGGCAACGTCTTCTTATAGTTTGAATATATCACACATAAATATCTAGTACGTATTAATATATAGAGTATGAATTCATAATAAAGTTAACGCCAGCAATATAATAACTCAATACATGGGTCAGTATAGGATAATTAATTAATGTTGTATCTTAAAATTACATAAAGGCGAGGTAAAAAGCATGTAAAATTTAACTTCAAAAAATTATACCTCATTAATAAAATTATGCACAAAAAAAAACGCATTCTAAATTCTTGGTATGATGGATGTTAATATTATATTTAAGTATTGTTTTGCACGTTACGGTTCATTAACAACAGTGTGATATATAGCCATGATATAAAAAGAGTTGGTAGTTGCACTCCTATGTTGCGTTTGTAGGGGGCGCTGAAATAAAATTTCGTAGTAGTTGCTCTCTTTTGCCTGCTCTTCGCGCTTCCCATATCGATCACATTTAAAAATTTAACATGGGAAATTTTCGTTTTTATGCTTTTTTTTATTTTTTTTTGTAATTAATTGTTAACATTTATTTTTTCAGAACTTCAAACTAATACGTTTCTGGGTATTTTGCATAAATTTTTATTGTAAAATTCACATATTTATAAAAAATTAACTAAAATGCATAATAAAAAATCGAGAAATTATGCTGATTAATTAGGTGCAATTTTTATTGTTAACACTTCACGCGTTAAGAAGTTATGACGTATTTAGTGATTTTTGCCTATGCTTATGCATAGGCACTTGATCGATTTGGGAAGACGGGAAACTCGCTTGCAGCGCTGCCGCGACGTAATTTTATTTCGAATCCGAGCAAAGGAGTGCAACTACCATCTCACCTTATATCATGTATATAGCGTAAACTTCCGATATTACGCATAAAAAGTAGTGTCTCTTACTTAAAACTTATTCACATCATCTGATATTTTGTACAATAATGTCTGAAAGAAGTTTACGTGCATCCAGTAAATATAAAATTTTTTATGAATTATTAGTATTTTTCTGAAACATTAACTTGTTACAAAGAGTGAGAGAGAGAAATAGAGAGAGAGAATGAGAGAATGAGAGAGAGAGAGAGAGAGAGAGAGAGAGAGAGAGAGAGAGAGAGAGAGAGAGAGAGAGAGAGAGAGAGAGAGAGAAGAGAGAGGAAGAGAGAGACAGAGACAGAGATAGAGATAGAGAGAGAGAGAGATAGAGAGAGCGAGAGAGCGAGAGAGAATAAGAGAGACAGAGAAAGAGAGAGAGAAAGAAGAGAGAGAGAGAGAGAGAGAGAGAGAGAGAGAGAGAGAGAGAGAGAGAGAATGAGACAGAGAGAGAGAGAGAGAGAAAGAAAGAGAGAGAGAAGAGAAAAAGAGAGAGAGAGAGAGAGAGAGCGAAATAAGGTTGTAATTTCATCTCACTGCATCAAATTCACCAAAATATTGGTAATTTTATTAACTATTTATCTCATCTTGTATGTTTATATCTTTTTTAAGACAGTAAAAAGTATTTTTGTTTCAAAAAGAAAGCTTATAGTTATCGCTATATTAACTTATTTTCTTATTCTATAACAATAACGTTTCTTTGTGCAATGTAGTAAATCTATAAAATAGACAAAACAGTTAAAAAGGAAATTCAGGGTTTACATTTTAGTTTCCTAAAATGGTACTCAGAATAATATAAATAGTGACCAACATAAAAGTTCATGTTTAGACACTGACTGTAAAATATATATTTATTATTATTTATGTGCCGTAAAGTGTTAAAATTTAAAATTATTAAAATTAAAAATCCTTCAAATTTATTATAATGTGATTAGATAAAACAATAAAAAACTATTTTATTGATATTTAAACCGGGCAACAAGATTAAAGTGAGGATCTTGATTGGACGAAAAATGAACGTAAATATAACTTAGAATTTTAAATAAAATTGTAATATTACTGCAATTAATTATTAATATTTCTACCTCTTTTTCACCTGTAATACGTGAGAGAAAAAATTTAATATATTAAAATTGAAATAATAATTTTAATAAAAGAATTGTAGTTTATAAGTGTGTATGTGTGAATATATATTAATATATAGAGTGTAACCACAAAACGTCATTCTGAATGCTTTTTGATTATTTTCTTGATCATAAATCACATTTCTGAGCATACAACAAACGTAGTTTTAAAATATTGCTGTGGAAAATTAGCTCTTTTTTTGTAATTATTATTTATCTTGTATACTTTAAAATTATAATAATATAACATAGGAATTTTATGTATAAACTTTCTACCTCGTTATATCTTGTAATTTTGTATATAAATCAATATACGTAATATATATATATATATATATATATATATATATATATATATATATATATATATATATATATATATAAATATATATATATATATATATATATATATATATATATATATATATATATATATATATATATATATATATATATATATATATATATATATATATATATATATATATACATACATATATAAATCAACAAACCACATTTTTAAAAAGAGAAAAGAAAATTTCAAAACTTAATCTTTAATTTGATGTATAATCAGTCTAATTTGTCAATAAACTTCATATTAAAAAACGCTTCTGAAAAAGGAAAAGTTTTAATAAACACCCTGTATATATGTCTAAATAACGAAATAATATATTACTGTATTTAAAAATTAAAATTATTATTATAATTAAAAATTTTTATTTTGTTTTCTTGTATAAAAACAAATTTGACTTAAACTAAATAATGCTCCAAAGGGAATATTTTGCGTCGCTGTTTAGCTTTTTTTTATCAGAATTGTTAGCATAGAAATTTTCAATTTGGCATACTTCGCTGAGACTACAAAATGAAAACAAGCTCAAATTGCCTATACTAGCACTTATTAGTACGCAATCAAATAGAAAATTAATCAAATCTTTACGTGTTATAATAATTGTTATAGCAAGGGAAAAAATAAAGTGTGCTTGCAAGTTGCATCCCTCATTTACTCACTCACTCACTCACTCACTCACTCACTCACTCACTCACTCACTCACTCACTCACTCACTCACTCACTCACTCACTCACTCACTCACTCACTCACTCACTCACTCACTCACTCACTCACTCACTCACTCACTCACTCACTCACTCACTCACTCACTCACTCACTCACTCACTCACTCACTCACTCACTCACTCACTCACTCACTCACTCACTCACTCACTCACTCACTCACTCACTCACTCACTCACTCACTCACTCACTCACTCACTCACTCACTCACTCACTCACTCACTCACTCACTCACTCACTCACTCACTCACTCACTCACTCACTCACTCACTCACTCACTCACTCACTCACTCACTCACTCACTCACTCACTCACTCACTCACTCACTCACTCACTCACTCACTCACTCACTCACTCACTCACTCACTCACTCACTCAGATATATCGTCGCCCCAGAATAGTATTGTGATATGTGACATTTTCAAAAAAATTGAGTTAGGCGTGCCAAAATACTTTTGAACATGTTCTTTATATATTTCTGAAAAAAAAATTGAAAAAAGTTGACTCCATCTAATTTAATTTTAACTTAATGTTAGTTAATTTAAGGTGCCAATTTTTTTTCAGTTCATAATTTATCCCAAAATCACTTCCCTAGAGGACATGTTTTTTGAACTCCCCTATGTATGGGATGAATTTTAGCAAAACAAAATTTCCCGAAAATTTTCAAAAAAATTTCAAAATTTTTTCAAAAACTTCGAAAAAAAATTTTTTGGGGGGAAAAAACATCATTTTTTCACATATCTAGAAATTCTTTCCTTGCATTGGAGAGTTCAAAAAACAATATCTCCTGAGACGTTATTTTTTGTATTTTCCAAAGGAAATTTGTTTTGGGAGAAAGGGGGTGGTGCAAAAGTGGGTGGTACAAGAATTCTAAATTTGTGAAAAACAGTCATAAGTTAGGTCCTTGAAAAAGTTCATATGGTTATATGCATTGAAATACAAATATTTGAATTAATTGGCACATTTCACAATACTATTCTAGAAACTTTTGAACTTTCAGTGATTTTTTGTTGTAAGTGCATATTTCAACCCCCACTTTGGGCGTAAAGGGGTAATTATTTTGCTTTCAGTTTTTGGGACAGAGTCAGAAATGACAAACTTTAGGTGCCTCTAAAAAAATATTACTCTAAAATAAATACAATAGACATTATCAAAATTTTGACTTTGAAGTCGATTTTCTCAGTTCTAACATTGTGGCTTATTTCACAATACTATTCTGGGGCGACGATATACACACACACACACACACGCACTAATTTAATAATTTTGTCAGGTATTATAAAAAGGTATGGTACACATGCGGAGTTAATATGTTAAAAATAAAAAATATATGTAAAAATTATTTTCTGAAAAACAAAGGATACTGTAAAGATTTTTTATATAATGTAGTGTTCAAAGATTTGTACCTAATATTTACTCTGTTCTAATAGTTTAATTGTGAAGAGAGAGAAAGAGAAAGAGAAAGACAGAAAGAGAAACAGAGAGAGAGAGAGAGAGAGAAAGTGATTAAGATGAAAGTAGAGAGAGAGACTGCAAATACCACTGTTAAGTGCTTACATTTATATAAATATCTTATAAAAATATTAAGAGAAGTTCAGTGACATTAAAATCGGCTGACCTTGTACTTGACCTACAAAGTTGTACAATATTTGCTAGTTCACTGACTTCTTAATAATAATCAGCTGTTGTAGAAACTGAAAAAGAGATATCTAAATATTATTTTTGTTTTATGAAACCTTTATATTTTATAACAAGTACTGCTACGTACCTTAAGAAAAACCCAATTACTTAATATATGCTGCTATATAGCACAAATATTCGTAGACTATAATAAATACAACATGTATTTTTGCTGCACAGCATATTTATTATGCTTTGAAGCAGTTATCTATTATATTTAACACAATATGTGCTGGATCCAAGAAATTGTGTTTAAAATATATGATAATAGTTTTTGCATTTCGTATATATTTGTGTATATTTGTTTGGCTTTTAAAATAAAAACATTTATATAAAGTTATTTTTATTGTTAATCTTTATTTATATAGTTCTTGTCTTTCTTCCTCTGTAACACTAACACCGGAATCCTACTTGATTCAAGGTGAAAGTGAGAATAATCCAGTACCAACTATGTTAGCAACTGCAGGTGGTATATAGAGGGGTCACAAACTAAGCACTTTGCGCACGATGTTAGCTGTACCAAGAACTGCAGCTTTCTGCATGACACGTAAATGCCTGTGCTCAAGGTTTAACTTTCAGAAAAAACCTTCCTCGTCTGGATGGACCGCAGCTGACTACAAACACGCTGCTCATCCAGGGCTGTGTCCGGATTCTTGGTTCTCCACTCCGCAAAGAGCCTCGCCCTGAAACCCTCCATTTCAGTCTCCACATTGGTACTTCTATAATACGCACGCATAATGGATACATTCATATCCTTCGTCCATTTTATGCGCTGACGCACTTTACCAGCAACAGTGAGGGGTGCACTTGGCTCCCCTAAACCCCGGGCAGTAGGTGCAGATTGTGAAACTGCACTCGCGGTCGCCATAAGTGGGACAGCGCCGCGCCCTCCTTGATGTTCGGAAGAGGGTCCACTGTCATCCACTGGTACAGGACGCATATTTGACACAGAAGCCCCGGTACCAGAAACTCCTGCGCGGCCTTGCGGCCGGTCGCCATGAACAAAACTTCGTGTTTGTCGTCTATCCATATTTGACCCTCCAATAAAATTGGTACTGGAAGGAAGCCGGGACGATCTACCCCCCAGGTGAACCCAAGGCACGGATCACACTCGTGGATGCCTAAACATCTGGGTACCCCACAGCCCGATCTGTTAGACCCATCATCCTCCCCCATGACTAGTCATGCAGAAGTATGATGGGAGCCCCCACACCACGACAAGGTAGACCAGGGCACACCCTACCATGCGCCTCCACACAAATCCTACCTCCCTAACCGGTTCGCATACGCTCGCAGTAGGGCAAATAGTAAACATGCAGCATGCACATGCAGGTTGAGGGGGATCTTTATTTATTATTATTATATTATTATTATTATTCTTTATTTTTATCGTTATTATTTTATCATTAAAAATTAAGGTAATTTTTTATTCCACCTAAATACTCATTTTTACCAAAATAATTGCTGTTTTTGTGAATTCCTAATAAAGTTATTTAATTGTATTAATTAATGTTTACTTGGCTTTTCGGTTCTACTGATAATATGTGTAATTTTTATCATTATTAAATCATTTGCTAGACCTTATAATTACAAACCTGTGAACAGAAAGCTTATTACATATAATAATGTAACAGACTAGACATACTTTTATAAGTTAAGACACTATATTTTCTATTTTAAAATCGTAGAACCTACTTTTCAGTGTGTTTGAGAGAAAACAATTGTTCTTTGGTCACATATATTTAGAACTAAAATAATATACGTACTTTTACGTGTTTTAAGACAATAATATTCACTAATTAAACATTAAAGAATCTTCTTGTTTCTGGTTTGTGTTAACTATGTATTTAATATATATACAGTACAGTGAAAATCATATAATAAATACAAGACAAAATGGAAAAAATGTTAAGACTTTTAAACATAAAAAATGGACCATAAAATTTACATTAATTTACACAGTTTAACGTTTTATTGTGCATTTTTAAACAGCTAGTATTTCCTATTAAAAAACAATATATAATAGACAATTCAACAAACAAAATTGTCATTATTAAAGGCGCATAAAAACTAAGGCGAATATAGGACACCATATGTATTTGTGTTGTCAAACTAAAGAGGAAATTCTACAAAGGTATTTTAAATAAAATAAATTTAATATTGTTTTATTAGTTAAGATTATATAATTGTGTTTATTTACAGCTTTATGCAGAGCATTTAAGACGTGGTAGTTTTTAGTAAACAGATCAAGGTATGGAAATATTAAAATGTTCAACTAATGAGAACTGGACGTCTTAAATTGTGTGAAACATATCGGAGTTGCATTTCCATGTAATTAGACACCTTCTCTTTACCTTCCCTGAGTCAGGTAGTCATAACAACCTAGCAGGAGAAAGAATAAACAGAGCAGATCACACAAGACGGAGAGAGAGAGAGAGAAACATTTTGGAAAACATGCATCAGTATGAACGAAGCGAGTTGCCGGTGAGCGATGAAAATTGTAAGCATATTTGCGTGTGCGGGTGTGTGTGAGAGAGAGAAGGAGAGAAAGAATGCATTGAGAGGTGCAGCTTGCTGCTCGAGCAAGCAGTGACGCTTGCCTGATAGTACGTAGTCAACTTTCATTTTAATATCATCTTTCGCTGTATCTCGTTCTGTGTGATCTCTATCTGTTTTCTTTCTCCTGCTTGCTTGTTTTGGCTACCTAAGCCAGTGAACGTAAAAAGGAGGTGTCTAAATACATGCAACTGCAACACATCTCCGATATGTTTCACAATATTTAAGAAGTCCATTTCCCATTTATGGATCATTTCAATATTTCCACACCTTGCTCTATTAAGTAAAAACCACAACGTCTTAAATTCTCTGAATATAGCTGTAAATAAAATTTATAAGATAAAAGTATTGAAGATTTACATAAAATATTAGCATTGCTTAGAAACTTGCATATCAAAAAATGTAATAAAACGAAAGAGTCAAAAAGTGATAGCAAGATAGTAAAAGCGATAATAAGAGAGAGCTAGATAGATAGAGAGAGAAAGATAGAGAGAGCTGTAGAAAGAGAGAAATCAAGGAAAAGAGATGCTATGGCAGAGGAAATAGAGAGTGCAGTACGTAGTGTAAGATATATAGAAAGAAAGAAAGCGATTAAGAAATTTGAGATGATTTTAAATATAATAAAAAATGTTTTATTGATAAATAAGTTTTCTTTCTATGCCTACCTCTTTCTCTCTCTCTCTTTCTCTTTCGCGCTTTCTCTCTCTCTCTTTCTTTCTCTCTCTCTCTCTCTCCATCTCTCTCTCTCTATCTCTAGAGAGAGAGAGAGAGAGAGAGAGAGAGATGCAGCAAAAGGTGACATTTAGCCGAGAGTTGACTTCGTACCGCTAGGCAAGCGGCAAGCGTCACTTCTTGCTCGACTCAATTCTTTCTGTCTCTATTTCACACACACGCAAACATGCTTACAAATATTCATCGATCGCCGGCAAATTGCCTCGTTCATACTGATGCATTTTTTCCACAATTATATAAAAATGAAAGTAGCCATTCTCTCTCTCACTCTCTCTTCAAATATATTTAAAATAAGATAAAATATAGTTATTGTAAAATATCTAGCATTGTTTTTTTTGTTTTTATTTAGTTCGACCTCTCTAATTATTACTAATTTATTTAAAGGCGTAGAACACTTTTTAAAAAAAGTTGTGTACTATCCTAAGAAACCTGAAAACAAACGTTGATTTTGCCGAAGTCATTGATTTCTTATTTATTTTCCGTTTACAAAATACCGCTGGCGTTTACTAACGTCACAGCTCGCCAGGTCACGCGTGCGTAAATCGGGCGAGCTGTGACGTCAAAGCGACTGCCAGTGTTATAGTTTTAAATAATTTAGAAATCAATAACTCCGGCTAAATCAACGTTGATTATCAGGTTTGTTACGTTATAGCATAACTTTTTTGTTCAAGGTGTTCTACAGCTTTAAAACCCACACTTTTGTTTTTAAAATTTTTGATATGATAAAAACAATTCTTGCAAATAAATATACTATGTGGTATATAGGATGTATGTGAATGGCGTCATATTTGTTGCACTTGGAGGCCATACTGGAGTAGTGAATAACATTGCTTAGCATGGGACAAACTGTATTTAACACAATTTTCTTTGCGAAATCGGTTCGAATTTTTTTATTATTATTGTTGTTATTCTCACATACTTGAGATTATAAATTAACATATTTACAACATTAATGGTCTCAAAAAAGTTGCATAAAGTGTTTGTAAACCTCACAAAATGAGTTATTGTTTGTCCTATGCCACACATGTTATTGAGTTATCCAACATGCAACGACTTTAACATGAATGCATGGACCATATAGTATGCTCATATTTGCACAATATAAATAGCATTTATTATGCATTTTTTTCGAAGTGATCTAAAACGAAGGAAAAAAGTATTAATGTTAGAATTACAAATTTTTAGTTTATTATCCATTTAAGATTATTATAATTTAAGAGTATTCCAAAATAGTATTGAAATATTTATAATAATCTTTTCTGTTATGCTTCATATTAAGTCAGTTTATTTACAATATCTTGGTTTTTAATTTACCTGCATTAGTTTTTAAGTCAATTTTAGTTGCTTCTTAAATAAATTTATATTATTACGTAATTAAATCTTATTTTGTTTTTATTTTTTTTGTCTATATTGTGTTCTCGTGCTATACACCAATCCCAGTCCCAGACAAGACATTGTCTTATCGACAGGTAAGGACTTTACAATTAATGGAAAAGCACACACGGGCTGGCCACGGCCTAAGTTATCAGCCCGACATTTACCATGACAGCCTAGAGAAACCGTAGAAACATCTAGGCAGGCTGGTCGGTGCAATCACATCAATCATGCACCTCCCGAATACAGTGCATCGTCTTGGAATACATGTAAACATGCATCGTGCAACATGTTGTGCTCTCACACTTCACGTACGCACCTACCAGTGGCTCGAACCTATACTCGGTGAGGAGTACAGAGTTGCGAGTCAGCTGCCTTCACTACTCGGCCATACCAGCTCGGTATAATAATAAATTATTATGTGCATTTTATTAGATCTATTATAATAAAAAAAAATCTTAAAATGAATGTGTTATTCATTATAAGGTAAAAAAAATATAATTCAAGGTAAATAAAATTCTGGTCAGTAAAGAAGCTTCTTGCTTGATACTTGGTTTCAAATTGTTTTCCTTATCGCATTGCCTGAGGCTACAGATAATGTAACAAAGCTATGCAGCATTGCACATTTCTATCAGATATTCGGCAGTTTGCCTATATTGCCAGGCGTCACAGAAATGAGCGGACATATTTTTGTGGGGTTGTGTACATAACTGACGTAACTATACGTGCAAAAGTTTGCACATGTCTTAAAACAGCACATTTTGGAGTAACAAAATGTCAAGTTTATCTAAAAAATAGTGTGAAGTTAATCTCAAAATATAATGTTCCGTGTTTCACATTGTTAGTCACAAATATTTATTGCTGCACGACGTGATCACGTGTTAGACTTTAACTTTTGTGAAATATAAGGAAACCTAAAAAATACTAAATTGATAACCTTTGCTGTTGATGACGTTATTCCAAATCATGCGATGTATATTTGACACACAAACAACTAATTAGCTGCTTTAGTATTGGCTTTTATTGCGCAGTACTAATTTTATTCTGCTGTCATTTTATATTTACTGTTTTTGACTATTAATAACAAAGTTTAAAAATCTTATCATAAATTACAAGTTACAGTATGTCTTATAAGAAATGGACACATAAATAATTTTGCGTAATCTTACCGCTCCAATACGAGACGATGAATAACATTGAGAGAGGTTGTTGCACTTCTCCACCTTGACTTTTACTTACTTGACTTTTATTATTTTGATGACAAGTTAAGAGTCCCGTGCACTGCTGTCCCTGCATAGATAGGCAAGTTTTCATACTCTCATTTAAATCAATGTAATCGTATTAATTATATTACACAAACAGTTAGAGATCAATAAGCTTCATTTTTGGTAACAAAATTGCTAGTTAAAATATCTCTGCCTTCAGAATGGTATTTTTTAATTTCGGTCTAGTTACGGTTTTATTCAGTTTTTTTTCACCCAAGATCTCGCACGATCATTTTAGAAAAAATCCTATTAGGAAGGCTTCATAAATATTACGAGCAATCAAAAAATGTATTTTAAATCTCTTTTTGACAAATAATAAGAGCGTAATTTACTAAATACGATTTATTAAAATATATAAATTTTAAAACGCCTTGGTAGCATCGGTACCGCAATGCACCTATTGCCCAAGGCTTAATATTATTTTTGTTCGAAGGAAACGTCTATCTATGTTTCAATCAAAATAATATTTGTCTGTTTCTTGGATTCAGTATGTTATCATATGTATGAATTACAGAATGCTATTTATTATTGTTATTATTTTTAGTTTGTTTTATACAATGTTTGAACGGAATTGAACCTATTTCTCTTGCCTATATATTAATAAAAATTTAAAAATTTTATAATTGATAAGCAAAACGCTTTATATTTATTTCTTGAATTATAATTGCAATACAAAGATTGCCTGATTTTAAAATTCAATCAAATATATTTATATTTGCAAGTCTGATTTTTTTTGCAATAAAATGCCGCTTATAATGTAATAGTATA
The DNA here is from genome assembly GCA_949318235.1 of Ecdyonurus torrentis. Taxonomy (NCBI): domain Eukaryota; kingdom Metazoa; phylum Arthropoda; class Insecta; order Ephemeroptera; family Heptageniidae; genus Ecdyonurus; species Ecdyonurus torrentis. The sequence goes on along the minus strand of OX439137.1, from coordinate 442,610 downwards.
ATAAATGCATCCAAATATTATAACAATTTGAAATAAATTTAATCCTAATCCTAATTTTTATTGAACTATTTACTATAGTATTTATTAATTATTTATTTTATAGTTTCTGAAAACGTTATAATATTGCAAATATTTTTAATTATCCTGTAATACAAAACATGAAATTGCAATATAAGAAAAAGAAAATAAAGACAAAAAAATGGCAACAATTATGAATTGCAAATAAAGAACCTACTTCATTATTAATTAATCTAATTAGCAAACGTACTAAAAGTAATATTACATAAAATTCCTGTGTCTATCTATAGGCACACAAGTAGCTTACTTCAACTTTATTTTTTCTTACAATAAAATAAATCGGGCAGTTCATTTGTTCGGCGGGCTATTCCTCTGTAAAAATTTTTTTGTGTGTATCTGATATGGTCTCTTATGCAATCGTGAATGTCCATGTACCTTTTAAATATATAAAAAGCATAAGCTGTGACATTTGAAGGCAAAATAGCACCTGGTTTGAAGGAGTGACACGTCACTTTCACTCCAATAAACCCATCGGTCACTGGTCACATGTATATATACTTGGTCGCTTCGCTCTATCAGGCAGGAGTGGGATCGGCGTGCAGTAACACTTCTATTAGCACATTCTTTTTTCGGCGTGCTATTTCTCTATAAATAATTATTTGTAAAAATCTGATACGATTGCTTCTGTACTCTATAATGGCCCTCTAATATATTAATTAGTAAATCCCTTTAAATGGGCAATCACGCGCCGATTATCTTCTTTAAGATGGGTGAGGACACCTCGCTTTCGCTCGGTCACCTTCCGTCGGCCAAACAGTTGAAAAGTTGGGTGTATTGTGGGGCCACGGAGCCTGCGGCGGGCCAAACAGTTGAAAAAGGGGTCAGTAGAAATAGTCAATCCGATTCAAATGTGCGCACACGCGCTAGTATGGTTCCTTTACGTGGATGTGGACACCTCGCTTGCGCTCGGTCAACTGCCGTGGGCCAAACAGTTGAAAAATTGGGTGCATTATGGGAGCCACGGCGCCTGCGGCGGGCCAAACAGTTGAAAAGTGGTGAATTTAACAGTTTAACTAATTTCAATTCACGCGCCATTTTTAAGCCTGGTTAGTAGAAATACCTCGCTTACGCTCGAAATGATTTGAGATGACAGAAAGTACCGACGTAGCGTTGTTTTGTATGGTAATGTACAGAAAATGTGTGTTTAAATAAAAAATTAATATGCAAAATGGCGTGTAGCTCACTTCCAGTTCCAGATACGCAAAAAAGTGTAAGTCACCTACCCACATTATTTTGACCCATTTTACCCATAATAAGCATTTTGTAACGTTTCAAGTTGAGAAAATGTGTTATCACATAAGCCCCTGTATATTAGTAAAATTTCTCTCAAAAAATGACAAAAAAACGGTTCATTTTCTGAACGTTCGTGAAAAACGTGAAATAACACAAAACCTATTAAAGTTAGAAAAATGCCCCAAGCAAACTTTTTTAAGAAGACTTTATTACACACCTTTCCATGTGCGTTTACATGCATATAGGGTAATTTTTTCTATGAGAAAAAGGCCCCTGAAAATGGGTCCAAAAAAACTGTTTTTTCACTTCTATAGGCTACCCAAAAATACATACCTATCATGTCAAACATCAGGATTGTTGCATTTTTGCGGGCTACACGATGGTTATCATTAGAAGTCCGTAACTTCAGTTTTAAGGACGCTAGAGTCAAAAAAGGGGTTCAGAGGGGGGTCGAAGAGAGGGGGACCCCTTCTTTGTTTTTTTGGGCCTGAAATTTTTTGTCCCATTTTTTCATGAAAAAATGTTCTTAGGTCCTTTTTTGACCCCTGATCTACATTCTGAAGTCAAAATTTCAATATTGTCTAAATTGGAGTCACAGGAGCAATTTCCATTTTTTAGCCCTATTTGAACTCGTGTTAATTTCCTTTAAAACCAAAATGCCCATATCTCCTGAAATATAAACATTATGATTAAATGTGCAAGAGCCCAACCCTTCTCACTCACTCACTCACTCACTCACTCACTCACTCACTCACTCACTCACTCACTCACTCACTCACTCACTCACTCACTCACTCACTCACTCACTCACTCACTCACTCACTCACTCACTCACTCACTCACTCACTCACTCACTCACTCACTCACTCACTCACTCACTCACTCACTCACTCACTCACTCACTCACTCACTCACTCACTCACTCACTCACTCACTCACTCACTCACTCACTCACTCACTCACTCACTCACTCACTCACTCACTCACTCACTCACTCACTCACTCACTCACTCACTCACTCACTCACTCACTCACTCACTCACTCACTCACTCACTCACTCACTCACTCACTCACTCACTCACTCACTCACTCACTCACTCACTCACTCACTCACTCACTCACTCACTCACTCACTCACTCACTCACTCACTCACTCACTCACTCACTCACTCTCTCACTCAACCACTCACTCACTTACTTACTCACTCACTCACTCACTCATTCACTCTTATTATCACCTACTCTTAAACACACGCACTAATTTAATAATTTTGTCACATCTCCTGGAATGTGTAGTTGAAAGTAAATATGGTACACTTGGTACACACACGGTAAATTTATTAAAAAAATTTATAATGTTAAATTATTTCCTGAAACACAATGAATTTTCGGTAAGGATTTTTTATAAAATGATGTTGTTCAAAAATTTGGTCTAATAATAAGGAGAGAGAGAGAGAGAGGAAGAGAGAGAGAGAGAGATGAAAGTAGAGACAGCAAATACTAATAATTACTTACATTTATATAAATATTATAAAAACATTAAGAGAAGTTCAGTGACATTTTAATCTGCTGACCTTGTACTTGACCTACAAAGTTGTACAATATTTGGTAGTTCACTGACTTCTTAATAATAATCAGCTGTTGTAGAAACTTAAAAAGTGATATCTATATATTATTTTTGTTTTATGAAACCTTTATTTTTTATAACAAGTACTGCTAAGTACCTTAAGAAAAAACCTATTACTTAATTTATGCTGCATTATAGCACAAATATTCGTAGATAATAATTAAAAAAAAACATGTATTTTTGCTGGACAGCATAATTATTATGCTTTGAAGCAGTTATCTATTATTTAATTTAAATTTTTAAACATGAAAAATGGACCATAAAATTTAAATAAATTTACACAGTTTAACGTTTTATATTGCATTTTTAAACAAATAGTAACTCTATGTAAAAAAACAAGATATAATAGACAATTCAAACATTTTTTTGTCATTATAAAAGGCGCACAAAACTAAGTTCAATATAGGTGACTTAATTTATTTGTGTTGTCATACTAAAGAGGAAATTCTACAAAGTTATTAGTTAAGATTATATAATTGTCTTTATTTACAGCTTTATGCATAGCATTTAAGACGTGGTAGTTTTAAGTAAACAGATCAAGGTATGGAAATATTAAAATGTTCAACCAATGAGAACTGGATGTCTTAAGTTGTGTGAAACATATCGGAGTTGCATTTGCATGTAATTAGACACCTTCTCTTTACCTTCCCTGAGTTAGGTAGTCATAACAACCAAGCAGGAGAAAGAATAAACAGAGCAGATCACACAAGACGGAGAGAGAGAGAGAAACATTTTGGAAAACATGAATTAGTATGAACAAAGCGAGTTGCCGGTGAGCGATGAAAATTGTAAGCATGTTTGCGTGTGCGGGTGTGTGAGAGAGAGAGAAGGAGAGAAAGAATGCATTGAGATTTGCAGCTTGCTGCTCGAGCAAGCAGTGACGCTTGCCTGATGGTACGTAGTCAACTTTCATTTCAATGTCACCTTTCGCTGTATCTCGTTTTGTGTGATCTCTATCTGTTTTCTTTCTCCTGCTTGCTTGTTTTGGCTACCTAAGCCAGGGGACGTAAAAAGGAGGTGTCTAAATTCATGCAACTGCAACACATCTCCGATATGTTTCACAATATTTAAGACGTCCATTTCCCATTTATCGATCATTTAAATATTTCCACACCTTGCTCTATTAAGTAAAAACCACAACGTCTTAAATTCTCTGAATAGAGCTGTAAATAAAATTTATAAGATAAAAGTATTGAAGATTTACATAAAATATTAGCATTGCTTAGAAACTTGCATATCAAGAAATGTAATAAAACGAAAGAGTCAAAAAGTGATAGCAAGATAGTAAAAGCGATAATAAGAGAGAGCTAGTTAGATAGAGAGAGAAAGATAGAGAGAGATGTAGAAAGAGAGAAATCAAGAAAAAGATATGCTATGGCAGAGAAAATAGAGAGTGCAGTACGTAGTGTAAGATATATAGAAAGAAAGAAAGCGATTAAGAAATTTGAGATGATTTAAAATACAATAAAAAATGTTTTAATCATAAATAAGTTTTCTTACTATGCCTACCTCTTTCTCTCTCTCTCTTTCTCGCGCGCGCTCTCTCTGTCTCTTTGTCTGTCTGTCTCTCTCTCTCTCTCTTTCTGTCATTCTCTCTCTCTCTCTCTTTCTCTCTGTCTTTTAATTACCTATTTAACAGAAAAAAATATTTATGAATAAATATATAATTAATTATATATAAATTATATTTAATGAAAGAAACACATACATTGTTATATATGAACTAAAAAATACGCACAAACAATTACATATTCCGAGATGTATTCTTTTTCTCTCTCTCTCTCTCTCTCTCTCTCTCTCTCTCTCTCTCTCTCTCTCTCTCTCTCTCTCTCTCTCTCTCTCTCTCTCTCTCTCTCTCTCTCTCTTACACTTTCCTTCCCAACAAGAAACGAAATAAAACGAAAGAGTCAAAAAGTGATAGCAAGAGAATAAAAGCGATAATAAGAGAGAGTAAGATAGGTAGAGAGAGATAGAGCGAGATGTAGAAAGATAGAAATCAAGAAAAAGATATGCTATGGCAGTGGAATAAGAGAGTGGCATACGTAGTGTAAGATATATAGAAAGAAAGAAAGTGATTAAGAAATTTGAGATGATTTAAAATATAATAAAAAATGTTTTAATGATAAAATAAGTTTTGTTACTATGCCTACCTCTTTCTCTCTCTCTCTCTCTCTCCATCTCATACACCCCTCCCCCCCCAAAAAAAAACATGTCTGCATCTAAACATATATGAACAAATAGTGTTCAACTTGCAAAAGTTATATATTACGCAGGCTATATTGTGTTTCTACATGAAAGTACGAGAGAAAGATATATATATATACATTGTACTCCAGAATGCTTTTTAGCAGGCATGCAAGCATAAACAGTAAATCTAAAAAGCAAGAGGAAGAAAGAGAGTAATAAAGAAAACAGAGATAGAGATGGTGTTCATAGTCAATATATATATTTTTTAATTAGATGTAATTTGCAAAAAAAGAAAGGTCCCTTTTTTAAAAAGACCAGACTATATTTAGCTTAGCTGTACAAATCTGACACAACTAGACGTGCAAAATTTTGTACCTGTCTTAAAACTGCACATTTTGGAGTAGCAAAATGTCAAGTTTATCTCAAAAATAGTGTGATGTATATCTAAAATATAATGTTCCGTGTTTGACATTGTTTGTCACAAATATTTATTGTTGCACGACGTAATCACGTGTTAGACTTTAACTTTTGTGAAATATAAGGAAACTTAAGAAATACTAAATTGATAACCTTTGCTGTTGATGACGTTATTTCAAATCATGCGATGTATATTTGACAAACAAACAACTAATTAGCTGTTTTAGTATTGGCTTTTATTGCGCAGTACTAATTTTATTCTGCTGTCATTTTATATTTACTGTTTTTGACTATTAATAACAGAGTTTTGATACCTTATCATAAATTACAAGTTACAGTATGTCCTATAAGAAATGGAGACAGGGTCGGACTGGCAATCAAGGGGCCTCGTCCGCAAAAGGGGTGTAACACAATCTTTAGGGGTCACAAAGGGGGCGTAACACCCTAGTTACGCCCCTTTTTGGGACTTAGGGTGGCTAAACAGAGGGGGCCACGTCCGCAATTGCGGACTTGTTCTTATGGTCAGTGCGAGCCTGAATGGACACATAAATAATTTTGCGTAATCTTAACGCTCCAATACGAGTCGATGAAGAACATTGAGAGAGGTTGTTGCACTTCTTTACCTTTTACTTGACTTTTATTATTTTGATGATCTAATTGGTCAAGACAGGAAACAAGTCGTCCAAACATTAACAAAATAAGTTTTATACAAAAAAGAGAGAATGAATAATTGGTTGGCGAGCATATTTTGGGTTGTTTTGATAGAATTCAAGTAAAAAATAGAATTGTAGCGGTTAATATCTTTTTATAATTATTCATTGACACGTATTGGTGCGGTAAAAATACGTAAAACTCTTTGTGGCCCATTTCTTTTAACGTATACTGTCATTGCAATATATTATATAATAATTTAATAATTTTTGCGTACTTCTTTTATCATGATTATACACGTTATTTGCAAAATTTACTTTACAGAATTTTAAGGCTCTCTTGTGGGGCTTTAATAACATTCTATAAATTTTATAAAATTTTTGAAAGATCTTGATTATTGTGTGTTCATTAAAAAATCTATTAATGTGGTCTATACCTTTATGTTACTTAGTTTTTCATAAGATAAGAGTAAAATAAAAAGTTTCATACCGATTGTTTCAATAATTTGAGAGAAAGCAATAGAAAGAGAAAAAGAGTGACAAAAAAGAAGCAGATATATATATATATATAAATATATATATATATATATATATATATATATATATATATATATATATATATATATATATATAAGATATAAGATATAAGATTTTATTACGTTCCATGTCTTTACAGAGTAGAACAAGTCATATCACACATAATAACAAAACAACAATATTCAATAGCGACTGTAATAAAAATATGTTTTTATATTCATTTAATCAATTACGAACATAACAAATTAATCAATTAATCAAATCAATCAATTACGGACATAATAAATTAGCAATATTTCACATTGTTTAAGGCTAAGTAATCTGAAACACTGTAAAACATATTCTCAAGCAAGTAATTTTGAACAGATTGTTTAAATGATATATATGTGTCGCATTGTTTAACATGATTGGGGAAAGCGATATATAAAAATGGTATACAGTACTCGGGGCCTTTTTTACTCAAAGAAAGACGCTGTTTCCCCATATAATAATTACTATCACCAGTTCTAGTATTATGAGAGTGGATGCTGCGCACACTTTTAAACCAGTCAGGATATTCTCTCAAAAATTTTACGCATTCATAAATAAATATAGATGGTAATGGTAAAATATTTAATTCAATAAAATGAGCACGGCAGGACATTGGGGGATAGGTTCCAAAAACAGTTCTAATCGCACGTTTTTGCATAACAAAAACGTCATTAGCACAGGATGATTGCCCCCAATATATAATACCGTACTGAAGGTGACTGTAAATATATGAAAAGTAGACATTTCTAAGAGTTGGAGATCTAACTGTATTTTTAAGTGATCCAAGCAAAAAAAACACCCTTTCTTAATTTTGCACATACTTCCGAGCAATGGGTACACCAATTTAAAGTATTTGATATGGTTAAACCTAAAAATTTTGTTTCGTTTGACGGTAGAATAGATTTACCCTCCATTTTTAATAACGGTGAGTAGTCTATTTTTTTTTGTACTGTATGAAATTGTAAGAAGGTAGTTTTACCTACATTTATTTTTAATTTATTTTCTTGGGACCAAATTTTCATAGAATTCAGGGCCTGAATGGCTTTATCGACTAAATCTTTAGGAAATTTACTATGAAATTAATTGTTTGTGTCATCTGCATAAATTATTAAAAATCCTATTATAATTATTATTGCTAGGTCATTAATATATGTATCAAAAAATGGCGGGCCGACTTAAGACCCCTGAGGTACCCCCTTGCTGGTCTTTATAGGGTCAGAAAATATGTCTCTTATTACACCATTCTCACCTATACTTTGGCCTACAACATATTGTGTTCGATTATATAAGAATGAGCGAATCCATGCTAAGCCGCAGCATCCACTCCATAACTAGCTAACTTATTAATAAGTAATTTAGGATTTATTGTGTCGAATGCTTTGGAGTAATCATAAAAAAGACCAATAGTGTCTTCACCATTCTCCAAAGCATTATACACCTCTGATAACAGATCAAACATAGTGGTATTTGTAGACCTATTGCTGCAAAAACTATATATATAAATCTATATAGATAGATAGATAGATAGATAGATAGATAGATAGATAGATACATAGATAGATAGAAAGATAGATAGATAGATAGATAGATAGATATAGATATATATATATATATATATATATATATATATATATATATATATATATATATATATATATATATATATATATATATATATATATATATATATATATATATATATATATATATATATATATATATATATATATATATATATATATATATATATATATATATATATATATATATATATATATATATATATATATATATATATATATATATATATATATATATATATACAGGGTGTTTATAAAAAAACGCACGATTTAAATCTTAAATTTAGACATGACAGTTAGTGAGAAAAATAATGTTTTATACATCAAATGAAAGCCTCAGTTTTGACATTTTTAAAAATGTGCACATTTTTTTTTTCGTCAAATCGTTTATTTTTTATTCGCGAAATGGCGCAAAATGCCAATTTGCAAAAACGCCCGCCGTTTTTCTTGCATTTTCAAGCGTGTTTTTTCTCAGTAAGTGAAAACATAAATTGTTTACTGATCAACACAAGGCACAATGCGTTCTTTGGTATGAAAATGCAGTGTCTCCTACGGCAGTTCAAAGGACATATCGTGTTACATATCCAGTGGACTATCACCACGTACTGGTGTCACTGAGTGGATAGCTGCGGTAATGCGTTGCTTGAGGTCTCTGATATTTCGCACAGGAGTTTTAAATGCGACATCTTTCACGTATCCCCAGAGTTAGAAGTCAGGTGGTGTTAGGTCAGGAGACCTTGGAGCCCATGCTGTTGGTCCATCGCGACCCAGCCACTTGTCTGGGAAGACTTGGTTTAGGTACTCTCTAACCGCCAGTGCCCAATGCGGTGGAGCGCCGTCTTGCTGGAATGTCAAGTCAAAGCCCAATTCCTTCTGAGCTTGAAGCAGCTGAGGTACAGCGTTTGTAACATGTCAAGGTAAGAATTCCACCATACTGTAGCCTCGTGGAAGAACAATGGTCCAATAATGCGATCAAAGAGAACACAGAACCCAACATTCACCTTCTGGCTATCTCTCTCATAAGTGCGAGAAAAATCAGGTCTCTCAGACCCCAGAATATCGTTTTGCGAGAAGGTACGTGGTGATAATCCACTGGATATGTAACACGATATGTCCTTTGAACTGCCGTAGGAGACATTGCATTTTTATACGAAAGAACGCAATGTGCCTTGTGTGGATCAGTAAACATTTTATGTTTTCGCTTACTAAGAAAAAACACGCTTGAAAATGCAAGAAAAATGGCGGGCGTTTTTGCAAATTGGTATTTTGCGCCATTTCGCGAATAAAAAATAAACGATTTGACGAAAAATAAAACTGTGCACATTTTTAAAAATGTCAAAACTGAGGCTTTCATTTGATGTATAAAACATTATTTTTCTCACTTACCGTCATGTCTAAATTTAAGATTTAAATCGTGCGTTTTTTTATAAACACCCTGTATATATATATATATATATATATATATATATATATATATATATATATATATATATATATATATATATATATATATATATATATATATAGAGAGAGAGAGAGAGAGAGAGAGAGAGAGAGAGAGAGAGAGAGAGAGAGGGAGATATAGAGAGAGAGAAAGAGAGAGAAAAAGATAGAGAAATAAAAAATAAAGTAAAAATAATCGTTCCAAGTTAAGTAGAGAGTTCATGATACAGGGTGAGGTAATTAAAAAATTAAAGATTAATTCTGAAATTTGAGTTCATTGTCAAGATGCTAGACAAATACCTGTGCGCGGAGAGCCTACCCTAGTATAACAGGCCCTATTTTAATATTAAAATGGTATCCATTGTGCAAAGCTCATCTTTACGTAAGATCCAAAATTTATTAGCTAGTATTGTAAAATAATTTAAACATTTTTTCGCAATAATTGTATCAATGAAATATAATAACTAAAAAAGTCACTACTTTCCATTAGAAATACATTGACCTTGATTTACAATTTTTAAAGTATTTTAGATGTAACAAAGCTCTTTTGTCTAAGGTAAGACAAAATGAACTTTTTCTAGATTTACATAATTAAATTAAATATATAGCATAAAAAATAAAGGTAAAATATTTTATACTAGAAAATTTTAATTTGTATTTTATGATTTGTTATTTTTGTTTTTTTTTCCTTTTGTTTTTCCTTACCACACCACACGGGTATATTTTTTACAATATTTTTTTATTCATATTTCTAGTGGTATAAATTATAAGGATATGCATTAAGCAATAAAATTTGCCACATATTTTGTGATAATATATTAACAAATAATAAAAGAAAGTCATAAAACTTTTAAATTTTAAATTTAAGTGAAACTTTTAAATTCTTCACATATATTTTGTACATCACTTCGAAGTGGTAGACTACACAATTGGAAATCTTTTGTATTTTTTATATAGAGTAGATATGCAGATGTCCCACGCTCTGTAGGGCAGTCTACGCAAAATCGTGCTCACTTTTTTTTTATTAGGTAAGTCAACACTTTTGAGAATGTAACAGAATGTTATGATTTTTGAGCAATTACAAAAAAAAAATATATAAAAAAATCTCAAAAATGAGACAGACCCTATCCGAGCGCTTAAGGGTTAATTTAAAAGCCAATTAAAAAGTTTAAGTAGAAATGTATATAATCTTCCTCTGTTTCTTGATCTCTCTCTCTCTCTCTCTCTCTCTCTCTCTCTCTCTCTCTCTCTCTCTCTATCGCCTTCTTTCTATGTCTTTCTCTTTCTTTCTTTCCACGTCTCTGTCCCTTACTATGCTATTATTCTTGTTTAAAAAAAAAACAAAAGTTTAAAAATAGTCACTCTCTCTCTCTCACTCACTCACTCACTCACTCACTCACTCACTCACTCACTCACTCACTCACTCACTCACTCACTCACTCACTCACTCACTCACTCACTCACTCACTCACTCACTCACTCACTCACTCACTCACTCACTCACTCACTCACTCACTCACTCACTCACTCACTCACTCTTATTATCACCTACTCTGATACACACGCACTAATTTAATAATTTTGTCATATCTCCTGGAACGTGTAGTTGAAAGTATGTCTGGTACACTTGGTACACACACAGTAAATATGTTAAAAAAATATATAATTTAAAATTATTTTCTGAAACACAATGAATTTTCTGTAAGGACTTTTTATATAATGATGTTGTTCAAAAATTTGTTCTAATAATAAGCAGATAGAGAGAGAGAGAGAGAGAGAGAGAGAGAGAATGAATGTATTATTCATTATAAGGTTAAAAAATATAATACAAGGTAAATAATATTCTGGTCAGTAAATAAGCTTTTTGCTTGATACTTGGATTCAATTTTTTTTTTCATTATCGCATTGTCTGAGGCTACAGATAATGTAACAAAGCTATGCAGCGTTGCCCATTTCAACGTTCAGTGACATTTTAACCGTTGATTTAACAATAGTTCAAGAATTGCAAAATTGCGTGGAAGCTGTTTCTTTCTTTTTTTTCTTGTTTGTAGTTTTGTATTTCTAAGTCTCGGCTAACATGTGAATCCAGCGTGACGAGTGTTTGTCACTTTGCAGCAGCCAAGTATAACCTTGACTTGACTTTGTGATTATAAATATTCAGGTCACTAACATCTGCCACTCTACAGTATGACATGTTATATCTCTCTTTGTTTGATATGGTACTTTAATTTATAATTATCTATTACATTATTATTACTGATTTATTGACTAATTAATTGATCGATTGATTGGTTCTATTGATCGTTCATTCATTCAAATATTCATTCATTCATTCATTCATTCATTCATTCATTCATTCATTCATTCATTCATTCATTCATTCATTCATTCATTCATTCATTCATTCATTCATTCATTCACTCATTCATTCATTCATTCATTCATTCATTCATTCATTCATTCATTCATTCATTCATTCATTCATTCATTCATTCATTCATTCATTCATTCATTCATTCATTCATTCATTCATTCATTCATTCATTCATTCATTCATTCATTTATTCATTCATTCATTCATTCATTTATTCATTCATTTATTCATTCAATTATTCATTCATTCATTCATTTATTGATTTTTTTTCTTGAGAAATTTATAATTTATTGAAAAGAACAGACAGAGCCGTTATGTGTCTAAAACTTCATATTTGACACTTTCCATTTGTGTTAATCCTTGTGAGAGACAATCGAGGTTCAAAAAGTTATTTTTGCTCACAGTTACTGCACGGTGCTGCCTCGGCTGTTTTCTAAACTTCGCTCATTTGGCGTGCCGGGTGCAGGCAGTCTTACACCACGGCTTAGGCTGAACCCGCACCGCTGAAACTTGCAAGATTATGGCCAAAGTGATTTCACATTTGGATGAAATAATTTTTTTCTAAATTTTTGGGTTGCAAACAACTACCCTTAAAAACTACACTTACTCCTTACTGGCCTATAACTGGTCAAATAATAAAAAATTTTAAATTTTGATTTTAGAAGTAGATGTAAAGTAGCATTAGCTGCAACTTTTGTATTTGACCCTTGCTGATTAGCCGTGCGCTTGTGCTAGTTTTTTGTCTTTTCTCAGAAGTACCAAGGCGTCCTAAAAAAGACAGCACGTACACACCAAAAATTTATTAAATTTGGTGGTCCAATATTTTGGTTTCATTCCATAATCTTAAAGATATAGAAAACATGAAAACATAAGCTTTTTATATCACAAAACACTTGATAGGACTTACATAAATAACCTTAGTTGGTCTCAAAACCCAACTGTAGCACCGTAACAGTGATAGAAATGTTTGATTTATGCAACCCACACAATATTTGCATACTAGTTTTTGCCTGTTAATGACTTCATAAACAGGGATATTCACGCAATTTGTATACTTTACATTTTTTCAAGCTCTTTTGTGGGGCTACATTAACATCGTGGTAAAAAATATCATTAATTTTGTAGATCCCATTTTGTGTTGAGGACATGTTGTTTCAATGTTTTTATGGCTTTAAAACATTGAAAATTGAAAGTCGTTTTAGTTTTGCCCAATTATCTCAAAAACTTGAATCACAAACTATAAACAAACAACAAAAGTGGTTTTTAATCGATTATTACGTACAACTATAAGTACAATTAGGTACAGCCTCTTCTTTGTAATTAAAAACTTAAATCAAAATTTTCCACGCTCCCTTATATACTCCGCTTCACGTATCTTCATAGAAACGTCTTACGCTATTGTCACTTTTGGTGGCCAATATCAAATATCAAATTAACAGGTATTTTCGCTTCATACAAGGCATGACCTGTTTTTTTATTTTGACCATAAAATGTTGCTGAATGCTGATTCAGGGGGTAGGTGACCGACTGATATCTCGCAAACTAGGACGGTTTCGAATATCATACTTAAAAATTTAGTTATGTCAAACATGTGAAAACACGATCAAATATTCAAGTTGTTACACTTTAAAGATAAGATGTGGAAATTTAAATTTGAGCGGGAAATTTTAGTGAAATAAGAAACTTTTTTATAATTTAAAATATTATTAAAATATTTTTCTATGGTATAAAAAATATATTTTAACGTTACCTGATTTTATTTGAAAATTATAGTGTCTGTTTTATTGGAATTAAATCATATACAAAAAATTAGTGGGAAAATATAGTTCTTCTTTTAGTGATTTCCGGTCCAAGTCGGTCCACCACAGCTAATGCGCCTAATGCTAAAAACTTATATGATATGAAGTATAATAGTTACCTGATTGTGGTTTGGCCAAAACTCGATCTAACTTAAATTTAATATTTAAATTAAAAGTAATATTCGCTTCAGAACTTAACAACTTGTGAAATTGTTTTTGTACCTGGTGGTAGATTCTAAAAAGTCAGGGTGTCTGCATGTGGATCTTCAAAGTAAGTTTTAAATTAAACTATTACAAAAAAAAATTAGATTAAAAAAGCAGAATCATTGATTACAAAACTTATGTAAAAAATACTCCTTACTCAGGCTCAATGCTGTATTTTCTAATGCTTTGTTCTCAATAAGCTTTTTCTAATTAGAATTATCAAGTGAGCTCCATAAGAATGCAAGTTCTTTTAATGAATTAATTAAAAATTCCAATTAGAAAAAGTGGATTGTGTACACAGATTTATATTGTCTTAAAATGCAAACAATTAGAAAATTAGGCATATCTTTTCTAATGTAGGGTTTATATGTATAAAGTGTATACCTTCATGTTAATGTCGACGCCATGTTGGATAACTCAATAACATGAGTGGCATAGAAAAATAACTTATTTTGCCACTTTAATTATAGTGTGCAATATTTTTGAGAGCATTGATGTTGTAAATATGTTGAATTAGTATCTCAAGTATGTGAGAAAAATAACAATAACAAAAAATTAACCAATTTCTAAAAGAAAACTCTCTTTAATGAAGTTTGTCCTATGCTGAGCAATGTCATTCACTACTCTAGTATGACTACTTCCAAGCGCATTCAATATGACGTCATGCGGATATTCCCTATAAGGTTATTTCTAATATAACATAAAAAAAGTTTTTGTTATTAAATTGTCATAAAAATTAAATGCGATTAATAATTATTATGAATTATATTTAATTTATATATAATTAAATTTGTTTAATTTTACATAAAATTTATTTATAATAAAACGTTAAAATTTAAATATTATTTACTTAAGTAATACATTTTTATTAGGTCATTTTAATTTTTTATTTGATATATAAATCATTCATTCAAAATCATGCTTGAATTTGTTGTAAAACCAAATTATCATTAGAACTGTGTACTCCTCACCAAGTATAGGTTCGAGCCACTGCTGGGTGCGTACGTCAAGTGTGAGAGCACAACATGTTGCACGATGTATGTTTACATGCATTCCATGACGACGCACAGTATTCGTGGAGGTGCATGATTGATGTGATTGCACCGACCAGCTTGCCTAGACGTTTCCACGGTTTCTCTAGGCTGTCATGGTGAATGCCGGGCTGTGTACTTAGGCCGTCGTGGCTGGCCCGTGTGTGCTTTTACATTAATTTGGAAATTCCTTAGCTGTCGATAAGACAATGTCTTGACTGGGACTGGGATTGGTGTATAGCACGATAACACAATATGGCAAGCAAAAAAAGACAAAAAAAAAAAAAAAAAAAAAAACAAAAACAAAAAAAAAAAAAAAACAAACAAACAAACAAACAAAAAACAAAACAAAAATGATGGACGTAACCCCGACTCCTATATGTTGTCAGGTACACCATGATGGGCTGTGTTGATATGAACTCAGACTACACACATGTAACTCCCATCATGACCGAATGAATGAATGAAGAACGAATGAATGAATGAATGAATGAATGAATGAATGAATGAATGAATGAATGAATGAATGAATGAATGAATGAATGAATGAATGAATGAATGAATGAATGAATGAATGAATGAATGAATGAATGAATGAATGAATGAATAAATGAATGAATGAATGAATGATAGAATGAATGAATGAATAGTAATAAAAAAATCTTAATTTTTGTTGTATTCAGGGTGGAGTCCAGCCGGGCGGTATCTCCCTGGAGATGAACTTGCACCGAGAGTCCACGGACTTGAAGGATATTTTCGTGCTGTACGCTCAAGGACTTGACACCATGGCCAAGAGTCTCAAATCTGCAGTACGTCTCATTAGCGAAGGTTTTTTCTCTAAGAATTTGCAGGTATGATTAAACCACGGTAGTTACCTCTGTGCTCGCGTAAGTTTAATTATCTATCTTTTTATCTATGCAAGCAGCTTCAGTAGCCAGTTCAATGTAATCAGCTCGTCACCAGGATTACATTGAACTGGCTACTGAAGCTGCTAGCTTGTATACAAATCAATATTGATTGATGTTAGCAGCTTCAGTAGCCAGTTCAATGTAATCAGCTCGTCACCAAGATTATATTGAACTGGCTACTGAAGCTGCTAACTTGTATACAAATCAATATTGATTGATGTTAGCAACTTCAGTAGCCAGTTCAATTTAATCAGCTCGTCACGAGGATTACATTGAACTGGCTACTGAAGCTGCTAACTTGTATACAAATCAATATTGATTGATGTTATAGCAGCTTCAGTAGCCAGTTCAATGTAATCAGCTCGTCACCAGGATTACATTGAACTGGCTACTGAAGCTGCTAACTTGTATACAAATCAATATTGATTGATGTTAGCAGCTTCAGTAGCCAGTTCAATGTAATCAGCTCGTCACCAGGATTACATTGAACTGGCTACTGAAGCTGCTAACTTGTATACAAATCAATATTGATTGATGTTAGCAGCTTCAGTAGCCAGTTCAATGTAATCAGCTCGTCACCAGGATTACATTGAACTGGCTACTGAAGCTGCTACCTGAGTGCAGTAGCTACCGTGGTCACCTGATGATCTACCTGCTCACTACACCTGTATTATAATTAACAGCAGCGCTACATTACCTACCAGAGCGGACTGGGACAGAGGCTTGCTAGCGGGGAGGTCACCATTGAAGAATGCGAGGAATATACCAAGCGCCACGGAGAGCCCACCGTGACGTCATCACATGTCGAGCAGCACTGGGCCGCCATGTTTAGATATTATAACTAGAGTCTATAGGGTGTTCGCATGACGCCATATTGGAGCAATAAATAACATGGGGGACATAGGAAAATAATAAAATTTTGTTAGTAGAAAAATACTAAGCAATATTTTTAAGAGCCTTGATGTGTTTATAGTCAATAAATAAGAGAATTATTAATAAAAACAAAAGTAATTTTGTAAAGAAAATATGCAAAAAAATCGTAATAATTTTTGAAATGTTATTTTCTGCACAATGTGTTCTACACAGCAATTAAAAACACAGCTTAAAAGAAAACTCACAGATAACTTATGCTTTTTTAAATTGTATTTTTGTCCTTTTAAATAGGGGGGGGGGGGAGGGCAATAAAAAGCGAGTTTTAGGATTTTTTTTCTTGCTTTTAAATATTTTTATTTGCTCCTTTTAAGATAAAAAAAAGCCAAAATATATTTTGATAGAATTTTCCTTTTTTGCATATCAATTGTTTTTTAAATCTTTAAATATATATAAATTTAATTTAATAAATAAATAAATAAATGCATGAATAAATAAATATTTTAATTAATTTTCTAATCTGCACATAACTTATTTAGATTTTGATTATTGTTTTAAATCTTTTTTAATTTTCTTATTTTTTATTATAGGATCCAAATAATTTTATTGTGCCATAAATGTTAGTTTTCAGTTTAAGGTTTTGTGTACTTTTATTTACACCAAAAAGTTATAATTTTAAGCGCACTTCTTATGTATTAATGTATTATCATATTATGCAGGTTGTAGCAAGTTTTGGTAAAGGGAGAAATAAAAAATTAAAATAAAAAAATTGTGATTTTAATTTTATTTGTGCATTCCATTTCTAGAAAGACATTTCCAATATTAGCAAAATGCAATAAACATTATATTAGATATTTAATTAGTTCCTGAAATAATAATGAGAGAGAGAGAGAGAGAAAGAGAGAGAGAGAGAGAGAGACAGAGAGAGAGAGAGAGCGAAAGAAAGAAAGAAAGAAAGAAAGAAAGAAAGAAAGAAAGAAAGAAAGAAAGAAAGAAAGAAAGAAAGAAAGAAAGAAAGAAAGAAAGAAAGAAAGAAAGAAAGAAAGAAAGAAAGAAAGAAAGAAAGAAAGAAAGAAAGAAAGAAAGAAAGAAAGAAAGAAAGAAAGAAAGAAAGAAAGAAAGAAAGAAAGAAAGAAAGAAAGAAAGAAAGAAAGAAAGAAAGAAAGAAAGAAAGAAAGAAAGAAAGAAAGAAAGAAAGAAAGAAAGAAAGAAAGAAAGAAAGAAAGAAAGAAAGAAAGAAAGAAAGAAAGAAAGAAAGAAAGAAAGAAAGAAAGAAAGAAAGAAAGAAAGAAAGAAAGAAAGAAAGAAAGAAAGAAAGAAAGAAAGAAAGAAAGAAAGAAAGAAAGAAAGAAAGAGACAAAGAAAAGAAAGAGATAAAGAAAAGACAGACGCCTGCTAAAAGTCCACACACAACCCGCACTACACGCAAGATGAACAAGTTGCATACCCTGCAGGATATATTTTTAAACTGAGCTAATTACGTAATTGACTTCTATAGACCCCTTGCACATCCTTGCGCTTTGTCGCCATGTTTGTGGTGACTAATACATTGTCCAGCATAAAGGAAACTTCGTTTTTTCCAATTTTCACATAAAAAACAGTTTATTTCTACTGAACAAAATTTTGTGATATTCTTGTAGCTTATTAGGAGCTACAAATAAGGCTTTGATTGAGCTTGGAAGCTGCTTTTGCTATAAAAAATATAAAAATGATGTTTTTCCTATGCTGGCCTATGTATTCCTGACCAACAAGATGGCGGCTCTTAAATATGAGTGCAAGCTGTCTATAGCTTCATAATATTATAGCACAAGCAGCTTGGGTATTTTATGTAACTTATCACTTTTAATGTAAAAAAAAAATTAAATTAAAAAAAAATAAAATAATTCTATGTATACTCTGTATTTTCTGTTTGCTAAATTTTTTCTACTTTATCAAAGTTTAATTATATTATAGGGCTGAGACGGTCGATGGTTTAATTACTTAATTATGCCTTACAATATATATTATGTAGGAATTTAATTAAACAATAAAACCCTTTCAAATTGAATAATAATATAGCACATCAATATAGGGTGTTTTCATTGATCTACCTGCTCACTACACCTGTATTATAATTAACAGCAACGCTACATTACCTACCAGAGCGGACTGGGACAGAGGCTGGCTAGCGGGGAGGTCACCATTGAAGAATGCGAGGAATATACCAAGCGTCACGGAGAACCCACCGTGGCGTCATCACATCTCGAGCACTGGGCCGCCATGTTTAGATATTATAACTAGAGTCTATAGGGTGTTCGCATGACGCCATATTGGAGCACTAAATAACATGGGGGACATAGGAAAATTATAAATTTTGTTACTAGAAAAATACTAAGCAATATTTTTAAGAGAATTGATGTTTTAAGGTAACATAAGTAAAAGAGAAATAATAAAAAAAAAAATAATAAAATTTAAGTAACTTTGTAAAGAAAATAAAAAAACTTGTTCATTTTCTGCACAAATTGTTTTACACATAAATCTGTAGCATAAATATTTATATGTTCTCAATGTAGTATAATTTATGCTGTATTTACATAAATGCAGCATAAATAATTGATTTCACGTTGAAAACATCTTAGATTTTTTTTAACAATTTTATAATTTTTCTATATTTAAAATTAAATTTTTATTTAATTGTAAAATCTATTTATTTTTTTATTAAAAAACAAACAAACAAATAGATAACTTATATATGCTTTTTTTATATTTTTGAGTATTTTAATAGGGGGGGGGGGCAATAAAAAGTGGTTTTTAGTTTTTTTTTCTTGCTTTTAATTATTTTTATTTTTTTTTAATTTGTTTCTAATTTTTTCTAAATTTTGCTCCTTTTTAGATAAAAAAAAGCCAAATTATATTTTAATAGAATTTTCCTTTATGCATATCAATTGTTTTTTAAATCTTTAAATATGAATAAATAAATAAATAAATAAATAAATAAATAAATAAATAAATAAATAAATATTTTAAATAATTTTCTAAGCTGCATTTCACTTATTTAGATTTTGTTTTATTCGATTTGGATTATTATTTCAATTCTTTTTAATTTCTTCTTATTTTTTTTATAATCTGATGAATTTAATTGTGCCATGAATTTTAGTTTTTAGTTTAAGCTATGTTTAATGTAGTTTAACACCAAAAATATATAATTTTAAGCGCACTCCTGCTTATGTATGTATTATGTATTATCATATTATATGCATGTTTTATCAAGCTTTGGGAAAGGGAAAAATAAAATACTAAAAAAAAAAAATTGTTTTTTTTAATTTCTTTGTCCATTTCATTTCTATAAAGATATTTCCTTATAAAAAAATGCGATAAAATTAATATGATCTTAAATTAGTTCCTGAAAGAGAAAGAGAGAGAGAGAGAGAGAGAAAAGAAGGAAGCAATGAATTTTTCATTACATTTTTCAATTTTTTTCAGCACGGTAATTGTTTTTTAATTATAATTTTAAATTTAGGAAATGAGTTATTAATTATTATATTCAATTCGTCTTTATTCATCAGGATTACATAGGCCAGCATAGGAAAAACATCATTTTTATATTTTTAATAGCAAAAGAAGCTTCAAAGCTCAATCAAAGCCTTATTTGTAGCTCCTAATAAGCTACAAGAATATCACAAAAATTTGTTCAGTTGAAATAAACTGTTTTTATGTTAAAAATTAGTAGAAATGATTGTTCCCCTATGTTAACAATGTATTAGGCACCACAAACATGGCGACAAAGCGCAAGGGATCTAATCATACAGATTGTATGCGGATGACGTCATATTATTGCTCTTGGAGGCCATACTGGAGTAGTGAATAACATTGCTCAGCATAGGACAAACTTCATTTAAGCCAATTTTCTTTAGGAAATCGGTTAATTTTTTGTTCAACATTTACAACATCAATGTTCTCAAAAATATTACATAGTGGTTTTAAACTGGCAAAATGTGACATTTTCCTATGTCACCCATGTTTTGAGTTATCCAACATGGCGTCGACTTCAACATGCATGCGAACACCCTATAATATATAGTGATGTGCCATATGATGCAGCTATAAGAAGTCGGCAATATGTGACCGTGGCGAAGTGACAAAGTGTTAAAATATATCCTGCAGGGTATGCAACTCTTTCATCATGCTTGTAATGCGGGGTGTATGTGAACATTTGGCAGGCGTTACACGTTCAAACATATAGGGTGTTTTCATTCATGTTAAAGTCGGCGTCATAAGTGAGTACTAAATAACATGGGCCAGTATAGGAAAATGTCACATTTTGCCAGTTTAAAAATACTTCGCAATTTTTTGGAGAGCATTGATGTTGTTAACAGGTTGAATTAGTATCTCAAGTATTTGAGAAAAATAATAATAACCAAAAAATAGCTAATTTTCCAAATAAAATAGTCAAAAACTAGGTTTGTCCTATGCTGAACAATGTTCACTACTCCAGTATGGCCTCCAAGCGCAATAAATATGACGTCATCCGCATACACCCTATAGAAGGAGCTATAGATAGGTAAAGTACAGAGAAACTCCGCCCACAAAACCGGAAACAGTTGATCAGCAACGTAATAACGATATTCATTGAGTCGCATATTAGCTCTTTCTGCAAAGTCAGACTTCCGGCGCAACTTTTGTGTCGATATGTTCCTTTGTTATAACAGCTGATTATGACTTCGTTACCTGTTTACTACGTTTATACATATGGTCAATCATTGTTATTTCTTCGTTTAGAACTTTAAACTTGATAAGAATGAAAGAAACTCCACATAAAAAAGTTCCATGCTCTTCATGTGACTCAATTTTTGTCAATTTTGTTAGCTCAAAAAACAAGATCAACCAATGAATGTGTCGTATTTTGTTGGTCAGCCAATCACCGTTGTTGAGATTTACTTTACTTTACAGAACAAGCTATTATGTTAAAAAATATTTATATAATATATCAAGAGTTTTAGTCAGCTAAGAAATCACTAAATTATTATTTTACATTATATAAATTTATGCGCATAGCTTTTAATTTTTTATTACTTCAATTTACAGTTTAAAAATATTAAATGGCTTCCTAATAACTTTTCGTAAATTTTTGATATTCTTAAAATCTTGTAAAATAAAAGTAGAAGAATTAAGTTTTAACTAATTACCTTTAATTTAGGATCAACATCAGGGGCGGACTGAGCCTCCACGGCCCTTTGAGATATCTATAGGATTCATGCATTCATGTTTAAGTCGACGCCATGTTGGATAACTCAAAAACATGGGTGACATAGGAAAAAAAATCATTTTGCCAGTTTAAAACCACTATGTAATATTTTTGAGAGCATTAATATTGTAAATATGTTGAATTAGTATCTCAAGTATGGAGAAAAATAGCATAAACAAAAAATTAACAGATTTCCCAAAGAAAATTGGCTTAAATGAAGTTTGTCCTATGCTGAGCAATGTTATTCACTACTCCAATAT
This sequence comes from Ecdyonurus torrentis, assembly GCA_949318235.1. NCBI lineage: Eukaryota > Metazoa > Arthropoda > Insecta > Ephemeroptera > Heptageniidae > Ecdyonurus > Ecdyonurus torrentis. Next base: position 420,157 of record OX439137.1, on the reverse strand, counting down.
GGCCTCAAAGTGCATTAAATATGACGTCATCCGCATACACCCTATAGAGAGACGGCCCCTACCCGCTGGGGGGTCTGGGCGGGCGTTGGCTCCCAGAATCTCGCCACGGGCGAAAGTTTTACGGAAAAGGGGGCGTGGCTTGCTAATATTACAATCGTTTTACGTAAGAAAAAACAAATTAAAAAAAAAAAAAGAATAGAACATTCATGTATATAATAATATAATATTTCTGTGCATGTGACATGTTACAAAGATCATAAAAATGATTATTCATCGCCACAGATATATTTATATTAATTTATAAACTGTCCATAAAATTTAATGTTTTCATTTCCTCCCTTCTTGCTTTTTTTTTTTTTTTTTTTTTTTTTTTTTTTTTTTTTTTTTTTTTTTTTTTTTTTTTTTTTTTTTTTTTTTTTTTTTTTTTTTGCGTTGCTTTTTTGCGACGACGACCCAACGGCCCTCTCTTTGGTCGCGGCCCTTTGAGATAATCTGTAAATCTGTGCGCTCAATCCACCACTGATCCACATACCATTGGAGACAAGTACCATAAGCTCTGAAAACACTCGATTAACTAACACTTATTAAGGATTGTATTCAGATGGATTGTATCTCAAAATCTAAACAGAAAACTTCCAAATTTTATGATGTCATTTGAAAGTTAACAGTAACAGCTACCTATGATAACATTTTCAAAACCCGTGACCATCAGATAAGAGAGAAATTAATTATTGAAATTAACATAGGCTCTTATGGGACCAAAATTCAAAAAATTATAAATAAAAATCTACTATGGTGACTCCCCAAAAATTTTACATTTTTGACGATACCTAATCCTAATGTATCAATGTACAAAATTTCAGATTTTTCTGTCTTTACAATTTTTTAGTCAAATCCCGCAGTAGCTGATTTCCCGCCTTAAGTCTATTTTTTAACTGATGAAACAGTTAAAACTTTTGAAAAGGTTTCTAATTAACGTTGTACTTTTTTAGCAATTTATTTTTAAATTTTTTAAATTTTTTTTTATTCCTGTACATTTACAACATAAGTCAAAATCTAACCAAGCTAAATGTTCTGATTTTAGAAATAATAAAACTAACAAAATTCATTGCAAATATAATTTATTTATTTCAAAATTTACATAAAATGCATTACAAAATAAATGTAATGAAAAATATGAACAAAAATATATTTTGGTCCCCAGGAACAAAAATTACATCAACACTTAATTTAAAAACTATAGAAATAATTATGGCTTCGTATTTACAGCACTTAATGTACAATACAGCATAGTCTATACTACAATGCATAGTATATCTATGTAATATAGCATATAGGGTGTATGCATTCATGTAAATTACGTCGCCATGTTGGATAACTAAATAACATAGGCAAATATACAAAAATTACATTTTTTCAGGTTAAAAACATTTTAGAACTCTTTTTATTCCACTATTGTTTTTCTAAACTTAAAATTCTAATATGTTTGTTTAAGAAATTTTAAGGCACAATTTAATTATTTTCCAAAGAAGATAGAACAAAAACAATGCTTTTCCTTTGAAGAGAAATGTTCTTTATTATTACAATATGGCGTCTAAGCGCATTTCATATGACGTCATGTGCATACACCCTTTATTATACATTTATATTGAAGTTATGTAAAATAAATGGTAAATTATTGTTGGTAAAATTTTAAATTTTAATTTCAAGTTTAGAATTAAAAATAATTATATATTAAGTAAAATAAAATTAAAAACTGTTTTAAAAAATTAAATCTTGAAAGGTTTTATACAAAAAAATAAATTCAAAGATTATAAATCCAATAAAAATTTTGTAAATTATATTTTATATATTTTAAATTGTAAATTTAGCTGAATTATGTAAATAAAATTTCAAATGTCAATTTCATAAAACAATTTTTTTCAGTGTTCTTATTTCAATATGTTGATCTCTAGACTCAGCTATGACGTATAAAGCAAAAAAATTATAAATTTGAATATTACAATAAAATCAATATTTAAACGTTAAATATTAAAAATGTTGTTTATAATTTAACTAACAAATATAATTTTTGCTAAATCTAGGATTATGACATCATTCACACAACTGGAGGCCTTACGACAGCAAGCAAACAAATTGAAGCACGAAATTGCGCAATATTTAAGGCGCATAGTTGAAATAAAAAATAATTAATAATAAGCTATTTGAAACACTTAAAGGCATAGACCACATAAAACAACATGTGCTTTTTAATGAAAAAACATGAAATAGGATCTTCAAAACTTGTGACAATTTTTACTAGATGTTAATGTAGCCCCACGAGAGAGCGTTAAAAAACTGTAAAGTATGCAATTTCCGTAAAAATTCATGTTTATGACGTCAAGAACATGCAAAAATAAGAATGAAAATGTTTTTCGGGTTTCATAAATCAAATTTTCTAATTTTAGTTACGAGGCTACTCTTGGGTTTTGAGACAAACTAAAGTTATTTATGTAAATCCCATCTAGTATTTTGTGATATAAATGCTTATGATTATTTTTCGGTCTATGCCTTCAAAACCACAAAAAAACGAGCCAAGATAATCATTGAAGACACAATAAATCGTATTCAAGCCATAAAATGCAAGAAAAGACTACAATTATAAACAACAAAATATAAAGTACTCGCTTTTCAAGTTAAGTGCCTTAAATCTGGTGGAACAAAAATTGTTTTAATTTGTTTTATTTAATGTACATTCCTCGTTCATTTATGTCATTCAGGCTTTTCTTAAGGCCTCCTTGTGTTAAAATTGTCTCCAGCCAAAGTTAGTGACGTCACAAAAGTTATATAATTACAATAAACTGACTGTCAAAGTTGCACGTTTGTATTGGCAAGTCTACATCATAATGATCGTGACGTCACTCACAGTTTTAATATTTAAATAATGAACAAGGACAAAAATAA